>LNAC01000059.1:4071479-4294439 GCA_002007465.1 Ailurus styani
AAAAAAAAAAAAGAATAATTAGTATCAGGGCAAATGTTAATTTGCTGGTTAATTTCATTTTAGCCTAATCTTAATGATTTGACTATATACTCAAATTCTAGAAACAAAGAAGAGTGAACAGAAGTGTTCTTCCACCCCACTATCCTTACATTATTAGATACCTTTCAATGAAGCAAAATGGAATCCATTTCTCAGCTGGGAGATAATTTTGTGTCCACATGAAATAATTTTTTTCCCAACAGATGTTAAGCCACATAGGAAGTATGACCATACTGGTTATACTATTTTTTACCAAATAAGAAATTTGGGCCACAAATGTGAGTATTTTTCTTTCCAGGACTCCAAATTTCTGGTGAATTTTCCTTCAGAAATAAAGAGCTGGTCAGCATTCAGTTAAAAGTGAACACAGACACAGGGACTCAGATTCTAGGATTTCCTGTGGGTAAACCACTTAAATGAAAAATATTAAAACTGACATTTAATCTTCGTGAGAACATCAGGATTTAATGTACTAAAAATTACAACACACACACCCTTGGAATTAAGAAAAAAAAAGAAAAATTGCACAGATACACTTGACAAAGTCTTTTACTTAATAGGGTAACAGGGGCCAACCCAGCAGGTCATCCATAAACTGCTTCAGTTTCTTGGTAACCTGCTTCTTATCCACATTTTCTCTGGAGAATTATGCCTACAGATTGTAGCTCAATTGGATGCCAAACCTTCTGACTATGGGCTGTCCTGATTATTGCCCCACTCACCTCCAGCTGTCCCCCAGATCCAACACACATTCCAGCAGAGTACTGGGGATGGGAGAGTAAAACGTATCAGTTAGTATTAGGTTCATCTGTGAATAAAATAAACCACTTTCCCCCCTTCCCACACACAAAAAAGTGACTTAAAAAAGATAGAAGTATCATTCCTTCATGTGAAATAATTTCAGAGATAGTAATTCCAGGAATGATGACAACCTCACCATCATCAAGGAACCAGTCTTTCTCCAAGGTTCTGCTTCAACACGATTAAGAGGTGGTCCTTGTTCTTGGGGTTCAACATGGCTGCTGGAGCTCCAACCATCAATAGCAGCAGGGATGGAGGAAAGGCAAAGGAGGATTTTTAATTAAAGAGAACTCCTGAAGTGTCACACAATGCTTCCATTTATGTCATATGGCCCCAAACTAATCATGAGATCAGTCCTAGCTGAAAGAGAGATTGAATGTGCACATTTTTTTTACTATAATCTAGGCTAAAATATGTATCTCTTATTACTAAAAAAGGGGGGAGTGAATATTAAGAGACAAGCATCAGTCTTTGTCATACCTCTATTCTTTTATTTAATTATTTCATGTTTCATAAAAATGACAAAGTCCATCTCAATTAGGTAAATGGGACCTTTTTATACTCTGGAGTATATAATTCCTTTGATTCCATTTCCCAAAGAATTTTAAGTTATTGGCCCAGAAGCCAAACTCCAGAAGTATGGACTTCCATATGGCAGTGATCTCTAAATGTGACTCACATTTTTGCCCCCATCAAAAGGTCAATGATTTCCCAAACCATTTTGTTTATTGATCCCACTATCTATCTTTTTATTAATAGCTATAGAAACTGAATAGTTTCAAATAAATTCAGATTCACAACATGTACTTAGAAGTCTGGGAATTCTAAGTGGTGCTACTCAAAGTACTGTTATTTAAAAAAAAGAGAGAATGGGGCGCCTGGGTGGCTCAGTGGGTTAAAGCCTCTGCCTTCGGCTCAGGTCATGATCTCAGGGTCCTGGGATCGAGGCCCGCATCGGGCTCCCTGCTCAGCGGGGAGCCTGCTTCCCCCTCTCTCTGCCTGCCTCTCTGCCTCCTTGTGATCTCTCTCCTTCTGTGAAATAAATAAATAAAATCTTAAAAAAAAAAAGAGAGAGAGAATGAAATTATAGGGCCTACATGACAAGTAACCCAATATTTCCAAATTTCTAGATTTTTAAAAATTGTTTTGCATTTATGTTTATTTTATTATTTATGTTAGTCACCATAAAGTACATCATTAGTTTTTGGTGATGGGTATTAAGGAAGGGATGTACTGCATGGAGCCCTGGGTGTTACATGCAAACAATGAATCATGGAACAGCACATCAAATTTCTAGGTATTAAAGCCTTGTGAGATCCCAGCTGCTTGAGAATCAACCACTTATCTTTTATATGGATGTTTTGTCCTCATTTAAAAATAATATTTTCTTTTTGTCCAATTCCAAATTTTTGAGAAATCATCTTGGTATTTCAGGTTCTTCTATAAAGATTTTGTGAGCTATTTAAGATACCTGACATCTCTCATTTGATACTTATTAAATCCACTTCTTCATCATTGCTAACTTCCTAACTTACCTTCTTAGTATTTTTAATATTCCTTAAAATCTTAGACCTTCTTCTAAAACCTTCTCAAAACTTCTAGAAGAATTCCTGATTAGAGGCCACATATGCATGTTTCAATTCCCTCAAGAAGATTTTTGTGCCTGTGATAGATGGAAAGAGCATAGAGATTCCTAGTAAATCCCAATTCTAGACTGTACTCTAGTGTTTCCCTCACTTGTAGTTTGTACACAACGATTTTGATGTAATCAAACGATCAAAGAAAGGTACAGTGATCTATGCATGCTTTCTAAAACCCACATTTTAGCTATTGAAATAATTAGAGGAGTTAAATTAATTTACATGCTTGTATAAAGTTTATTTATACCTCTCAAATGGTCCTTGTGGGTTTCTGGCTTATTTCTCCTCAGTTGAAGGTATCGGTATGTGCCTGTGGTATTGGCCTTGTTGTTTTGTTTTATCTATTCTCTTTAACTTATTCTGACTCATATTCCCATGTCAGAAGAAGAGCATAGCAAAGGAGAGAGCTGGAGGTACACAGAGAAAGAGAGAAAATGGAAGAGGTTATATGGAGTAGAGGTTGCCATATCACATTAGTTAGGCAACTAATTCCTTCAAAACCATCATCTCCATTCATTACACATTACATATTCATTGCACACTGGGTATGTCTTGCCAAAACCTGAAGGCTGAACTTGCTCTGGGTCAGCAGACTGGAGTTTTACCTACTTGGAACAGAAGGAGGCATTAAATAGCTATTACAGTGGAAAATTCCGGTGAGAGAAGGGGACTAGAATAATGTACAGGTGGGCAGTAAGGACTGAAAGTGGGCTGGTGCTCTATCAAGACCAGAACCAGACAACTGAAATGAAATGATGTAAACCTGATGATGAAGAAATAACAGTTAACACCAAGGTATGTGATAGTTAAAAATCCTGAGGGGTCAGGACTAAGGACTACAGTAAAGGGAACTGTGCTCATTATAGGTGGCAGGGAAAATGGAAAAACCTTCCAAGGCATTTGCAAGAACCACCCCTCTTGTCTTGTTGTTCTTCATGAGTTCTCATCCCTTTGGATCTGGGAACTCTACAGAACTGACCAGGAGCCATGGAGTATACATGTGGATACAAGGGCCTATCGAAGAAACAACTACTTATGCCCTATCTTCAGAAGAGGAATTTCCATTTCTATTTAAATTTTATATATGTGCGTATATACATGTAATGAAATATTACTCGCCCATCGAAAATGAAATCTTGCCATTTGTAACAATGTGAATGGAGCTAGAGGGTATTACGCTAAGTGAAACAAATCATTCAGAGAAAGACAAATAACATATGATCTCACTCATGGAGAATTTAAGACAGCAAACAGATGAACATAAGGGAATGGAGGAAAGGAAAAAGGAGAGAGGGAAACAAGTCATAACACACTCCGCTTTTTTTTTAAAGCTATATTTATTTATTTGAGAGAGAGTGCAAGAGAGCACATGCAGGGGAGGGACAGAGGGAGAGAGAATCTTAAGCAAACTGCACTGAATGCATTGCCTGACAGGGCGCTCGATCTTAAGGCCCATGAGATCATGACCTTAGCCAAAACCAAGAGTCAGAAGCTTAACAAACTGGACCAGCTAGGTGCCCCTACACTAAGAGACTCTTAATGATAGAGAACAAACTGACAGTTGGTGGAGGGAGGTGATGGGGGATGAGCTAGATGGGTGATGAGTGTTAAAGAGGGCACTTGTAATGATCACTGGGTGTTGCATATAAGTGATGAATCACTAAACTCTACTCCAAAAACCAATATTGCACTTGTATATTAACTAAGTAAAATTTAAAATAATTAATAATTAATCACTTGGTGCAATTACCTAGAAAACTCTATTTAGAAGGTGTGTTTTTATTTATTGATTTATTTTACAGTTTGCATTTCAATGTTCCTAACTCCCTTCACAGATGTCTCTTTCAAGGGAGCCTTGGCTGTAAAAGTGCCTGGCAACAAGTTTGAAGTAAGACCATGAAGACAGTAGGAGGAAAACATGAGATATCTTTCCAATAGTTGTTTTCTTTTGCAAAGTTTGGGTTTACATAAATATTTTGCACTGCAAGTGGCCATGAGAACAGAAATTTTTATAAAAGATTCTGTGTGATGTCAGCTTTGGATCACTTTGAGAGTAATGGTTCCATCCAGGGATTTTTAGATGTTGCTAATCTGCTATGTTTTTAAAAGATCCATATCACAGTGATAGGAACATGCTGTGGGTAACAAGGAGGGCTCATGGGAATGGTATTAGAGCACAAAACTTTGGCCTTAAGTTCTTTTGTTTTGATCCAATACACTTTGTGAATGACTAACTGCATACCAGTAGTTTGATAGTTGAGGTCTACACAGATATAAAGAAAAGCACATTGTCACTAAAGGCACAGTAAATATTAAAGATGCAAATTAGATAATGAGTAGTAAAGATAGATTAACACAGATTTATAAAGTATTAATAAACTGGACTCCATCTTAGAAATCATGTTGAAACATGCTACCTTTCAAATAAAGGAGTTTCAGACCTGGCTTCCTAAATGTACGTAGAGAAAGAGATGTCAAAGAAATATATGGATCTTGTTATAAAAAGAAAACAAACATTTAAAATAATAATAATAGGCATTATTTAACTGTCATTTTTGCATACATATGTTAACCAAACACACTATTTCAAGCCCAATGACTTGACTACTAACCACAGTATGAAAACACTATCAAAGAGGATTCAGAAAATTACAAAGTTAAAGACTCCTGTTTGACTTAGGCCTGAGGAATGTTGTTAAATTAGAAGAAAAAGTCTTTCCCCAAATTTCACGTAAAGAAAATGGAGATTTGTTCAATTCAGTCATATATTTTATTTTTGCAATTCAAAAAATATAAAAATAAACCATTCTTTTTTTTATTAACATATAATGTATTGCTTGTTTCAGAGGTACAGTTCTGTGAATTGTCAGTCTGACACAGTTCACAGCACTCACCATAGCACATACAAGGCACTAACATTTTCCTTTGTAAAATAGAGGTAATAATAATGCCCACCTCATCGGTTATTTGCCTCAGTACTCCTGGCATGAGGAGATTGCTCAATATACGTTCATTTTCTCTCTTCAAAGACAGTAATTAAAATGTAACTATGAATATTCATCTGGATCATTTAGGAAAAAGTAAATTGTGATGGGAACTTATTTTTTACTCTTAGATCAAAACAATTTTTTCAATTCAAAGAAAGCAGAGAACTACAGTTGAGGTAGAGAAATCCTTAGAAAATCATTTCCTCCCTTTCAAGAGTATAGCTCCATCTACCTCACACAATGATACCTTTGGATTCTGTAATTGTGACTACTAAACTTACCCACTATTTTATAACTATGATGTCTATAACTAACAGAGATATTGATATTGATACTAAATATTTTATATTTAACTCTTAAATATTTAAGAGTTATGGTAACCCTTGAAAATGTCTTTCTTCTTATAGAATTACAAAGCAATTAAAAGTAAAAAAAATAACAAAAGAGAGACTACTTAAAGGCACTTCGTAGAAGGCTAATGGTATGGAGGAAAAGACATCATGTCTATAATCACGAGAACTGGGTTTCCATTTCAGTTGCATGCATTGTGTGCCCCAGAGACTAGATTTCCTTGCCTGTGAAATGGAGATGATACCTGCTGTGAGAATAAAATAGTGCACATAGAACATTCAGCCTACTTATTATCTCATGGTATTCACTCCTTCCTTCATTCAACAATGTTTAGTAAATTTTTATATTATGTCTGGCAATGTGCAAGGCACTAGAAATATAGACATGGTTCCTGCTCTCATGGAGCTTACAATATGGTGGAAGAGGCAGACATTGAGAATGACACAAATCATAGTTTGATAAATAAGTAGAAGTTAATTCTGACTAAAAACTAGTTCTATTTCCCTTCTCCTTATTTATAATAAAGAGAACACTTCACTTGTTCTTTGTACTTTCACTTACGAGAATTAACTGAATTGATGAATGTGAATCCACTTTGGGAATTCTACGGTTCTCTACAAATGTCCATTACTATATTTGCAACAAAAATTGATCACACACCCACTATCTGCAAGGCTCTAAGGCAAGTACGAAGATTAACTGGACACACGTTCTGCCTGCCCCTGCTGGGGGAAGGTAGAACTACTGAGCACTGTAATTCCAGGCAGTAAGTCCTAAAAAGTGCTTTGAGAGAGCTTGGGGAAAGTAATTAGATATTTGGAGGCAGCAGAGATGGGCTCGATTGAGAAGGCTTAGGGAGACTTTATGGAGCAGGTATATTGAACTGGCCTTGACAGAAAGCATTTGGGTTTGAGGAGATCGGGAAACAGAATAAGCAAAAGCACAGAAGTGGGAGAACAAGGGGCAACAAAGAAACAGTACATGGTGCTTTATGGCTAGATTGAAGGAAGTGTTAATGGAAGTACTTGGCACTTAAGAGTCTGGTGGTGGGTATTAAGGAGGGCACAGATTGCATGGAGCACTGGGTGTGGTGCATAAACAATGAACCTTGGATCACTGAAAAACTAAAAAAAAATAAATAATTAAAAAAAAAAAGAGTTTTGACAAGTGGGGTGCCTGTGTCACCCAGTCGGTTTAGCAGCTGCCTTTGGCTCAGGTCATGATCCCAGGATACTGGGATCAAGTCCCTCTTTGGGCTCCCTGCTCCTCCCTCAGAAGAGAGCCTGCTTCTCCCTCTCCCTCTGTCTGCCGCTCTGCCTACTTGTGCTCTCTATCTCTCTGTCAAATAAATACATAAATTTTTTTTAAAAAAAAGAGTTTTGACAAATAGTTTGAGATCAGAGCACTGAGGACCTTGAATGCCAGGCTATGGAGTATGACCTGTATTTTTGACCCCTGCAAGCCATGGAAGGAATTTGAGTGAAACAATAACGTGACTGGAGCTGTGAGTCAGGAAGAGTAATCATCCTATAATGGTGTCAAAAGGAGTGTTATGACTATTGATATACTTTTGCTGAAGGGCCTGGAGAGGAATATTTTGAAGTCTTATATTTTGTCTTCCTGAAATCCAGGGTCTTGAAGCCATCAGAGTCAGAGTGGTCTAGGGAACTTGAAGTATTCTTATAGTTGGTGGCACTGACATAGGTAGAAAATAAACTTCCTTTTCCAAATAGTATGGAAGTCATAATACAGATCCAAAGAGCATTTTTCTTTGGTGAAAATAAAGCACTTTTTGCAACCACATCTCTCATTTGCCTTAGCATGGGTCACATTATCTATAATCTCATCTCACAGAAATAGACAAGAGAGACACCAGGAGGTAAAAACAATTGCTCTAAAAACTAAACTGCTATGACTCACCATTCTAAAAGGTACACACCAGACCCTGTTTCACACCCAGTCAGGCTGTGACTTTAGCATTCAGTAATGGCTGATCAGAGCAGTTTAATAAAATATCCCTGCTTCTGGAACTCCCATGGGCGGCAGCACAGAACAAGCTGACCCTGACCCTCTCCCTCCACACCCAAGAGCCTCTCAGAGACAAAACAGCTGTGGGAGATGAGTGGCAGCTGGTCAGCCAATCAAGAAACAGCTGGAGGATGACAGGCTCCATCTGTGACTCTACAGAGGTGGTGGAGGAAGCCAAGTTGCCCTATCCAGCTGGGTTCAGAACCTCTTGACTGAAAGAGAATAACAGATGTTCATTTAAAAAGTCCAACTACAAACCCCAAACATAATTTTACTGCACAAATACATGCCAGTGAATATTTGGAGAATAAGAACATTTTTTTGCCAGCCCTCACAGGGCGTTTGGAAGACAGACACAGAAAAAGGTCTACATATTTCTAATCTTTATCACATTTCCATGATGAACTCCAGAGGGTGTGAGACACTGTCTTGGTATGTCCTACAGAGCTTGCAGGGCTTGCACTGGGTTTGTTTAGAGCTGGGGCAAACATAGGACTGGGCTTCCTATTCCCAAGGCAAGGAGAATTAGTTAAGTAGGAGCAAGATAGGTAGCTGAAGGCTTTGTATTATTACTTTATATATAAGTTTTCACATTAAATAGACACATTTAGCATGAATTGACCAACATAGAAGAAAAATGACACTAAGCTATCTACATAAGCTTTTAGAGAATTCAAAATCCAAGATTTAAAGTTCTCTTCATCCAAATAAGCAACTAGCAACTAGGGTTGGGCTTCGTGATGAACACATTATGTAACAAAGAGAGGCATCCAGAGGTCAAGCCCTTTCTCCCGATAATGAGCAAGAGAGTGGAAATCTCCTATCATGGAAAAGATCACCTGAAGGCCTGTTCTTCAAAAGCTTCACCTTAACCCAAAGATCAATGTGTTTATGACCAACCTGTGAAGTTATGAGTTGTACAAAGGTCAAGGAAGTTGTCAGGAAGGTCTTAAAATGTTGTTTAGGCCGGTCTTTGGGCTCCTGTCTATATTTGTGGCTCTGTCTTGTCTGAAACTGCCTCCAAAGTCTTTCTAGCTCAATTATGAGAAGGCCTGAACCTCCACTTCCATATCATGATTTCCTGATCTCTCCTGGAGGGCATTACTCTGTAATGAGGGAAGGAGAAAACTAGCTTTGAGTAAACTAGAGGTTTTGGGTATCCAGGACAATATTCCCTAGTACTTCACTTGGAAGAGTTAAATTTACTTTAAGAAACCAAGTGATACCTGTGAGGATTGTGAGAGTAGAATGGACTCCAATAGGCACTCAAACTGATGTGCTGGATCCCAAAGCACTGGAGGTAGGTCAGGAGACCACAGTAGGGTGCACAGAGTAGTGATCACAGCCAGAGTTGGGATAGACCTAGTTCAAAATAGACACCTGAATCTCAATATGCTGAATCACCTAAAAATATCACCCATTGTCACCCATAATTGCATTCAGTGACTGAGATCCCAGGGCACGCTTCCTGCCTTGTGTAAACTTTTTTGGGTATAATTGATTAGTGGAATTATCTCAGATTTCTAAAGAAGCTTCTGACACAGTGGGCATAGACTTTTTCCTTTTAAGTCGACTAACATCTGCTATTTCTACTGTGGACTTGTGTAGGGGGGAAAGTTTAAATAACTTCTTAAAGATTATTAACACAATGCCTCTCATTGTATATATATATATATTTTTTTTTTTCAGGTTGTTTTCAGGAGCTCTCTTGGAAAATACACGAAGTCCTTACTGCTCAACAAAAATGTAATCCTGAGAGAAGACCACCAAAATTAATCCATCTCAACAAGTACTAAGTGCCATAGCAAATAGTTCAAAGTTTCTTTGCAACCTTATCTTGAAGTCTGAGAGAAAAATATAAAGTTTATTTTAGGTGTAACATACTGAGTTGCAATTGCAAATGTGGGCTACATTCTTAGGATGATGAATGAATGACTCAGCCCTTGCTTTGGGGCAGAGTACAATTCCCCCAACCAAATCACATAACGTGACCCAGTATCCTTCACTTCACTTTATTGTTATGACACTTGATTCTTTTCTACCTTTTGTCCTTAGACAACAATTATGATGATAGGTATTACGTTAAAATATTTTTTTCTCGAAAGCAAGCCAGGGAAATTACTTCAAGTCATACACAGTAATTATAGCAACCATAGACTCCCAGACTCTAGGCAAACTATTCACCTGGGGTAGCCACTCTCCAAATGTTTGAATTTTCTGTGAAGGAACCCCTTTTAAACACTTCCTCCAACAGGATGCTTACTGCCTCCCCAGGCATCTCTCTTCACGTTTGAACAGCTCTTGAATTTATAACTTTTCCTTATAGTAAGCTGAAATCTTATCTAGTATTTGGGCATATGAGAGTACAGTGTCAGGATGCTGGAAAAACATGGTGGGGAAAAGGGAGGAAAAAGATCAATGGTTTTTTTGTTGTTGTTGTTTTTGTTTTTTGTTTTTTGTTTTTTGTTTTGTTGTTGTTGTTGTTGTTGTTTGCCATGGAGGCGAATTGAGTTTGAATAGTTGGGTGAACATTTAACTGGCTCTACTGCAGTTGAAAACACAGAAAAGAAATTGTTCTTTTAAGCATCTGTCAGACTTTCATGCTCTGAATATCTACAGAACAAATAGTTGGAAATCTCTCTTTAAGTACTCATGTCAGGGGTGCCTGGGTGGTTCAGTCATTAAGCGTCTGCTTTCTGCTCAGGTCATGATCCCAGGGTCCTGGGATCTGGCTCCCTGCTCTGCGGGAAGCCTGCATCTCCTTCTCCCGCTCCCCCTGCTTGTGTTCTCTCTTTCGCTGTGTCACTGTCAAATAAATGAATAAAATCTTAAAAAAAAAAAGACTAGAGTCTTTCCAATAAACTGGATGAATACTAAACATTGAAACGTAATAAAACATTAAAAAAAACTCTTAAAAATAACCTGTGTATTTAAAATCTTTTTTTCTCTATGTCCATCTATAATTGCTTACTGAATCAGAAATGTTGATAATATAGACATACTAGCTCACCAGGAGCAGGTGTACATGTGTCATGTTTTATTGCCCGTCTATTTTGAGACAACACTTAAATTAAAAATAATTTAAAGCTACCATATTTTAAAAATAAAAGAAATTATTTTATTTCTAAAAATAAAATTAAAGGCATAATTTTTTTTCCTGCCTTTTTTCTTTTCTTCAGTTTTAAGTTATAGCCAGGTTAATTTAGGTGCAAATGGTAAAGACAAATTATTTCCATCTTATTCCAAGTTTACACTCAGGAAAACTTTTACAATTATGTTGTTAAAACCCTTAATTAATGGAATCACTGCTCAATTTCCAATGCAATTGCACTGCTCTTTAATTCAAGACAGAAGCTCTAGGGCTCTGCTTTCCCTTCCTACATGGGGACATTCACCACTCAGTGGATCCCATAAGATGTTTCTGGGGACTTTCATAGTTCCTTGCATTTTGTGCAGCTCACATTCAAACCATCTTCTTCTTCTTCTTCTTTTTTTTTTTTTTTAGATTTTATTTATTTATTTGACAGAGGGAGAGAGAGATCACAAGTAGGCAGAAAGGCAGGCAGAGGGAGAGGGAGAAGCAGGCTCCCCGCTGAGCAGAGAGCCTGATAAGGGGCTCAATCCCAGGACCCTGAGATCATGACCCGAGTGGAAGGCAGAGGCTTAACCCACTGAGCCACCCAGGCACCCCTCAAACCATCTTCTTCTGAAGACCATGGCCCTGAAGTTCATGCATTTCCCTTGCTCCTCTAGAGTACCTTCACACTCATCTGTTGGTTAAAGTTCAAAACCTTCTCTGCAGGAGGAAATCCCAGCATCCCAAGCTCCACTCAGGTCTTATACTGAAGGCCTACAGTCTCATGACTGCTTGCAGCTTGATCCGACTTCACACCATTAGCAGGTTTGCATCATTACCTCTAATATCAGTGCCCATTAGTAGGTTTCCATGGTTACTGCTAGACTCAGTACCTATTCTTCAGCTCACTTCTAGGCCAGGGGAGCCTTGAATTTTCTCCCTAAAGTTCTTTGCTCACAGTTGAGGGATTTGCAGCAGGAATAAAACATTGATGTTTGAGGAAAATTATAGTGACAACCATTTAGGGAATAGATTAGAAGGATGAGTCTGGTGGCCAGAAGACCAATTGGAAGACTTTTGCAGCTGTAGAGGTGAAAGCCAACAGGAGACACAATGTGTAAACTCTACTCTGGCTTCTGATTTCTCAACAGGTGGCCCAAAATATTTAATAGGTGAATCCTCTTCCAGTGTTATACCATTTCTCTTTGTGTTTGGCACTTAACACTTCTGTCTGATCCTTTAGGTCCTTCCCACATCATTCCAGTAGGCTTTTGCCTTAGGCACGATGTTCTTGTGCAGTCACTGTTCCCCTTTCCCCCAAGTAGCTGAGTGTTAGCACTGTGGTTGGCACATTGCATACATTAAAAATAGCCATTTACAGTCCAATCCATAGAGACTGAGGTCAAATACTGGTTTCCAGGGACTGAGGAAAGGCGGGCAACAGGGAGAAATCGTTTAATAGGTAGAGTTGCACTTTGGGAAGATGAAAAAGTTCTGGAGATGGATAATGGTGATGGTAGCACAACAATGCGAATGCACTCAATGCTGCTCAACTGGACACATAAAAATGGTTAAAATGAAAAAAAATCGTTAAAGTGGTAAAAGTGCCTGGGTGGCTCAGTGGGTTAAGCCTCTGCCTTCAGCTCAGCTCATGATCTCAGGGTCCTGGGATCGAGCCCCTGATCAGGCTCTCTGCTCAGCGGGGAGCCTGCTTCTCTCTCTCTGTCTGCCTGCCTCTCTGCCTACTTGTAATCTCTCTCTCTCTTTCTCTGTCAAATAAATAAATAAAATAAAATGGTAAATGTTATGTTATCTATATTTTACCACAATGAACAAACAAACAAAAGAATGAGAACTTCTGGGGCAAATCAATCCGGAATCTTGCCTTACTTGAAGATGCTTTATTCATGTGAGCTAACAAATTCCCTGTTGTTTACAGCAGTTAGCTATGGATTTCCTGTAAACTGAACCATGAAGCACTCTAATAAAATCATTGTTAGAGAAAAATTAACCCTATTATTTATATAAAAAATAACCATTCTCGTTTTTGTAGATGAAGAAACTGAGAGGTTCAGGGAGGTTGACAGCTTGCCCAAGTCACAATTAGTGAGCACAAACCTCGGATTCCAATCTAAGGCTTGTCCAGCTGCAAATTTTGTACTGCCTTCTCTTAGGCAAAACAAATCTTATCCAATGAATATATGGAACCTCCAACTATGGGAATTGGGAACTGCTCTCCAACCAGGAACAGGAATTTTTTTTTTTTAATCTAAGCTCTTTCTCTTGTTTTTGATGCAGTTACTTACCAACATTTATTTGTACTGACTGAATTTCCTGATAGTTAATGCCAAGACTCCCGCCAAAATCCATCATCACAAATTATTTGTAAAGAGACCACATGCTTTTATTTTCCATGCTTAACTTTTAAATAAAAATAACATTTAAAGCTTTGGAATGTTACCGGTTAACAATATTCAGAATGAATTTTGCTTTAAATTTTTAAACGCACTTTGAGGACCACACTGTATTTTGATCTTTATTCTGGAATTTTTGCAACAGATTTTGGTTAAAAATATTTAAGTTATAACAATATAGTTGTTAAGCAGAAACTTCTGAGATGTGATTACAAACTAATGTGACTTTTTAGAAAACAGTGGAATCCAAATTCATATCACTGACTTTAAAGCAAACATCTTGGGAAACTGTACATAGTGATATTTCAATTATCCGTGCACTGAAACACATAAGAAGTACTTATTCTATGTCAGGCACTCAGAGAATTTTTGAAATTCCTCTTTTCTATTTCTTCCAAAGCCAGGCAATGAACCATACAGAAATCTTATTTATTTTATTTTATTTTATTTTATTTATTTATTTACTTGAGAGAGAACAAGAGGGAAAACACAGAGGGAGAGGCAGAGGCAGACTCTCCACTGAGCAGGGAGCCTGATGTGGGACTCTGTCTGAGGACCTAGAGATCATGACTTGAGCTGAAAGCAGATGCTTAACCAACTGAGCTCCCCAGGTCCCCAGAAAACTTATGTCTTTTTGTCATCTATTTTTTTGACCACAACCAAAAATATACAATTTGGTCATCTACTTTATTCAATAGACTTGGCTTCTAGAGACTTCAGGCTATGACTAAAACTCAACTCCAACTTCAGAGGTTGAAGAATTGACAAAGTGGAGGATACGCTGAAGATTCCTTTACATGTAACATACAACTACTCTGGTAAGGCTTATACCTGGCAAGAGCTGATCATGCCATTTTAAATAGTACCTTTCTTCCTTCATTTGCTATTACTTTTCCCTACATTGTTTTTTCTTTATAGTGCTTATCTCTCACTGATAGAATGTGAGTCTCATGAGAGCAGAGACTTGCCTGTTGCTATATTTCTGACACTGGAATAGTGCTCAACACACAAAAGGTGCTCCCTCTACAGCTGGATTGAATGAATGAATGAATGAATGAATGAATGAATGAATGAATGAAATGAAGATTTGCATTACTTTACACAAACATTTTGCTTCAATTTCACAATTCCATAATTCAATGCAAGCATAAGATTTCGTTTTGATGACTTACAGTGCCCTGTGCTCTATTACTACTATTGTTATTCAATAAATGGAGATAAAGTGATTGGTTCATTAGCAGTGTGGATTCTTTTCTTCTGTTCTTGCCTACTTTAAGGTGATAAGTTATAGTTGGGTTGTCTTCTGAAACTCTGCTGTCTCTCCTTTTAACTGTATTAGATTGATACAAACTTCCCGTTTTTGTACCATAACTTCATGCAGGGTGGTAAGAAGAATGCAAAGTAAGTGCAGGGTTACTCCATGTTTTCAGAAACTTAAAGATGTGCTAGGAAGGACAGAGCCTGTATTTGAAGTACGAAACAATTAGAAGAGTGGTATTCTGCAGAATGCCTTCTCAGAGAAAGGAGAATGGTCTGTGTGGAGACTTCTCAGAAAACACTGTGGAAGAGATCATTAGTACAGGGCCTGGACATTGAGAAATGATCTGAATGTGGGCATGTGTGGTTAGGACCTGTAGACAAAGGGTCAGAGGCAGTATGTGATTCAAGCTATGGAGCAGTGGAACACACCACGTGCTCTTGCCTTCTTCCCACCACATCAGCTTCTCCTCCTCCACAGCCTTGACTCCTCTTCTCGTCTTTTAAATATTGTGTTTCAGGCCACAGGACTCTTCCTCTCCCGGTGTACTCATTCCTTATGTGATTTCCTCCACCCTCATGCTTGAACCAGCCTCCCAGGACTGGCCTCAGTCCTCCCTGACACCCAGACTCATGTCCCAACTGCCAGCTCAACCTCTGTACCAGAGTGTCTAACAGAATTTTCAAGAAAAACATTTGTCTATTTCCCAAACTAATGGTATCATCTCTGTCTTTAAAGTATATACCAAAGAGGATGGCATTTCTGCACCCATACTCCTGCTAGCAGCCTAAGTTAAGCTACCACACTGTCGACTTGCTCTAGTACAATGTCTTCCTAACTGGTCTCCCCGTTGTACGTAGGTACACCATGTAGTACCCATAGTGGTTGCTTCAAATTATGTATCAGTTCTGGCCACCTCCTTGCTTAAAATCCTTTGAACATTGCTCTTCCATGACATGCTTGTGTAACAGAGTCTGCTTCAGTGCCTGTGTACCTGCTATTCCCTTTACTTAGAATGTTCTTCCACTCCCCCAGTACTTGGTTGGCTAGCTCCCCTAGCTTCACTTAAACCATTATCCTTGACCTCTAACTAAAATGGCCATCCTCCCTCTATCACTTTTTACTCCCTTCTCTTTAAAAACAATCTCCTCCAGGCCCTTATCTGGGCACAGGTATATTTATTTTCTTATATTCTTATTGCCTGTTTCCTGTTACTGGAATACAAGTTTCATGAGGTCAGGGAGTGTTTGTTCATTGCTATATCCATTGTGACTACAGCGATGTCTGGCACTGAATAAATATCTGTTGAATGAATGAATTGCCATCTTGTTGGGTAACCCCTCTCTATGTAAGGCAGTATTTTAGTGATGTGATCAAAACCCAGAGGGCAGGCTTAATACAGAGAAACAGGTGAAAGTTGGGGCAATTCCAGCAGAGCAAGTGCAGCAGACAGAACCAAGATGGGGACTGGGAAAAACGAGGATGAAGCATATCAGGTAATCCAGCAATTCTTGCCTCCCAGATTATTTGGGACTCTTATAGACTCTAGTGGACTCTAGAGCTAATGAAACATACCAAACAAGATTTTCCAGTACTATGCGGTAGCTGCCATGGGAAACCTCTTTCTGGGAGAAAGCCTGCTCCAAGGATCAAAGGAGCAAAGTATCCAGCAGGAATGGACTCCATGCATATTGGCTGCAGCCATAGTCAGCACTGAATTTTTACATGAGAAAGTTGATAGTACTGCTGTGGAAATGTAATTGGTGATTGTTTATCTTCTCCAATGGGCTGTGAACTCCTAAGGGGAAGAGACTTCCTGGTTCTGTATCACTCCTGATACAGAGTCTGCACTCCTGGCAAACATTTGAGAGAATGGCTGAAGGAAGGGAGAAAAAAATGGATCATTGGTCTCTTTTTGGCAATACCCACAGGTGTTCAGAGCAACATAATTGGAATTTGCCTTTTTAAACCTGATCGATAGGAATCTTTTGCATGTATTGAAAGGCCAAGGCTAAGATTTTGAACATGGTCCTGTCTATCCCTTTCCAACCCAGAACTAAGCCCCACAGCAAACTGATAAACCCACAAATTTATACCTCTTGCACAGATAGAATGGCAAGCAATACAGATCTAAATTTCAAATCATTGACATTAAAGATTTAAAATGAGCCATTAGGTTATTCACATAGTTCCTTAATCTCTCCTAGGACAAGATCTTTCAATTTGTTCTATTTAGGGGTTTAACATTCTCTTAACTAAATAACTTTCCACTTAGAAAAAAAAAAAGTGCCTTTCTGTCCCCCTCCCCAGCAAATTCTAAAGTAATTAAAAATAAACAAATGAAAACGAATATTTATAACTGTTCCCCAATAGTTTGGGCCATTATCCTGTCAAATAGTTCTTATTTTTATTTATCTTTTTAAATACACATATTCATCAATTTTGGATTAAACATATGACCCTGTTAACATTCCAGGTACAATTTCAGAGTGTGTCTTTTTAGGGATTACCCTTTCTTAGAGCCTCTCTGGGCTGGCAGCCTCCTGAATTAACACATCGCCAGCTTTCCCCTGGACCCCGTTGTTTATTTCTTTTATTGTCCCACCCTGTGAACAGTGAGAAAGAGGAGAATTCTTTTTCATTCGGAAAGATGTAAATGTGGTCTTCATCCTTAAGACTGAACCTTTGATTAAGGTCTGCAAATGAAAAGGAAAAGCACATAGCAATCTTCAATGTATAATTCCGTATCTCTGCCACAAAGGTGTGAGAAAATGGCTCTGCTATTTCCCGGAGCCACCGTCCCAGGTTGCTGAAGTTTTGGGTCAGTGTGGGTCTGACCAGTCAGCACACCTCCTGGATGCCTCCTTACCTTTACCTCAACTTCCATCAAATAACTACTCCCATCCCTGTGTCTCTAATCCCTGTGTCATTCTGTTTTGCACATTCATTTCCTTTCCTTCCTTCAAATCACTGTGCAACCAGTGTCAGGCATTTTCAACACAGTGAATTCCCAAGCTAGCATTTCTAAAATCTACTTTCAAATGTTATTCTTTTTACCTTTCTCTGACTCAACTTCCATCTCATTCAAATCTCTTCCGCTGATGGGTTAATGTCTCTTTTTTAAGTTACAGGGGGGAAAATGGAAAGATCTAAATGGGAGACTTAGACTTTAGACTTTAATACAGAACTCTTAAATCTTGCACTAGAAATTGAGAATCTTTACAAACCACTTATCAGTATAGGATTCTCCGGCAAGGTGTGGATGCTAACCTGTTTCCTAATTGTTATTATTAAGTATGTTCTCCCTGGACTTCTGAGGTTTCAGGGAAGACTTTAGGTATTGAGGTTGAAAAATACTTTAGGTATTGAGGTTGCCAGTCTGTCTGAGCGGGAGCTGGGGAACACTGGGGAGACGGAGGTGGTGTAGTCTATCCTCTCCTGCCTATGTGTTTAGCGCGCCATCTAGTGAAGCTCACAGAAGGGAAGAAAGCCTGAGGGCCCCAGGAACACACAAACAGCTCAAGGTTGGCCTGGCTTCCCCTCTGGGTCAAATTCCCATGGCAAAACTGATTGTATTTCAACTCTACCAGTGCACAGGTGACGAGCGTTGTACACATTGTCAGCAAGTTGGTGGAAGTCATGGGATATTTAAGTAAAAGGATAAAAGACTTTTAGGAGCTCTTAAGAAAGGAAAAAAGTACTGTTATACAGTTATTCTAGAAAGTGGGACTCTAAAATTATAAGTGCTCTGGTTGAGCAAACAAATAATACTTCTCTATGAATACTAGAAACATAAAAAAGGAGTTGAAGGAAGAGAAAAAAGAGAAAGCATGAGGAGAAAATGAAAGAGGGGGACATAACATAATGCTTTCTAGGTAGTTCTAAACCTGGGCTCAAATTTTGGAGCTACCACTTACGATTTGTGTGACGGTATGCAATTTATTTAATCTTACTAAGCTTCAATATGTTCATCCGTAAAATGGTATCATCCCACCTATCTTGTAAAGATGCTGTAAAGGATAGATAAAGGAATATATGAAAGCATGAAGCCCAGAGAGGCATGTGAAAATTCTCAACAAATGGTAGTGTTATTAGTAGGGAAAAGATGATAGGAAAAGGGAAGGAAAGAAGTGGGCTCAGTAGAATAACATGGAACACACTATGATGTGAGAAAGGAAATAACATCTAGGACTGTCCAACTTAGCCGAAGGGATTTATTTGATCAACTGAGCAGGTGAATCCCATGAAAGGGGATGTCTTCTCCAACTCCAGCAGACAGAAGGTCTCTGTCTGAAGTTCACCTTTGTTACTGTACTCACAAGTGTACTCACAAAGATTGAAGTGTACCTTCAATCTTTGAGCTGTGGGTTGAAAAGCCTACACTCAACCCCCTACAGGTCTTTAACTCAGTGCTGGGTCTTATGTGAAAGAAACGTAAATGTGACCAGTCAGAGATGGGGCTGGTGAAGGGGTACCAATTAGGAACGAGGTTTTTGCCAGTGAGGGTAGCCACTGTCATGGTCTCAGTTGAAGGAGCCTTCTGAGAATCCTGGTTCGCCACTGTCTGTGGCAATTAATACCGACTGAATGATGCTCTTTCAGAGACTAGAAGAAATATCTGTAAATCCTGAGTCACCTACTGTCCCCACCAAAAGCTGAATGCCCATGGCAAATCCAGGAGGTGGATACACAGAGCTACCTCAGTCTCTCCTTTGGAACCTGATGTGGTGACTTCTAAGGATTGCCTGAAACACTCCAGACTCCTGAAATCTCTGGAGAGCACAGTCCTGCATGTATCCCCATTCTCCATCACACATCCATGTCCTCCGAGGAAGCTCCTAGCTTACCATCTCCAGCCAGAGCTCAGGGCTGGAGATCATAATGCCCTTCCCCTGAGGTAATGACCAACCACAGTCTCAGGGGAACGGCAGCCCTCGCCTGCCATTTCTAACCTTTCCCCAGCTTCCTTCCATGCCAAGGAGAAAACTAGGAACAAGAACTCAGTAATATGATCCCCAATTAGCATAAAATAAAAACAACCCAGTCATGTTTTCCATGGACTTTTCCAACCTCAAACCAAACACATAAAACAGGGAGAAAGAGATAAAAATACACGCACAGAACTATAAATATATATACCGTCCGTGGATGCACAGCCAAGCACCCTGACCCAGATAAGTATCTGTCTCTAGGAAAACCAAGCAGCCAGAAGCAGAAATCTGAGAATTTTTCCTTCTCAGCATGCAATGTGAGTCCAGACAGGAAGGGAAAGTATCCTGATTCCTTGGTATGGAAGGGGTTAAGTCCTCAGCCATCCTATTCTAAAGTGATTTATGATGATGTGCAGCGTTTCAAAACTTTCCCCCCCACCCCAAAGAACAGCCCTCTCCTTCCCCACCGAGGCCACTCTCAATGTGCCGGAGTGGGAAGGAGGTGGTGTTTTGCTGATCTGTTAAATTCTTAGTGAAGTTTCCTTGATTTCCAGCGGCTGCTGTTGTTTGAGTTTGGTTTGGATCAAAACTGAGGTTGTCCTGGCATTTCTGGGACCAGGGCCAGGCAAGAGGAAGAAGAAAAAGAAGGAGAAGGAAAAGAGGAGGAAAAAAAAAAGGTGGGGAGAAATAAAGGAGGGGAGAAGCGCAGGAAAAGAAAAAAGTCCTTTTCAACATCACATTCCTGTGTTTTCCCTCAGCCTGGAAAACATATTAATCCCAGGGCTTTCACGATCGGAAACAAAGGGACTCAGCCAGACGGTGGGGGAAAGGGTGATAAGAAGGATCCTGGAACTCTAAAGAGAGAAAGAGCAAGATTCAGGAATAGCTGGGACTTCACTTTCAGGGGCGCCCTGTGTTGTCGGCACAGGGGACTGGCACACACAGACACACGCGCGAGCAGAAACTACAGACAAATGGAGATGCAAAGACTCACAAGGACAGCTCCTTTCCCCTCATCCTCCTTGTCAAGAAGGTGAAAAGACAGCCAGAGGAAAGAAGAAAGCAGCTCGGCCCTCAGGTCAGGACAGGCTGTGGGTCCGTGGCGCCTTTGGGAGCTGGAGCTGCAGCACACCCCCCTTTGTACTGCTCAGCCGGGCGAAGGAGAAAGAGGCTTGGGAGGAAAAGTATTTCATCTAGGAAACTGTCCTGGGACCACACTTCAGATTGCCTTTTAAACCCTCTGCATTCCATCTCCATGAGCCACAATGTAAGTGTGTAATCCTTTCTGTCTTTGGTGAGTTTGTTGTTTCTTTGTTGCTCATTTGAAGAAATGAAATAGGAATGCTGTCATAATTAATATGCTCAGTGTGCCTTTTCTCTGGAGCATCAGAAAGCCCGGTGGAAACACGGCAGGCACGCTGAATGGGGAGCTGAGCTGGGTTTCCTGCTTAATGTAACCGTCTCTGTTAAGCACTAACAAATTACAGGGGTTTAAAAGCAACAAGAGCTCACCCTTTTTTCCATTCCCTGACCTCCTTGCTTCTTCTTTCACCACCCCTTCCCCCACCCCTTGGCCAAGACAGAGAAAGAGAAAATGCCCAGTTCTGTTTGCAATTAAATGATTTTCTTCTTCTTCTTTTTTTCCCCCCCGCTCCCCCTGTCCCTTTCTGTCTTTTGACCCTGCTGCCTTTCAAAGTGGATTGCACAATGACATGGAGAATGGGACTCAGTTTTACCATGCTGCTGGCAATGTGGCTGGTGTGTGGATCAGAACCCCACCTCCATGCCATGAATAGGGGGAGCCCCGGGGGCCGGAAAGCACCTCTGGTTTCCCCAGCCAACAGAAGGCCGGCGCGGCTTCTGAGGCACACAGGGAGGTCTCAGGGAACCGAGAGAACCACTCCGGAAGAAGCAAACCTTCCGCCTCTCCAAAGAAGGAGGAGTGTGCCGGTGTTGAGAGTAGCTCCCGCGACCACAGCGCCGCCAACCCCCCGGCGCATCAGCGGGGTCCCGGTGAGACCCAAGCAGAGACCAGTAGCCCCGGGCTCTCCCCGTGACATGATCCGAGATGAGGGGTCCTCAGCTCGCTCGAGAATGTGGCGTTTCCCCTCGGGGTCCAGCTCTCCCAACATCCTTGCCAGCTTTGCGGGGAAGAACAGGGTGTGGGTCATCTCGGCCCCTCACTCCTCGGAGGGCTACTACCGCCTCATGATGAGCCTGCTGAAGGACGATGTGTACTGCGAGCTGGCGGAAAGGCACATCCAGCAGATTGTGCTGTTCCACCAGGCCGGCGAGGAAGGAGGCAAGGTGCGGAGGATCACCAGTGAGGGCCGGGTCCTCGAGCAGCCGCTGGACCCCAACCTCATCCCGAAGCTGATGAGCTTCTTGAAGCTGGAGAAGGGCAAGTTCGGCATGGTGCTGCTGAAGAAGACGCTGCAGGTGGAGGAGCGCTACCCTTACCCCGTCAGGCTGGAGGCCCTGTACGAGGTCATCGACCAAGGCCCCGTCCGCAGGATAGAGAAGATCAGGCAGAAGGGGTTCGTGCAAAAATGCAAGGCCTCCGGGGTGGAGGGCCAGGTGGTGGAGGAGGGGAACAATGGCGGAGGGCCGGGAAAGCCGGCAGGGAGCAGCGAGAAGAGAAAGGACGACCAGGGGAGAGCCCAAGTGCCCCCGACCAGGGAGACTCGCGTGAAGGCGCCGAGAAAGCCGGCCGCCCCTCCCCCGCCTCCTCCAACCCCAAGGGCCACCACCCCGCCTCCTGCTGCGGCCCCAACCGTGACCCGCGCCACCTCTCGGGCGCTGACTGCCGCCGCAAGACTGACCACCACCTCGGCCTTTCCCACCACCCAGAGGCCCTGGACCCCCCGGGTGCACCCCTCCTCAGCGGCCCACAGGCCCCCGGCGACGGCGGAGGCGGCCCCGGCCAGGGAGCCGGTGGCCTCGGACACTCTCTACCCGCAGCCCAGGAAGGAGCAGCCCAGGGAGAGGCTGCAGACCACCAGGAGGCCCAGCAAGGCCGCCGGCTTCGAGAGCTTCACGGCTGCTGCTCCCGCCGCCGCCTCGGAGCACAGCACAAGGGCGGGCGCGGGGCGGCTCCGGGACAACCGCACCGACAGGCGGGAGCATGGCCCCCGGGACCCAAATGTGGTGCCAGGTCCTCACAAGCCAGCCAAGGGGAAACCTCCCAAAAAGAAAGCCCAGGAAAAGATTCTTAGCAACGAGTATGAGAGTAAGTACGACCTCAGCAGGCCTACCGCCTCTCAGCTGGAGGAGGAGTTGCAGGTGGGGAATACTTCCCCCCAAAAAGCAAAGGAATCGAAAAAGCACGAAAAGCTTGAGAAACCTGAGAAGGAGAAGAAAAAAAAGGTGAAAAATGAGAAAGCAGACAAGTTACTCAAGAGCGAAAAGCAGGTGAAGAAGGAGAAGGCTGAGAAAAAGAGCAGGCAGGAGAAAGAGAAGAGCAAGAAGAAAAAAGCAGGTAAAACGGAGCAGGAGGGCTACCTGAAACCCAGCACCAAAAACTTTGCTCAGAGTCCCAGGAAGTCGGTGACCGATCTGCTGGGGTCCTTTGAAGGCAAACGAAGGCTGCTTGTAAGTACTCGTCTCCCCAGCATTGTTCTGTGGGCTGAGGCAGGGCATGCTAAAGTTTGCTTTGTTATTTTTCTAAAATCTTGTTGCTGGATGGCAGGCCGTGGCTGAATCTGTGCCATGTCAAGAAGATCAGGAGGTTTGTCCAGCAAGGGTGGCCAGGCCAGTAGCTCCTTTTGGTTTAGTGCTCTATGGACCTCAGTCCACACAGGTTCGTGACTCTAAGGTCCAGACTCAACGGCCAGGAGCCCTCTGACATAAGCCCAGGGAAGCACCTGTGTTCAGCTTCTTCCAAACCTGTCAGTACCCATCCCCCACCCTTAGCTCTCTTCCAAGGGATACTTCTGGGTAGAGCTCCCTTTTACCAAGTTCAAAGAATAAAAGAACAAAGGAGTTCCTAAAATCGCATGCATTGACTCTTGTCACAACTTTGGAAAAGGATATGTCTCTTCATGAGCTTTGGAACTAGAAGCATGTGTGGGGAAATGGTAAAATTTCTCCTTTTCCTCCTACTTAGGTCTATATCAGAGTGGAAGCCTCAAAGAGGAAAGGAAGGCAGCCTGGGTGGGGAGTGGATATGACTTGGAGTGGGGAAGGGTCTTTGTTGGTGTGACCCTCACGAATACTTTACAACCAGTTGGTTGAAATCTTCTCTCCTTAAAGACTGCCTCCCCCATCACTGCCCAAGTTCCAGTAAGAGGCCAAAAAGATAGCATGGGGAACTGGGTTAATCATTCCAATTTCCAATATGCTAGAGACAGATGTCACTTTCTCCTGAGCCTCTGTCAAATGTGTCCTTGTGTGAATGTGTGTGTGTGTGTGTGTGTGTGTGTGTGTGTGTGTGTGTGTGAAGGGAGACAAGCAAGCCTTGCTCCCACTTTGCCTGTGTTTCTGAAGCCACTGATATAGAGCAAGTCATATGTCCATCTTAGGAGCTCTCTTTCTTTTGGCCATTACTAGCCTCCATCCAAAGAATAACTAAGGAATCTAGTCAAGCCAAAGGACAGAAATAAATCCCATCCTAAATGTAAGGGCAGTTCTCATCAGGCATGTGAGAATGGCTCCTTGCCCTCTCCATGTCTCGTTGCACCCTCTTTTAGGGCCCTTCCAAGATTTCTGCCACTTCTTAGTGCTGTCATTTTACTCTAGGCTGTCAAGGAGAAGGTACAGTATAATCACTTCAGAGAAAAGGATCAGTAAATTAATGTCAGGCAGTGTGGGTCAGGAAAGATTTTTTTCAGATATGTGGGTGGGAGGGAGACACTTCACGCCACTAAGGACAGCATTTGTCCTACTAAAAGCACAGGGTGACCATACCCTGCATTACCCTCCCCCCCAAGAGGTAGGCACTCTTCTCTCAAAGCATTTTGGGGCTTTATTTTTTCCAATCTGGTCTAAATTTGGATTAATGATCTGAGCAGAAAGGCTCTGGTGTCCATTTATCTTTAGTGGTTTCAAAAAGCTTAAATATGCATTCGAAATGTTACTCAGAGTTCCTGGTGGTGTTTATCGTGGGTGGAGCATGTCCCCAAATCCTCTCAGTTACTCCACAGAGGTGTACCTATGCGTTAGAACAAAACAGAAGTTTTCACTGATTCTACAGGGTGTGTGTGTGTGTGTGTGTGTGTGCGTGTGTGTGTTGTTATGCGTGTTTTGTATATTTTACTCATTTTTAACCAGACCCTTAAAGTATATAACTTAGCAGAAGATAGGTTGTCTGCTAGAGCAGTTTAACAGCTACTTGGTTATTTTCGGAGTTCATAAATTTGAAGGAGAATATTTTAGTCAGAGCCAAAAGAATCATTCATTTCAGAGGGGAATTCTACCTGGTACTTAAATGTTTGTTACAGAACCTAAGGGAGCCAGCTGCTCTCTTTGAGGTGTGGGCAAGCCTGCACAGTGTGCTCCTCCCCAGGACCCAGGACTTTGTCCAGCCTGCTGAAGCACATCACCCAACCCTGGTCATTTAGCCAACGGGGCAGGCAAAGTGTTCCTCAAGGGCAGGTTGTAAGCAGGGGGAAAATAATCATGGGTAAAATGTCAGGATGGTAATTGTGCACCCATCTGGCAAATACTTCCATTGCCCCTGGATTGTGAGTCCAAAGAAAGAGGTTTTCATACTCTATCCCTGATATTAGTCATGCCTTTCATTTCTCCCATTTCGCTCTACTCCCTTAGTCAGGGATTTGAAAGCTCAGCTGGGTATTTTCTGCTTTAAACAGTATCCCTGATCGTAAATTTCTAGCAAATGAAATTCAGACGACAGCCTCTGCTGATGTCATGTGAGGCAAACCAGAAACCAGCTGGGGTGGTTCATGGCAGCGTTGCTCTTTGGGGCTGGCGAGAGACCCAGGTTTGTAATTAGGAAGAAAGTACCAACAGGAGGCAGTTCCTTCTCACCAACCCACATGTGCCCAGCTGGGGGTCATATCAGAAATGTGTTTGCTGAAGAGCTAATATCTAAAATAAGCATGAGATTAGAAAAGACAAGATGAAATAAA
This sequence comes from Ailurus styani, assembly GCA_002007465.1. Lineage (NCBI taxonomy): Eukaryota > Metazoa > Chordata > Mammalia > Carnivora > Ailuridae > Ailurus > Ailurus styani. The sequence goes on from LNAC01000059.1 coordinate 4,097,094, forward strand.
CATGACATAATATCAAAAGATGGAGAGAAAGGAATCTGTTTCACCAGAGGGGAGACTTAGGTTTCTGGGTAAAAGAGCTGGTTGGTGCCATTTATCTTTTTTCCACTCATTTTTCCTATTACACATGCTGATTCAGGAAGTGGAGTGATTCAATTAATATTCATTAAGGCTTTGCAGTCTCCACGCTGTCAAAGGAGGGCTGATGACATACACCTCCAGCTGGCCTCAATGGAACCCAGTGTGTGCAAACTGACGTGAGGTTACATTCCAAGAAGTCACACAGGACTTTTAGCTCCTCTTTCCAGTTTCTCAGTAACCAACTACAATATATCATAAACCCTAGGGCTTTACATTTATTTATATCATTCTTTAGATGTGAAAATTCTTTAGAATTTAGATTCTTTAGATGTAGCCGCTCCTTAACCCATTTTTTTAGAGAAACAGTGGTCACCATGGTGAACAGCATCTGAGGGACCTTGGAGCTCCAAGGAGCTGCAGGTAGAACCAGGTGTCCTATTCTGAGGCCAGAGGTCGATCCTTCAAGGGCACATCCTACAAGGTGCTTTGCCAAAGCTGTGTGGTTTAACTGTCATAACAACCCCATGAGGAAGGACTCATTAACTCCACTATACAATCAAGGAAAGAAGCTTAGAGAATTTGAGAAGTTTCCCAAAGTGTGTAGCTAATACATGGCCAAGTCAGACTTAGAACTCAGGTCCTTTTGATTTTAAAATTCATACTCCACCCCCCCCCCCATTCTGCATCCGTAGGGCGTGAGCCTTCAATGGGCATATACCATAAAGTGAAGGGGAAACTGAGAAATCATCCTGTTAGCTAATCAATACAGATGTTTTAAAATTCACTTTTAACCTTAAATTACTCAGATAAATGGTAAGGTCTATCAATTATCAACATTTTTTGCTAAGCAACAGTGTAGAGTTTCTGACCTTAAAGCCCAGCTGGTTCTCTGCACCTGAGCCCTCTGGCTTGCCTGGGGGTCAGTCGAGAACAATAGACCAAATCCCAGTTAAACTAACCCCTCAGACTTGTTGGTGTCTGTTTAGGGTTGACAACAGTAAGAATACAGAAATGCCATTTATCACTAAAACACTGAACTATGTGGAGTAGAGCTGAAAAGCCATCATTCTGTGCCCTGAGATGTACCTTCTTGTCAGCTAGCAAGAGGCCTCATAATGTGGAATTACATAGACTCAAGATCAAGTTTAAGCACTCTGGAGACAATCTCCTGTAATTCAGCTAGGTTCTTACTTTTAACCCTACCTCAGAAATTTGGCTATTGGGACAACAATCTACTTATTTTGTTTAATTTTTGAAAAGGATATAAAGCTCTGCTTTACTAAGGCATACTGCTAGCCTTTTCAGAATCCTGTAAAAATCTAGTGTTTTGAGCCCAGCGCAGTGTTTAGAATAAACTGAGTTAAAATATCTTCCCTCTAGCATCTTCCTGTTCTTGTTTGCTCCCTTCACTCCCTTCATTTATGCAAACTGGCTTCATTACATTCTGAGGCTCCTTGTGCCAACACACCAGTTGGAACAGAAACATAAAAAAGAACCACAACACCATCCTGAACCCATGATACATGCCCTGATTTGTCACCACCAAACTGGAAAGAGGCCAAGTGTCAGACAATAATGTTTCCTGAGAAGTTCTAGGGTGCTCTTTTTAGGAAGAGGGGATGGGACACGGTTACCATTTTAAACACCGTTTGAAATACTGTCAAACTCGGCAATGGATGGGAAGGAGGTGTGAGCACACAGGGAAAGAGTGGCTGAAATATGTCCACGTGATCAGCCTCCTCTACTGTCCCTGATGCAAGCTCAAGCGGCGGGTTAAATGCCAGGGGAGAGGGGTCTTCAGCAGCTCGTTCGCAGGGGGCATCTAGACATTCTTAAGCGGGGGACCACTCTCCCTCTCCACTGGCCATCATGAATCTATGGAAACTAAGGAACATGGGCCAGCATTTGAACAGCAATTAAAAGGAGAAAGTGACCACTGTGAGCTAGGAAAGATGCTAAGGAAGATGCTGCCTTTGAAGACTGCTTGCCTGCAATTAAGGTGGAGGGGAGGGGAGAGCTTTCTGGGCGGAAAGGGGAACAGGGGCCAAGGCAGAGGAAGGAATGAGAGTCAACTCTTCAGAGGCAATATACACATATGGTACTTGCGTGCACACAGCCTATATATGTGTGTGTGTGTGTGTGCGCGCACACACACACACACACACACACACACACACCGCCTTGATTGTCACTACTATTGTCAGGGAAGTTGTTCCATTATAAAGGTGCAAAAGCCAAGGTTCAGAAAGTTAAGTGGCCTTGTTGAGGTAGCCAGTGTTGAACTAGGGGCAAGTGCAGTCCCTCCCACTTTGACTACACTCACCCTTTCTCTGTGCCACTCTGCTCGGATTCGTTTCCTTTCATAACAGAGACCAGTCTGGCTACAGAGTGAAGAGGTCACGTAAGGGAGGAATGGGAGGAAAGGTTAGCAAGGGAGAGCCTGGGGCCAGGTTGCGGGAGGGAGGAAGTGAGCCATGCAAAATAAATGTCACCTCAGGGGTAGGTTAAGGCATCCCTGGGCACAGGTCCTGAGGTGAAAATAAACATCAGGGTTCTTTATTTATCTATGTTGATTCCCCCTGGGAGTCCAAGGCCTAAGGCTACTGTGCTCAGAGGTACTGAGAGAAGCTGCCAGGCAGGGGAGGACGAGGTTCTGAATGATTCCATGTTGTCTGAAGCTCCCAGTTATTCACAAGAGGGAGAAGCAAACCAGAGGGAGCTGTGAGGACTCTTGAAATCCTGTCGTACCATGGTGTCCACAGACTATAAAGGTCGATGGCCAAGTATGATAGGAATGAAATAGAATCTATGTATGGATTTGAAGTTACAAAAGCAGGTAATTATCAGTCATCTAGCATATGGGCAGCTGTGCCCTAGAGACTCCTCTAAATACATTCTAAATATGGGTATAGCCTTCATTTAGAAAAGGGAATCTAAAATCCTTACCAGTAAATCTTACCTTTGTTTCTGGCTATTTTGTGTTTTCACTTAAACATTCATTTATTTCAGAGTAGTGTGTTTGTACAGCAAAGAATGGCCAGGAAGAAAAACCTAAAACATACCAACTGAAAATAAAGCTCCAAGATAGGGGCCACTATCAAAACCTGAGGGAATATGTTCAAGTGTCATAAAACCAATTAAAAACTAACAAACAAAGCAAATATACCATCACTGTATCTTTTTATAGACACCTTTAATTTTTTTTTAAGGCTAAGTATAAATCAATGAATAAATTTGGGAAAATATTATTTTTCCTCTTGGGAAATTACATTTCTAAAATAAGCATGTTTTATATACCCTGTCCATCTGAACAGACGTATAAACACAAAATCAAAAATAAAATCATGACCACTTAAATAAATATGAATAACAACCTGAGAAAAAAATAGCTGCATCCCAGAAAAATCTTTGTTAATGTTCCACTCAAAAGTTATCGAACACATTTTGATTTCCACAAGGGATAGTATTTTGTCTAGCAGAGGGAATTTTTAAAACAAAGCCTGCAGGCACCAATAAACACATCTCTGACAGAGAAGGATAAATAGCAGTTTCAAGCTGGGAGCAGATTTATTAACCATTTCCATTAAGTGTTTGGAAGAGCTTAACAATATGGAGACTTGCCTTCTGAAAAAATGCCAAGCTAATAACCCCAACCTCCAGAGATATTTTATGAGATTAGGTGGGTAAATAGAAAATTGGCTGATAAATTTGAATGTGGTCAGGTTTGTGAAAGTGCCTAGAGACTGGTCTCTAAGCCAAGTGATGAGTTAGCAAAGGGTGAATAGACAGTGTTCATGCAGACAACAGTCTAGGGAGCTATTTATTTAGGGTCAGAGAGCTCAGCAAAGACCTGCTTATCATCAGAATGAAATTCCACATCCTTCTACCTCCAGGGTGAACAGCATCATGCCCACCCACTTGTGGGGTGTGGTACATAGTTCTGATCTCTGCTCATGAAAAACGTGGTAAAATTGGAGAAGGCTCAGGAAGAGCCTACAAAAATAATCAAGGAAGTAGTAAACCTTTATATCCAGTTAGATGGAAACATTGAGACATGCTTAGAGCATTCAACAGGAGCCCTAAAAATGAAGGGTATCATCCTTTTATCCAAAATTATAAAATCTGCTTTTCCAGGTGGCTCTGGTGACGATAGCATCCCTTTCTTTTGCTCTCTTTCCTCTTTTTTTCCCCAGAAGCCAGGGGTTGGCAATGAGCTTCAAAGACACACAGGAGCTCATTGAAAAATGCCAAGCCTGAATTATAGAAGGCTGAAACGAAAGGGCAAAATTCATCCTTTTGGGAGGGGGGGACTCTAGTGTCAAAGAAGTCTGCCACAAGCTCTGTACAGACCCAGTGTGACAATGAATGTATTCTGTGTGACAAAACACAGGCCAAGAGTCCATCCTAAAAACTTTCTGCAAGATTGCTTAGTAAAGTATGATTAAGAATGAAGTAGAACCTATGGGTGGATTTGAAGTTACAAAGGCTATGAAGCTCTCTCAACTCTGGGGGACATGAAACAAAAGAGGAGTAACCACTGAATTCATGAGAGCAGTCCATTAGGATAATAAAGATCAGAAGGAAGGAAGGGGGATAGCACTTGCTGAACCATGATTACATGTCTAGTCATACAATGTTCACAACAGCCTTGCAAAATAAGGATTCCTGTGCAGTGTTCACTAATGAGAAAGCGAGGACACATGAAGACTACTACTAAAGATAACTAATGGGAATAGAAAACTCCAAGTTATCTGGAGCCACTTAAAAAAAAGGGGGTGGGGTGGGGGAAGGCTTTCCAAATGGCTGTTTTGGCCCTAATTACAGTAACTGTCCAACAGAACACCTTAGTTTAGTTGACTTTAGCGTCAATCACTACCAGCCCTCTGTTTCAAATTATCCCTTTGGATTTTGCCTGCCTCTGTGTACAGCTGTGAATTAATATTTGCTTGCCTCCTCCCATCTCTAGTTGATCACGGCTCCGAAGGCTGAGAACAACATGTATGTGCAACAGCGAGATGAATATCTGGAAAGCTTCTGCAAGATGGCCACCAGGAAAATCTCCGTGATCACCATCTTTGGCCCTGTCAACAACAGCACCATGAAAATCGACCACTTCCAGCTAGGTTCTCTTAAACGTTTTAATTACACTGTTGTTTTTCTCATACCTAAGGTGGGACAAACTTTATGGGAGAGGTCAGCGGGGAATTTAGGGGATAATTCAGATATTCAGAGGGCTCTTTCCTTGTGGTAACAAAGGTCAGTTTGCCTACCTATTTACATAACTATTCCGGATGGTTCTGGTGTAAGTTTTTGGCACGTTACAATGAAAGAAATATGCAAGCATTCCGTGGCTTGAAAGTCAAGAATGTGGAGAAAAATGAGAGAAGTAATACAGTGGTGGGAGAGTCGAAAAGGTATGTAGACAGTTTCCTCTGGATCCGGAGTCTTCTTGCCTGTGAACAATACCATCTGATCTTCCTGCCGTCTTCACGCTGCAGGTGACTCACTCACAGATGGGAACCTGCCAGACTTTGGAAGCACTTGACTCTAGCAAGCCTGGGGAGGGCGGAGAAAGGCTGTTCAGCTAAACGAAAAGTCACTGAAAATATGGACTGAACTGCACCCAAGTCCTTTTGGAAAGCTGAAGAATTTGGCTGAATGTAGAGTTTTCACAATTTTTCATATTAATGGTGCGTGTGAGGCCCATGAGGCATACAGCTCAGCGCTGGGCAGCTGCCTAACTCCTTGCAGCTCTCATGGGAATGTTGCAAGACTTACTGTGAGTAGTTTGGTTGCAGAGTCAGAAGCCCCAGATCTGATCCACCCAGTTTCTTCTATAATTATTACATCTCTGGGGCTTTATATTTAAAAAAACAAAACAAAACTTTTTCCCTTCATGCCTTCCCTATTTTTAAATTTTTTTTTAACTACAACGAAAGTCCTTCATATTTCACCATTTGCAGGTCCTGCATAATTTTCATAAAATACATTTCCTCAGAAAGAATATAAAATATATTTTCCCCATTAGTTAACATTTAACTTCAATACATACAACCCATTATCTCACAGATTTTTCTGTCGTGTGATAGAATAATAATATGATATAATAATATGTGATAGAATAACAATTATGTCATATAATGCCAATTTGGTTTGGATATTGTCTAGCTTATAAATCATATTTTAAAAATTGTGGTTAAGGGACACTTGGATGGCTCAGATGGTTAAGCATCTGACTCTTGGTCTCAGATCAGGTCTTGTTCTCACAGTCATGAGTTCGGGCCTTGTGCTGGGCTCCACACTGGGTGTGGAGCCTACTTAAAAAAAAAAATTATGGTTAAAACATATGATCCAACATTTTTTTTTTAAAGTGGGAGAGAGACAGAGAGAAATAGGGAGGGGCAGAAGGAGAGGGGCAGAGAGAACTGTAAGCAGGCTCCATGCCCAGCACAAGGCCTGACACGGGACTCGTCCTCACAACTCTGAGATCGTGACCTGAGCTGAAATCAAGAGTAGGATGCTTAACCAACTGAGCCACCCAGGGGTCCTGACCCTGATCTTCTTAACTAAGTTTTAAGTGCACAATACAATATTGGTAACTATAGGCACAATATTGTATAGCAGGTCTCTAGAATTTCTTTAAATATGAAGTTTCAGTTATGCATTCTTTATTTTTACTAGCTCACCTTCCCCTGAGTTAGCTCCAAAGGAAAATAAAACACCATCCTTTCCAATGTCCTATCATAAAACATTGTGGGTAGGTGATGGGTTTGTGGACATTAATCCCTGTGCTGCCTGTGTGTTTGGGAGGGAGAACAGCAACAAAGCCCTTAACCACCACCACAATAACCCTACAGACAGAAGACACAAAAGAAGTTCTAGAGTCAAACAGATGAGTTCAAATCCACAGTCCCAACTTATTTGTTGTGTGACTTTGGGCAAGTTGATTCCTAAACCTCAGCCTAGAAAATAATGATATCTATTTCACAGGCTATGGTGAGGATTTAGTAAGATAATGCCTATAAATATCTGTCATATAATAAATACTATTACGTGATCTGAAGATCAGTGAGCTGTCACAGGGACTAGAGCACTTATAATTAAAAAGCACTTATAATTGCTTTCTGCTAATTACGGAATGTTGACAGGGAACCCTCACAACTGACCTTCCAGATCACGAGGTACATTACTACTCCTGGTAACAAAACCAAAGCCCAGAAGATTAAGACTGCAAAGCCACCTATTTAGTGTTTAACTGAGATTCAGCCATTTGCTTCTGGATTTTTAAATAGTAGCAAGAGCCAGTGAGCTTAATTACAATCCAGATGTCTAGAGGGGAAATAGGTATCCAATCCAGTGTAGAAACTGGTGCTGGCTGGTGATGAAAGGCCTCCCCTGCCAGGTGTTCCCAGTGTCAAATGTGTTACCCACCAACCCTTACACAAAGAATTCTCATTCCTCATTTTGGAGAAGTTTGGAAAAATCATTATATGTTCTACTTCAGCCTCTATGTGGTCCCAACTGTTAAAAGCATCTGGTGCTGCCTTGGCAAATTTTTAGCATTAATCCTGCTGTTTTTTAGACATCTGGATTGAATATGGGCTGTAGAGGCACTGAAGGGTTTTTTCCTGTCCTATTGGAAGTCAGGTATTGTGTGTTGGGTGTTTGCCTCTCACTGAATGTTAGCTTGGACATCATCTTGAGTGGGGGGGGGGGCTTCATTTTTGTTCCTCATTTAATTCCTGGAAGGCCTTTCTCTCCTTGTGTTATGTCCCAGCTTACCCTCCTTATGGGAAAGGCTGTAGAATTTTCAGCCAAGACTGGGAGCCAGCCATGGGAAAACAGGAATTGGCATGCACCATGGACTCAGTGAACCAAACTCTAGCCTTGACCGATTTTCAGCTGGAAATCTATCAGATGGCCTTACTTTCCTTAAAAATAAATCAAGCACTCTCTACTCTTCCAGACTTTTACTGGGCCCTAAAAAGAGAGACCCACATCCAACTGCACTGTGGGCTGTACTCACCAGCTGGTCCATTTTGCTAAATGTATTTGGACTATAGATGATGGGCCTACAAATATCAGGAAATTTACCTTAAGATTTCAGTCATTAGCCTAATGAAAGTCACTCATGCCCGAGCAAATTACAATGTGGAATAAGCCCATCTGGTTTTGCCATCCAAGATAATATTAGAAAGACATAGCATATACAAGCACTCTCAATTGTTAGTGGTATTTAAAATATCAATTGGACAGAAAAATTGGTGTATATATGAAGAGGATGGATTATAGACAAAGTGTGCCAGAGAGAAAGATGTAGCTGACTAAAGGCACTTTGCTGGGGCCCCTGGGTGCTTCAGTCAGTTAAGCGCCTCCCTTCCCCTCAGGTCACGATCCTAGGGTCCTGGGATTGAGCCCGTCATCAGTGGGGGAGTCTGTTTCTCCTTCTGCCTCTCAGCTCTGTTCATGCTCTCACTCTCTCTCTTGTGCTCCCTCTCTCTGTCTTTCAAATAAATTTAAAAATAAAAATAATGACACTTCACTGCATAACAGAAAGAGAAGTATGGGGAAAACACAGGAAGCATGTTTCTCTCTTAGCAAGATACAGGGATAAAAAATATTTGACACTGATATCCAATCACCAGCTTTTAAGGGCTAGAACATATAGGACATTTTTATGGGCAAAGGAAGTTCTTTGAAAACTTCCTTTGAAGGAAGAAGAGTTTGAGGGTATTCAATGAAAAAGGGGGTGGAAAGTTGATGGAGATGTGGCTGGAATATGACAACAGGACAGAAAGTGATTCCATAGTCATATGAGTAAGGAATTCATGGGTGAATTTCTAAAATACCTTTCATAGGTGAGAACAAGAGACTCCATTTCAGCCGAATATTTTCTTTCTGTCTCTGATCCTGTTGAAGAGAATTGTTCTTTATGGACAAGTCTCACCAACTCCGTAACAATGCAAAAATGTCATGTTCCCTCAGAAGCACCTGAAAATTTGACCCTTTGCCCCAACTCTTCCTTTCATCATGGTGACAAAGTCTGGAAGCTGCCTTTTCTAGACTCTGCCACCTTGTGCTGGGAGGCCATGCTGGGTGAGTGATCAGATTTCCAGACACTGGCTGGGTGTCCCTCTCTGTTTATTCAGTCTCTGATTATCAATCACTGTGTGCCTTGGAGGCTGGAGAGCCTGCCCCCAGCTTGTTCCGTCATCCCATTTCACTGCCCTCCTGCCTCTCAAATCTATCAGTGTCAAGATCAACTCCTGATGATCAAGGGGTGAAAAAGCACTTGATAAGTCAACCGTACAAAACAAGTGCTTGAAGAATGTGAAGGAGGGTCAAGCTCTTGCAATTGCAGTCATTAGAGGTGTAAATATCAGAGAATTTTGAAAAGTGGGTTGATTTATTGTAGGGGCCTTGAAAATGGAGATTCTTTGATAGGTGGTGACTCTGTCAAAGTACTTTTTGTTTTTATTTAATTTCTTAAAGAGATGATGCACTTTTCCAAAGTCAAAGCTACATAGAAAGTTATAGACAGGCAAGCATTACACCTGTTCCTGACCCCTATACCTTATTAATCTCTGCCCCATAGGTATTTTTGTGACTTCTTATTTATGATTTAATGCTTCTTTATGCAAATACAAATAAATATAAACACCTATATTCCCCCATTTTAGTACAAAATATAGTATTTATACTACTCCGAACTTTGCTTTGTTCACCTAAAAAGTATTTCCTGAAGACCTTCCCTTTTGACTAGATGGATATTGTCCTCATTCTTTATTAAACCATTGTAAAATTGTACCACAGCTTATTTAACCAGTACCCTTGTTAGTGGACACTTAGATTATTTTCAGTATTTTGTTACTATAATCAATTTCACAGTAAATAACCTTATCCTTGTGTCACTCTATCTACGTGGGTATATCTTTACAGTAGATTCTGAGAAGCAGGATTATCGGGCCAAACGAAAAATGTATTTAGTTTTGTTAGATATCACCAGATTTCTCTCCACACAAGGCGTATCATACTGCTACCCCACCAGCAAACATGTAAGAGTGTCTATTTCCCCAAACCTCTCCAACAGAGAGTATAACCAAACTTGTGAATATTTTTAGCTGATGTGATATGTGAAAAATGGTATCTTAGTGCATTGTGTTGTAGGTTTGCATTTTTCTTCTCATAAGTATGATTGAACATCTTTTCATATGTTTAAGAAGCATTTATACTTTATTTTTAGTGTCCTTTACCTATTTTTCCATTGGATTGTTCTTTAAAAAAGAAAAGATTATTTATTTGAGAGAGAGAGGATGAGCTGGAGGGGCAGAAGGAGAGAGAAACATCTCAAGCAGATTCTATGCTGAGCACAGAGCTCAATGCAGAGCTCAGTCTCATGACCCTGAGGTCATGACCTGAGCCAAAACCAAGAGTCAGACACTTAACTGACTGTGCCACCCAGGTGCCCCAGGATTGTTCTTCTTAATCTCAATTTATAGGTACTCTTTATAAATTAGAATGAAAATCCAGATTCTGCTCCCTTTCCCATTCCAAGACACTGAGCCAGTTTGGGGATGAGGTCCAGGAATTTATATATTTAAAACATTGTTCAAGTGATTCTGATTTGCAGCAAGGTTTGCTTGAAAGCAGAAGGTTAAGTGTGGAACAGAAGGAAAAAGAGGCTGGCACCAGATTTTAGTGGATTTCAAATACCAGGCCAGAGAATTCAAACTTTATTTGGTAAACCATGTGGAGTCACTAAAAATTGCTAAATATATTTTTCAAATAAATTTTAAATAACTTCTAAGTCCTGGTAGAGTCAGTCTGTGGGACAGAAAAGAACCTGGCAAGAGACTTTCTTCATAGATGGGACAAGTTGCTCTTTCTAGAGATCAAGTGAAAGCAGCAACTTTGTGATCAGAAATGGCCAAGCTAGTCCCACCTAGAGATGTAATCCGGACATTCATCTCACAATGGGGCAGTAGGCAGGCAACCAACCCACTCAAACAGTAAAACAGGAGCAAGGGAATCAACTAAAAAGTTATTTAAATTGATCTGTTTCCAATCAAGAGAAAGTGAATCCCATTGCTGGAGGCCAGGGATATCCTAACTGAGATTAATCTACCACAGACTGTCAACAATCCCAGAAATATTCTTGAGATCAACGCAATTCACTTTCTGCTGGAGTCTTTGCTTTCAGATTTATCCACAGCTTTGGCCTGTGTTGACTTCTTAAATAAGATGGTTATAGTTTAAATGCCATATAAACACAGTTTATCTATGTTGCCTGTTACTCCCATACAGGGTTTATGAAGGTATGGTGGTGAATGACACTCAAAAGATCAGAATGCCAAAGGAAAACTGAATTTATTGCTCATGAGTCCCAGAGAAGAAATGGCAGCTTGCCTCCCAGGACCAGAAGAGGAGCCAGGGTTGGATCAGAAAACAGAACAGGGAGGGGAGAGCCTTGGTCACCGCCTTTGTCGGAGTTCCCAAGAGAAAGGCAAGGCAGGACAGGGTGAATAGTTTCTGATTGGCTAGTTTGAAAAGTTTCAGCAGGCTTTGGGCTATAGGGGCAGTCCCTAGTTGCCTGGTACCTGACCCTGGGGTGATTAAAGCAGAGGGATACTGGGCCACCTGGGTGGCTCAGTGGGTTAAGCCTCTGCCTTCGGCTCAGTTCATGATCTCAGGGTCCTGAGATCGAGTCCCGCATCGGGCTCTCTGCTCAGCGGGGAGCCTGCTTCTCCCTCCCCCTCTCCCTCTGCCTGCCTTTCTGCCTACTTGTGATCTCTCTCTGTGTCAAATAAATAAATAAAATCTTTAAAAAAATTAAAAAGCAGAGGGATACTGTTTCCTGGGGTGTATGTGACAGATCCAGGAGGTAGGGCGTTGGGTTGGAAGGCTTGAAGTTAAGAGAGCTGCAGCAGGCTGGACTTTTTGCTGTCTCTAAGAATTGACGGGCCTTCAGAGGGGCAGTCTCTCCCCCTTCAGGAAGGGTTTTTAAGATGTCAAAAGATCATAATATATAGAAAATAAAAAATGTGATTAATGCAATTATAAGATCTCATATGTGAAAACTAAAATTAGAAAATAAACCTATATGATGAGTTTTCTCAAATTATACTTAGACTGGCTGTGTTATAAGTTCACAAGATAAAGGAAGTGCAAGGGTTTGATGGTGGCTTCTCTATATAGACTCAGAATTGTTCACTTATTTACTCTACTCCCTTACTACTTTTTTTTTTTTTACATGATGTCTTTCTTGGGGGAGAGATTTCGTGATTATCGAACTTGTACCTAGTATTTATGTGTGCCAGGCTACAGGGATTTAGAAGGTGATCAAAGTCAGTCCCTATTGATGAATTTTTCCTATCTAGTGGGAAGACAGATGCATAAACACTGGTTGCAATGCAAGATGATAAGCATGATTGCAGAAGTGTGTAAAAGTGTTGTGGGTACACAGATGAGGTAGAGACAGGTTGACAGGTAAATAGTTCCCATGTGGACAAGGAAAGTGTTAGCATTCCAGAAAGAGAAGGCATATTTCTAGAAACTGAAAATAGAAGCTGGAGGATAGTATTTGGAAGAGTTAAGAGATCAGCTAGCTAAGATCAGCTGAGTCTAGGACAGAAATCGCCTTAGTTGCTATTTCTAGGATTTGGATTTTATCCTGTCCTCGTTCCCTTCCTTAGACTGCATAACAATCACCCAGGAAACTTGTTAAAATGCAGATTCCTGGGTGACACAGTAGGTTAAGCGTCCAACTCTTGTTGTTGACTGGGGTCCTGATCTCAGGCTCCATGCTCAGTGTAAAGTCTGCTTGAGATTCTCTTTCCCTTTCCCGCTGCCCCTCCTGTTCACCCTCTCTCTCTCTCTCTCTCTCTCTCTCTCAAATAAATTAATTGATAAATCTTTAAAATAAGTGCAGATTCCTTGGCCTCACCACTAGCAACTCTGATCCAATTGATCTAGATCCAAGGATTGTAATGTTAAACAAGTGCTCCAGGTGATTGTGATGAAAGTAGACAGTGGATCATGCTTTGAAAAACTGCTAGAGGAGATAAACTTTTGAACCGGTGGAGAGGCTGATGCTGTCCAGGGACATTGGTGGAATGCCTAAACTCAGGTAGGACAGATGAGAGGAGGAGATATACCATGAATATCATAGAGAAGAAGCCATCATGGATGGAAGCTTTGAACGTAATACCTGGCACACAGTTGGTGATTAATAGGTTATGGCTAGAGCTGAATTTTTCTGCAGTGTCATTATTGTCTGTAGTCAGACATGGAAGAACAAAGACATGAAGGAATCTACTACTACCTGAAATTGACCACTGACTTTTGGAGTTGAGGTCCTTCAAGGATGGAAAGCCAGGTGCCCCATTTGCAGGACAGGTCCCCACTGGTGTGTGACAGAGTTCACGGTCCTTTCTGTCCTTCCTCAGTCACCTTGGGTCAGGGACAAGCTATTTGGGATAGAGAAATCCCCATCAAATGGGTCTGTATCTGGGAATCTGTTTAGCTGGATCAAGACCATGTGGACAGTTTATAGGATGTGTCCTAAAGAATATTTGCTTTTAAGCCCTGCATATGAGGACTGGAGAGCTTTGGCAAAACTTGGATAAATGTAACAAGAAGCGCCAGGTTTATGCTGCATATCCAGACTCAGGAGAGACTCGTGTTTACACAGTCCCATCTCAGCCCCGTCTGAGACAGAATGCAGAGCATAACAGAGACCTGGGGCAGGGGAGGCAGCTGGAGCTGGGAGTTGGCCTCACATGTACCTTGCTCAGAACTGGGCCGGAGAGGAACTCTGTCTTGCAGTAGAGTTGTGCCCATCCTTGCAGCCTCTGTCGATCAGTGCTTTCATTTTTTGGAGGGGGGGGCAGATGTTCCTCCTTGACACAAACATTCATTTGGGATGTTAGATATTCTGTAGTCTGGAAGTTTTATGTTTAATGCCTGTCAAAATGGTTTCAGAAAATATTTCAGTTGAAAGGAAAAACCAGACCATGAAATTGGTTTCTCGCTATATCCCAGTTAGAACAAAGTTGGCTTAAATTTTGGTCATAGGTCCAATCTATCCTTGAGTGGAACATATTTTGGTAAACTAGAGAGAACGCTGGAGGAGAGTGAGGTCATATTACCTGAGGTTTAACCCTCACTCTGTTATTAACTAGTGAGGTGAACTTGAGCAAGTTGCTCCCCTAGAGGACTCTGTGATAGGTTAATCCTCTGGGAAAAAGACTCTGAGACTCTGAGATTTGCATGACAGGATAAATGGGGAGTATTCTCAGGAATGATACTTAGGAGAGGTAAGGAATACAAGAGAACAGAGATGGAATTTTAATTGTAACACAGTTGACCCTCCAGAGGGGTCCACTTCGAGGCAAGGAGGACATTTTTTAGCCCTGAATGTGGGCTGCCCCCTAGTAAGAGTGTGACTTGGGGCAAAGGAAGCTCTCTTCTAAGGAGAGTGATTTCCAGAGAGGGAGTCAGCTGCTTAGCTTCACAGTGACCTTGGCTCTGAAGGTGGGATCTGGATGGCACACCACACTGTCTGGTTCAGTTTCTGTTTCATATAATGTTTCCTACATTATTTTTTCTCAATAATGTGCCTGGGTTGTGCCAGATAACATCTGTACCACTTCTCTATTGCCACAATAAGGCTTTTTAATGAAGACCCACACACTCCAGTGGCATGTAATTATTAAGTATTGAGTCACACACCTGTGGGGTTCTGCTCTGCTCATCGGGGTGGGACTTGGTGAGCCTCGGTGAGGCTGGCCATGTATTTGCAGTCCTACTGATTTTAGTTGGGCTTGAACACTAATTTAGGAGTCAACTAGTGTTGGCCGATCTGGAGTGGCCCTGTCTGAGCACAGGCCAGGAAAAGTTGGTGTAGTTTATCCTTCAGAAGGCTAGTGTGGATGTTCTTCTTATGGCCATGGTAGAGACAAGAGCAACCCCAAGTGTACAGGCCCAATTCTAGCCTCTGTCTGTGTCACTCATGCTGATATCAGCTAGCATTGGCCAAAGCAAGTCGTAGAGATGAGCTCAGAATCAAGAGGCAGGACAGTTTAACTCATTCACCTTAAGGAGGAGCTGCAGTTACCAAGCAAAGAGTCTAGGTATGGAGAGAGGTGATGAATAGGGGCCATCTTTGAAATCTACTACAACCTCCAACTGCCTTCCATCTCAGCTGTTCAGTGGTTTTTGTAACTTTCTCTGTTAGGTAGATATAATGGTCTAATTTTGACTATAATTACGAACTTGAACTCCAGCCAAGTTACTTATCTCTGAATCCAGGCCCCAGCGTAGACTTAGCTCAGGACACTGGCAACAAATATTTTGTTGAATGAGCAAAAGCAAAAATGACTGTATGTTGGGAATTAAAAATGGTAATCCCTAGGTTCTAGATAAAACCTGGTTTGTAAAGATTTTAGAACCATCAGTTGTTAAAAACATTTTTAAAATCAGTTTTTAATGATTTACCTCATTATTAAGTATAAAGTATGCTCCTTGTTAAATTTTAAATACTATAGCCATGTGCAGAATAAACAATGAAAGTTTCCACCTCACCTTTTCCATTTCCTAGAGGCAGCTGTTGTGACCAGCTAGTTAGTTGTCCTTCTGGACATTCTCTGGTGTCTATTCCTGTGCAGATGTGTTTTCTTTTGTTTTATTTCCTTTAACCAAGAATAACATCCACTATGCATTTTCTTCAGCAACTGGCTTTCTTTGCTCAATGAGACATATTAAACAAAAACCAACATGAATTAGTCAATTCTTTTTCACCACTTTGTAATTAATTAATGGCAGCAAAAATGTATATTTAAAAATAGTTTATATGCATGAAGCATATCATCTTTCATTTTGCAGACAGTGCTTGGTCCTCATATAAGCTATCAGCTCCCATGCCTTCGAACCCCATCCATGAAGAACTGTCACAATTTGGGGGAGGAAAATAGATTCTTTCTCCTTGTGTTTTGATCTGCTTTGGGGGAAATCAAGTTCCTCGTTGGTATATTCTCAGGGATCATAATCAAATAAACCAAAGTAATAGTTAAACTGTAATCATCCCCTTTTTATCCATAAAAGAGCAATGGTCTATGGTACTCAAGCTCTATAAGCTCTGTATCTGCAAAACTGTGGTTGTTTCTCCTACGATATTATTCATTGGGTAGTAATGTGGATAGTAACTGATAGACTCTTTTCACTAATAGATCTATTATCACATATTTGCTAACTTTAATTTTTTCACATTTTTTTAAGTACAGGGGGTTATTTTGGAGAGAAAAATTTTAGTAGGGTTTAGGGAAACACTGTGATGTGTAAGGGAAGGAAGTAGTCTTTTCATCTCAGAAATGTTAAAATGATTTCCAGAGACATAGGATTTGCCATGTTCATACTTTTCATCAACATAGTGACATCTTCAAGAGCCATTTCAATTTGTAATAATTTATTTTTAGGGCTTGATGTTTAAAAAAATACATAATGGTTAAAAACTTCCGTACATTTAGTAACACTTGGCTTGAAATTGTATTCACTTACAACA
The DNA here is from genome assembly GCA_002007465.1 of Ailurus styani. Lineage (NCBI taxonomy): Eukaryota > Metazoa > Chordata > Mammalia > Carnivora > Ailuridae > Ailurus > Ailurus styani. The sequence goes on from LNAC01000059.1 coordinate 4,113,730, forward strand.
TTTGTATTATGAAAAGCCCTACATTTTTGGAGCTAAAATGAACCTGCGGCCAGGCTTGAACATAGGGTTATTTTTCTCTATAACAATGACATAGTTCACTGAGTCCCAAAGTGACTCTCTAATAAAAGTGAGGAAAAGACACAGATTGTAGACTCAACTAAATAAATAACTAAAACTAAAATAAATTTAAAACCTCCTTGGTGAGGTGGGGTGCTGACTCATTCCCAGGGTAGAATTCGCAGTCTTCTTCCAGGGATGACTCAGCTGCCTTCACTCTCACTTTGCTCCTTCTGATTCACTAAGACCAAGGTAGGCAGAGGTGGGGCTTGATCATCTGTAGAAGACTGACTTTCAAAATTACTTTATTCATTTATTTCTATATTTACTTATTCACTTGGGAAACTCTTTGTTCAAACAGAATGTTAGTTAAATGTATACAATTAATGAAAGCTGTTCTAATTAACTCAGGATGGAGACCCGGAGCCATGACCCATTTGCTTCCCGCTTATTTCTGTTTTGTCACACCTATATTTATTCACATTTCATTTGCCTTAAGATAATGAAAAACCCATGCGAGTGGTGGATGATGAGGACTTGGTAGACCAGCATCTCATCGGTGAGCTGAGGAAAGAGTATGGAATGACCTATAATGACTTCTTCATGGTGCTCACAGATGTGGACCTGAGAGTCAAGGTATGGGTTTCTGTTTTACATCATACAGTTCTATTCCTTTGAATACAACTCGGAATTTTTTGCCAATGAATTGATTAGCCATATGCATAGGCACAAATTATTTAAGTGGGAAGGTTTTGGAATGGTTCAGATGGTCCACATTGCCCTATAGAATTTGTGCCTAGAAATGCAGTCTATGGAAAGAACGGGGTTGGATGGCCTCCTGTGGCCCAGCTGTCTGTCTCAGACCAAATTCAGTGTCAAGCATTCATCAGACGCTGGTTGAATAGCTATAGATTTGCCAGGCCCAAGGGATAAAAGGTGAAGAGTGTTTGGATTCTTCCTTCAGGAAGGCCAGATTGAACATGACCTACTCTGGAAGGGCCTGGAAGTTTACCTCCTGATCCAACATGGACAAGACAGCAGGGTTTTATACCTACTTTCTTCCTATGCTTAGGGACAGAAGTTCTGAGCCATGAAAAACTGTGCCATGTAGTAACACTAATAATAATTATAATAATAGTAACAAAAATATCTAACTTTATTAAGTGTTTTCAGCATGCCAGGCACCCACCTCAACCCTTTACAGTCCCTATCTCAAACCTCTGAGATAAATCACAAGCATTACTTTTATTTCACAGAAGAAAAAGAGAGGCCCAGAGTGGTTAAGTAACTTGCCCAAGTTCACCTAGTTAGTGTTGCACTTCCTACCCACAGAGGCGGGCTCCAGATCGCATCTCTTAACTATTCTGGTACACCAGTAGCATACCATGCTTACGTGAAAATCATCAGGGAAAAGGTCACAGAATAGCTGATCCAACCTGCAGAATTCTTCTGGATCTGGAGAGCGGTGCTTTTATTAATCCATTCCTCACTTGTGTTGTCCCACCTTTAAGGTGAGGGGTTGGACTAGATGGGCCCAAAGGTCTCTGCCAGCTTTCACATTGTAATCTACTAAATTCCCACTGGGGGCATAGCTCCAAGCCATGTCCAGACTTGTCTCTAGTTTATGCTGCCTATGCTCAGCCAGCCCTCAAATTCGTCTTAGATTGCTGTTGTAAGTCCAGACAGCTATGATCCAAGAAACTGAATGGCGTTATCTTGAAGTTGGATTCCAACATTTTTGTGAGAATACATGTAGAAACATGACCAAATTTTAAGTGATGCTTGCTCAATAAAATAGTCTTTGGGTGTCACAAAGAGTTTATGTAGATTCCTGATGGCCACAGAGCAGTTCTCCTTCTGGTAGAAAATTACGCTTATAGTTCAGGTCAGATGCTCCCACAGGTTATTCCATTCCTGTGTTGGTAACAACATTTTTTAACCTTCTCTCCAGTTGTGTAGTGAATAGGAACCAGTTTAGTCCCAGAGATAGGGAAGTGAACCTAAGATTTGTGTGATGAGGAAGGCATGCACCCTTTCCAACAAAAGATATGCAGTTGAGAAATTCTCATAAAAGATAAGGGACAGTTGTTTCATGGATTCTGAACCTCAAAACATCAGCAGAGGTACTTTGGCAGAAGAGAGTTTAGTTTTTAAATCAATGTACCCTCCAGGTTCTGATTTCTCCAGCGATCTTCTGAATTCTCCCTGGATCTCTATCCTTCAGACAGAGGGAAGAAACACCCTTATACACTATATGCTTTCTATTCTTTCTGAAACAGCAATACTATGAGGTGCCTATATCAATGAAGTCTGTGTTCGATTTGATCGATACATTCCAGTCCCGTATCAAAGACATGGAAAAGCAGAAGAAGGAGGGCATTGTTTGCAAGGAAGACAAGAAGCAGTCATTGGAGAACTTTCTATCCAGGTACCCCAACTTTGGAGTCCCTGATGAGGCAGGTGGGAAGGTATTCTGGGTGAGCTAATGAAAAGGTTAAAGAAACACAAAGTAGTCCTGTGTGCAGACCTTCCCTGAAGAAAGGTCTGTCTTCTTCATAGCCCCCTGGCCACAGGGCTCAGTCTATTCCTGTTGAAGGGGTTCTGGTCACAAAGTTGACTGGGGTCAGCTCCAAGCTTGAATGTTGATTTGGTGGCTTTGGATAGGTCTTTTCTCTCTTTTCTGTTCCTTTTTAGGCATGGAATAGAGAATTCTGACCTGGGAGGGTTCATTTATTCCGTCAGTGAATTTAGAGGGCTTTGTATACAATGTTTTTATTTTATGTGTTTATTTATTAGGCCACTGTGGTTCCAAACAGGTTTGGAATACTCTGCTTGATTTTCTGCTTCCTTCTAACTCTGCAGAAAACAACAAAAGCCCCCTCTAGGACCTCAAAAGGAGACATCCCCTTGACCCAGCTCCCTGATTCCCTGGGGAGTAGGGTTTATTGAAAACCATTGTAGGAAAATTTCAATAAATACACAGAGAAGGTTGTTTTAAAAAATTTCTCCACTTTCTCCCTTCTCCATCCCTTACCCCATGTTGGATAAAAATTCTACAGGACCTTTGGGGCCCTAGGAGGTGAAAGCTACAGAAATTCTTTCCACAACAAATAAACTCAGAGATCGCAGCATAATATCTCCTCTCCTCGCCCCCCACACCTAGCTGTACTGTGTGGCCAAGATGCTCCAGAAATGGAGCAAGCACTTACTTAGAGATTCATTAACTTGGAAACTGTTCATTTCCTTACTTGTGTCTGTAGAGCATATTCTCCATATGTGAGTTGGAGAATCAAGAATTTGGTGATTAGTAAGTGGGTAGATCATCTGAATTCCTCTAGAGTCAGGAGGCTTGGGCCTCTTAGAAGAGACCCTCACAATGTGTAAAGAACATAGGACTTACCGTTCATCCAAGTTTGGGTTCTGTAATTTACTAGCTATGTTGATTTCGCCATGCTTCTCAATTAACCTGCCTTAAAAACCTCACCCATAAAGGAGACTATTAGTAAGTAGACCTGACTACATCCCAGGGTTGCTGGGGTTACTTTTTTTTTTTTTTTTTGAGAGCGTACACACACAGTAGCTGGGGGAGGGGGGGGCAGAAGGAAAGGGAGAAAGAAAATCTTAAGCAGGTTCCACACCCAGCAGAGAGCCCAATAGGGAGCTCCATCTCATGACCCCGAAATCATGACCTGAGCCAAAATCAACAGTCGGACACCTAACTGAGCCACCCAGGCACCCCAAGGGATCACTTTTTCATGCTCACCTCTGTGCCAAGCACTTCATCTTCCTTCCCAAGTTTAATCTTTGTAACAATCCTAGGATCTGAATACTGCAACTATTGTTGTGTTGCAGATGGGACAACTGAGGCTAACAGAGATTAAGTAACTTTCTGTCAACACTGAGTTAGTGCCAGCTCTAGGACTCAGTGGCCCCAGGAGAATCTGGCTCCTAAAGTTCATATTCTTGTCTGATACTCCTTTTGAAAATATAATGTGAATTATTTTTAGTCTTGGAGCCAGGAGCCCAGAGTTTGAAGCAAAGGGAGATATCCCTAAAATCACAGGATTTCAGAGCTGAAAGGAACGTGAGGTTCTTCCTTCATTCAGATTTTCAGGGCAGTGCAAGCATCTGGACTGGAGATGGAAGGGGCATGCCTTTATAAGGACTTGAGGTCCAACTCCGTCTTCAGGCCAGGCTCTTGGCTGAGAAAGGGCTCTAACACTCCACTGGGCAGATGGCTCTTTTGTCTAGCCTTGGGGGGATCAACTTCTGATCCAAGGTCATCTCTCTGGATGGCACTGACTTAGAAAATTGATGATAAAAGTTTTCTGTTGCCCTTGAGGTGTTTTTCTTCCTTTCCCTTCCTTCCCCTTCACTCCCCTCCCTTCTCCCCCAACCCCCTACTTTCTTCCTTCCTTCCCTCTCTCCCCTTCATTCCTTCCTTCCTTCCTTCCAACCATCTTTCCATCTTTCTTTTGGCAGACAAGATTCTCAGAAGTTCACTTTTGATTTTCACAATTTGTGTCAAATATGTATCCAAGTAATAAATGTAAGACCATAGTTCTCTCTTAAACTTTTAAGTTAGGGTTTTAAATCTTATTATTCTATTTATAACTTAGCAAACTTGAGCTATCACTTTTAAGGAGCTTTGAATAATGTTTGATCATGCTTACAAACTCCATAGTTAAACAATTGTATTATTTCAAACAGCCATTTTACATTTAATATGTATTTTTGAATTGTTTGACATAAACGAACAAAACCTTTCTGAGTACTTAAATAATCCAGTAATCTTGTAAATACAGTGAATCTAAAGTTTTCTCAGATGTTCCAATAACTGCACATGACTTAAAAACCACACATCTAAGCCCATCACTCAATTACGCATTCTAATCATAGTTTCAAGGTTGTCATTTTATTAAACCAAATTCTCCTAAATTTCACAAGAAACTTATATATGTATATGTATATAAAGAAGACCAGGATCCTTCTTAGAAATACAGGTTATCACTATGATTCTTTGAAAACGTTCTCTTCTTAGTTCTAAAATTTCCAGGACGAAAAGATGCTTACCTGCTGAACCAACCCTGTAAACTCAAGTTGCCCATCCTCGACAGCAGGCAGTTACCACCCAGTTCATTGTTATTTTTAGCCAAGGATTTGGGCCAGCCCTGAGACCTGCAGCTACAGACATTCTGAGAGATTTTTCCTACCATCCAGGCAGGCTGTCTTTTTATAATTACTGTGTCATGGGTTTCAAACCTTGACAGGAAAGCTTGACATTATCTCAGTTTTGATCACACACAAAGCTTGCAGCATTCATTCTGGTTGATCACTGATCTGAATTTGGCATATTTTGATTTTTAAGACTTGAATGCACATTTTTTATCTAAAGCCTTTTGTACTGTATAGGACATTATGATATGTAAATGTATTTTCCTTCAAATGTCAGAGCCTTATGGTCTTTAATATTCAGTATTCAGTACTATGTCAGGAACAGGCTTCTGCTGTAGATACTCAGAATGGATGTGATTACAATTTGGATGTCCTAGAGCTGTGCATGATTTGTGGTCCCAACTCATACAATCACTGTGCTGATAATTATCATTGATCTTAAAAGTTAAAGTAGAATCATGTATTATTACCTAAAGGCATGAGTAAGACAGCTCTGAGTTAGATTCCTGGTTTCTGCATGTATTAGCTGTGTGACCTTGGGCTGATTACTTAACTTTTCCAGGTTTTAGTTTTTCACTTGCAAAATGTGGATAATAAGTGTACCTATTCTTAAGATTGTTGTGAAAGGTAAATTCAATACTAGAGGTAATGATGGAGGGTGGGACGTCTGGGTGGCTCAGTCCATTAAGCACCTGCCTTTAGCTCAGGCCATGATCCCAGAGTCCTGGGATGGAGCCCCGCATTTGATCCCCTGCTCGGCAGGGAGCCTGCTTCTCCCTCTGCCTCTGCCATTCCCCCCACTTGTGCTCTCTGGCTCTCTCTATCCCTCTGTCATATGAATAAATAAAATCTTTTTAAAAATGAAATAAAATAAAATAAAATAAAAATAAAGGTAATGATGGCTCACAGCCTAGTGGAAAGTGACTAATCAATGAATGCTGGCTATTAGTAGTATTAGGAGCAGTTATTCAGCTCCTAGTTAGAAAACTGTCATGAAGGGAGAAGTAGGAGGAGATTTAGTAAACACCTCAGGATTGAAACCCAGGCAAAGAGAATTGAAAAAAAAAATTTTTTTAAATAGAAGTTCTATAAATAAATGAATATCCAATTGGAATTTTCCTTCAAATTTGCTGAGTTGTTGGTGAGTCTACACAGCCTGGTTTCAGCTGACCAGACTCTGAAGCCAGTCTGGTCTTTAGTGACACTCATCTGGTTCAGGCTATAATTACATTCCTCTGAGACAGAAGCCCCAAAGAGTGGGAAAATGCACACTAATTTGGGAGTGCCAGTTAAGAGAAGCAAACACACACACAGTTCATAGAATTTTTATTTACTGATACGTTAAAGTGACAAGAGAATAATTTGTCCAAAATAAGGATCTGGGCCACATTGACATCTCTTGTTACCCTCTGTGGAAGTTATTTCCTTCAGTGTCGTGAGCTGGAGCCTTGTATCTTAACGTGAATGTCCGTGGGAGAGAGAACCATTCCTTAGGGGAAATGACCTTTGCCTGGTTGTGTCTGCAACAGGGAGTCTCAGATCCTGTCCCTGTCCAATCAGGACAACATTCAGTGGTGCACACCGGTAAACAAGCCAAAATATACCTCACCCAAAATAGCTCCTTCGAGGATACCCTACAGCTAGCTCTGTGTGAGGCCAGGAAGGCTGGCCTGGTTTGGATGCTGGCTGGGGGGGGCCAGTGCTGGGCTGGCGTGCCTCCCAAGGAAGCAGGGAGGGTACAGGAGACCATGTTTGTGATCCGACAGCAGTCACTGTTCCCTTTCCCAGGAGATCTCGGACAGTCTCAGACGTTCCTCTCTGCTCCTCCGTGCCAAATACATTCATCTCCCTATCCTCAGTGGAGATTTTAGTTTTTCTTTCCCTTTGAAGAGAAACAAGCAGAGGAAGCAAATATAATATCACAGCGAGGAGTTTTTGGCGAGCCTTGCTACAGGCGTCCATTCAGAGGTTGTATTTCATCAGACTATCATTTTCTTTCATTCACCCAAACCACTATTCCCCCAAGAGGCCATTTTCTTTGGGGTTGAAAAACTCTCATGTTCACTGTGAAACTAGAATGGGCACAGGGAGAGAAGTCGTGAATAAAATCAACTGGCTTCCAGCTCAGTGACTATACTAACACCCCACGGTTGTCTGCATAGAAGACAAAATGCAAAACCCCTCCTCCAGTGAAAGTGGAATTGGAGACAACTCCATACTGTTAGCCCTTGGATGCATACCCTCTCCTTCCTATCTCCTGAGGGACCCTGACTGCGTCAGCCAAGCATCAGGATCTCTGAGGGTGATAGATTAGAGAAACCATTAGTACCACCTGTTTGATTTACTAGTTAGGCAAATTACTTCTCTTCTCTAAGCCCCACTTTGTCGTCTGTAAAATGAATAGGCCGCACCTTCACTGACTTCTTTCTTTTTTTTTTAAGATTTTATTTATTTATTTGACAGAGAGAGAGAGAGAGATCACAAGTAGGCAGAGAGGCAGACAGAGAGAGAGGAGGAAGCAGGCTCCCTGCCGAGCAGAGAGCCCGATGCGGGCCTCGATCTCAGGACCCTGAGATCATGACCTGAGCCGAAAGCAGAGGCTTTAACCCACTGAGCCACCCAGGCGTCCCCTTCACTGACTTCTAATGTTGTCCGTGTACTTGAACGTGAGCTATGAAATGATACACAAACATAGGATTAAATCACTTATACAGCCTTCGATAGGCAAATGTCTGAGGTCTGTTCATAGACAACGTTCTACATCTAGAAGCCCACAAGATCAAGCCACCATCTCTATTCATGCCCTCGCATGGACAACTTACACTGGTGGGTTTTAGTTTCTTAGGTGTTATCAGCTCTTTGAAATAGGTGCTATTTTTGGTTCTATAGATAAGGAAGAACTGAGACTCAGGTGAACTCAGTGACATACTCAAGGAACCCAAAAAGTTAGCAGTGACAAAACATGAACTCAGGTTGGAAGACAAAAGCTCTTTTTACTCCCTCCAGTGTCAGAGCAGAAGCAGGTTTACCATATATGCTAAAATCCTAGGCTCTAGGTGTAGCCCCATCCCACTTCACAGGAGGACTCTATAATGTTGGTTCTCACTAATGATGGTAGGCTACCTTTTAGAACTTGCATTTGCTGCTGGATGAACCACCAGCTAACGAAAAAGATACCTAGGGCTTTGTTTTTCCAGGAATCCTCCTTGACTCTTTGAACCACCTCCCCATTTCCCTTTTTCCTGTCACTGTCACCTACTTCAAATTTAGTTCTTTTTCTCTACTGTTTCCTGTGCCTACATTCGATTCTTAATCCCCTCCAAGCCCTAGTGAACTCTATTAGAACTTGAGTTTTCTTCAGTTCCCTTCTGATTCCCTATTTCTGTGGCTACAATATAACATACCATTTTGGCCAGTCTTCAAGGCATCTGAGTACTTCGCATCTCCCCAAGTGACCCCACCGGACATGATGGCCAGACTCCTGTCTGATGCTTCATGCAAATGCTACAGTAGGCAGACCATGAAGTTATAACAGAAAAAGTGCAAGAAATGTGGAAATGCCGTTGAATAGCTTTGAGGAACTATGAGATATTTCTAAGGGCCAGTGTTTTTTATTCTGGGCACAGGCAACCCGACAGCCAAAGTGACTCTGCTTTCTTACACTAGCCTCTATTGTTTGAAGCAGGACTCATGGCCTCCTGTTTTTCCAGGTTCCGATGGAGGAGGCGGTTGCTGGTGATCTCTGCCCCTAACGATGAAGACTGGGCCTATTCACAACAGCTCTCGGCCCTCAGTGGCCAGGCCTGCAATTTTGGTGAGTGGGAAACCTCATCATCACTGTTTTCCCATCACTCTCTTCCTGGTCAATTCTAAAATGGAACACAGAAGCTTAGATCATCCAAATATTCCTCAGTCCAGACTGGAGATTCCCAGACACTTACTCAGTTGTCTTGAGCATAACGTTGCTTTCAGACTGGAGCCTTAGTCAACTTTAGGTTTTTTTTGTTTTTGTTTTTCCTTTTGTTTTATTTTATTTTGTTTTTCCTCAATATTCTCCCCTCCAGGGTTCTTCACTGAAGTGTTTGAAAATACCTACTGTTTACTTTCAGTGATCTGTATTATGTGTCTTCTTGTTTGTTTGTTAAAACTTAAACATCATAAAACTCAGGTATCATTTACTTAGGTAATACTTAACTGCAAACACTGGGTCCTTCTCCATAGGTTAAATGTCTTTTGTAAACAGGAATGGCTTTGAGAATTAATATATTAATGGAAGCATACTGTACTATAAAGCCATTCCCTTAATAAGGATTTTGATCTATAATTGGACACAAAAGACAGCAAGATCTGTTAAACAGAATCTTACTTTTGGGACAAGTAGGTCAAAGAGAAACATAGTTTATTATTTATTTATTTTTTTGTAATGAACTACTCAGTGTTTTAAAAACTAACATTTGCTTTCTTTACCAAAATTATTATCCTAGTGACCTAAAGTATCATTTTGAATAGGGATACATACAAAGGAAAATGCATAGTACTACCAAGTTCAATGGTGAAGCGAGGAGCTAAGGGCAGTTTCAAAAATGGAATTCACAACTGAAATCTCATTTAAAATGTCCTTCTATAGAGGAAGAATTTTGACAGTCATTGGTGGGGGGGGGGAGTAGCTAGAAGTCACAGACTTTAAAAATTCCATTCCTAACTGAGACACAGATGAATCAGCATTATTTCGATATTTCTGTTAGGAAGAGGAATCATTTATTAGTTATAAAACTGTGCTTAATTTATAAAAAAAAATGGGGGTATAAGTTTTGCAAAACATAACAGAGCCTGGGTCTTTACTATGACCCAGTATCTGTAAATTATAAATACATTTCAGTTTTAAGATGTGAAATAATAACCCAAAAGCAGGCAGAAAACAAGCTCATAACAGTAAAAACAACTAGAAAATGAATGAGTTTTTATAGTCCTATTATCAAAGTTAATAATTTAAGACTTTATTATCAATATGTAAGGTTTCTTTTGTATTTTTAAGTATATTTTAAATTATTTATAGCCACCAACATTGCTAGGTAAGGCAGAAGTTTAAAGCAGTTAATGGCCCTTCACAATAAGAGTATAAATAAAATCATGGCTTCTTAATTCAGCTGGCTAAGGACAGCTTTGGAACAGTTATTAGGTGGTGTTTCATTTAATCTCTGCTCACAGAACCTAAATCACGTTAGTGCAAACAAACCCTTTTGCAATATACAGGAAATGTAAACAACTCCTATTTTCCAGGAATAATTAAATCCATGATCTTCCCTTTTGAAAACATGACTCCGCAACATAGAGAACAGAATGCTTCACTTCTCTGGGAGAAGAGCAAAGACCACAAACTTTTTTTTATATAGTCTTTTGCTTGGATTTTAGCCCCTCCTTAAAACAGCCCCAGCCATGGCAACCATCAGTTTTCTCCTCTGAACAATAAACTCCATCGATATTTGTATTATTGGTCCCAAGTTATGACCCTGCCTAAGTTGGCATTTTGTCTAGCACCACAACATCTTGATGGGATGAACTGACAGCCCCCTTGCCCTCCCGTGTTTTTTCTCCTGGCTCCCTTCGCTTACACTTCATCCTCAAAAGAATTCCAACAAGCTACCAAGGCATGACCTTCTCTCCTTTCCTGAAACTTTAGCTGAGGGTGAGAAGCATGCTATGCTTGCTTAAGTGGTTCTCCTTTGAGTCCTCTAAATAAGTGATAAGAACCTGCCCTTTACGCTGACAAACTTTTGCGCAAGAAAGCNTCCTGGCTCCCTTCGCTTACACTTCATCCTCAAAAGAATTCCAACAAGCTACCAAGGCATGACCTTCTCTCCTTTCCTGAAACTTTAGCTGAGGGTGAGAAGCATGCTATGCTTGCTTAAGTGGTTCTCCTTTGAGTCCTCTAAATAAGTGATAAGAACCTGCCCTTTACGCTGACAAACTTTTGCGCAAGAAAGCCAGAACTATTCCTTTAACAATCACACTGGATAGATTCTGCTCTTTTCTCCAAAAGACAGTTCGGTTATCCATGTAAGCATTATCTGGGTAAGCTGTTATAACCTCTGACATGACCTTTTTTTCAGCACATGAATCAGCTCAGATCATCCCCGATATTTTAATGTCCCGATGGCTTCATTTTTGTTTTGTTATTTACTAGAACGACAGTTTAAGAGCAAATTCTTCTATTTCCATCTACAAACAAAGCAAAACAAAACAAAAAACCACATCTGACCCTGTTGTTAATCCTAAATCTGCAATTGGTCTTTTTTGAGGTTTTAAAAGTATTTAATTACTCTTTTTATAGAAAAAATGGATTATTTTGCCTAATCAGGTTATGTCCTATGGTCTTTTTAATGTAGAGATTTCTAATTGTCAGATATCAGCCTTTGGAAGTAAAAGATGATTTACCAATGTTATGACTTCCTTTTTTCTTTCAGGTCTGCGCCACATAACCATCCTGAAACTTTTAGGGGTTGGAGAGGAAGTTGGGGGAGTCTTAGAACTGTTCCCAATTAATGGTAAAGTGCTGTTACTTTAAAACATTATAAACTACTGTTAAATTCAATTAAATTATATTAAACGGTAGGCAAGCAGTGGGGGTACCTCTAAGGTGAACACAATTCACTGAATTCACCCCTCCTCGTGTGTGCACACATGAGTGCCTGTGTGCGCAAATGGGACATAGGGTGCAATCACTAATACTGTTTTTAATATAAAATCATTTGTAAGTGACAGTAAAAGTATCCATTTCCTTAACTAGAATACTTTTTGTCTGCATAGGACTTTATGATTTATAAAGCATTTCTATCTATGCCATCTCACTTAATTCCCACAATAATTTTATGAAGCTCATGGGATCAGTACTGAAAGGCTCAGAGAAGCTGAAAGAACAGGACTGGTGATTCAAGTCTTCAGAAAGCAAATCAGTTCTTCTGTGCAAGTTCAAGATCTTCACAAGAGATAGTGTGCATAAACTCCTTGGCACAGAAAGCATCAGCACCCTCTCCCTCCCCCTTTTCACTGACCTTAATACTTTAAATACATGTATCCACATCGTACATAATTGGCATTTTTCCCCTTTGAAAAATATTTTTATTATAAAATTTTTGTTATAAAAAAAGTATCAAAAAGAAAGCCAAAGTTGCAAAGACGTAACTAAGCTAATTGGAAATAAACTTAGAAATATAAACAATATAAACTTTGTTCGTGACAAACTTGAAAGAAGTTGATCTTGCCAGGACTAAATTAAAGAACTAGTTTTATATTTTGTAACATTCCTATAAAAAAGACATCACATGTCCCAAAGTTTGACACTAATAATGTTGTAGAACATCAGGGACATTTAATTTCTAGTGGCAAAATCCAGCAACCTTCTTTAATTGGATTTTGAACCAAAAGACTCACGGTCCTCTCTCTATTCTCATAGTGATTTCTTCTCATTTTGATGTTTGCTTGAGGGCTGATTCTTCAATCCACTAATAACAACTTTTCTAACCCTGTTCTAGGGAGTTCTGTTGTGGAGCGAGAAGACATACCAGCCCATTTGGTGAAAGACATCCGGAACTATTTTCAAGTGAGCCCAGAGTACTTCTCCATGCTCCTAGTTGGAAAAGATGGAAATGTCAAATCCTGGTATCCTTCCCCAATGTGGTCCATGGTGATTGTGTATGATTTAATTGATTCCATGCAACTCCGGAGACAGGAGATGGCCATTCAGCAGTCACTGGGGATGCGCTGTCCAGAAGATGAGTACGCAGGCTACGGTTACCATAGCTACCACCAAGGATACCAGGATGGTTACCAGGATGACTACCGTCATCATGAGAGTTACCACCATGGATACCCTTACTGAACAGAAATGTGTAACCTTAGCCCTGGCCCTGTTACCCCTGCAGCTGTTAAAGCCACAAGTGGCCAGCTATGTAAAGGAGTTTTTCCACACTGCCTACATTCCCTGCCTTTTTCTTTCTGTGTTTTTCCAAAATTAAATAAATAGCAAACTTTTGCCTACTCGTGGGTTGTCATGAAATTTTAGAAACCTTAAATCATAAAGATGTTTAAAAGAATCATTTGTTTCTCTAACTGGAGGGGATCTGGTGCTGAAGGATATTTCCCTCTTCTTATATGATAGATATTATTTGGAATACAAAATTCTATATGAGTATTTATACCTCTCATTTACTTTTTTAAAAGTATTCATTGGTAAGTAAAACTATGATTGTTAAGGAAAATTAAAGATCACAGCGCAGATGTTTTCAGGAAACATCTGAACACATGTAACAGAGGAAACAGCTTCTTAACACTTTTGGAAATGTCAGTCTAGAAATGACTGAGATGGCTCTGCTTTATATTGTGAGTTTCTTTCATAAAGCTTGATACCATAGGAGTCCAGTGATATTGGCCACCAAAGCCAGGAGAAGCACCGAACACAGCTTTGCTAATTATACTTAGCAATGTGTCTGAACTCTCTTTTCTCCTGTGAGTGGGCCAAGAAGCCATGAATCATCATTTGCCGTGCTGTAGATTAGCCATAGCTCAGCAAAGGGTCTGAGACCCATGCAGAGGAAAATGCTTTTGGTAAATGTCCTCAAATCCTATAATCTGGAAAAACACAAAGTACATTTCAGTAAACAGGAAGATTAGAGAATGAGATCACCTGGATCTCTGTCTTTTGGGAGTCCAGATCAGGTCATTTGTAATCTGGATATTTTTTGGGTTTTGTTGTTGTTGTTGTTGTTATTTTTTAATGAAAGTGTTTCCTTCCAAATAACAGCAACAAAGAAAACATAGTTTTTGAGAATTATTATGGAATCATGGTATGTAGAAAGAAAAGCACCCAGAAGAGTGAGGGAAATCTGGAAGACTCTGAGGAGGCCAAAGTTGCTGATTGTCGCAATTCACGTCCATGAATTTCCAGGAATTGTTTTTCACTGGAGAAATCGCAGGGCAGAGAGATCCTTCCACAGAGGCAGAGGGAGGAAGAGGCAGTCCAGACACAGTGGAATCAGTAGAGCCCAGCTGGTCTCATTTTCTGGAGTAGAGTGGACATGGAAGTTCACACCTTCTCAACTTCTAGAGCTTTGGTGGTAAAAACAACTCCAGACCAGGGGAGTGATGGCTCATTGAGCACTAATGGATGATCTCAGTGTTCAATAATGTATAGAAATTCCAGAAAAAGAGAAGCCTCTTGAAAAGAACCCCCTGTATGTTTTTCTGCCACCACTAACTCCCCTTTCCCTGCAGGATTGCTTTTCCTTGCCTCCTTTCTCCACCTTGGCTGCTCTGTACTTAATGGTTTGGGGGGTACAGAGAGTGGGGTGCGGTTGATGAGTACTCTTAACTTCATGACAAAGTGAAACACAGTTAAATGCTAACTACTTCTCTTCAGTTCTCTCAAAGTTGGTGCAAGTCTCCCAATGCCAAACTATCTCTTAGTTTTGGACATGTTCTTAAGAACTCAGGAACCAAGGTTAGGCCAGTGAGAAGCAAAGGGTCAGTCGTCATAGAATTCAAAGGTGTCATAAAATGGCCACCAGACTTGGGAAAATAGCTGGTCCTCACTCTGCCACAGACTGACCTGTGTGACCTGAGGTGAGTCATTCTACTTTTGGGACTCAGTTCCTCATCTACAAAATCAGAGAGTAGGAATAGATATCTAAGTTATCGTCTAACTCTATGGTATTTAGCAATCTTTCTTGGGCTGTAGGGAGCAGGATGCTAAACTCAATTAGAGGTTTCCTCTAATTGAACTAATGTTAAATTCATAGAGAACCCAGACTTCATAGTTCAGATTCCAGTTCCAGATTTCTATGGGTTTGGGGAAATGTATTGAATAACTTCTTTTCAGCATGGTGCACCACTGCAGCTGGACCCAATGGGTTCATCACGTCTAACACAGAAACCCTCATTATCTCCATAGAGCCACACTGGAACTTCCAAGGATATTCAGGCTGGCAAAGACTGAGCATCCTTAACATTGATGGAGTCCCTCCAACAAGGCAAAAGCTTGCTCTCCAACACAATTTCCTAATGTGGCAACCACAGGCATCACCTCTCTGATATCCTGAAGCTTGGACAAACTGGGCTGTCCCTGATCAGACGGAAGAGACCTTAAATAATAGCACTTTCCTTCTAGAAAGCAAAAGACCGATTCCCCATTCCTCTCATCTATGGGTTGATACATGTGACAAAGATGCTGGGTGAAGAGATAGGGTGATTTTAAGTAGCTAAAACTAACCCTGGGCAAAATTTTCTTTGGCTTTCCATCTTCTCCATAAGAACCTTTTTCCTCTTTCCTGGGCCCCTTTCCCTTTTCCAGCCACTTTCCCATGACCTATTGTGGCTCAGAGATGGCTACAACTGATTAGACATAACTGATAGGCTAAAGGTACCACACTTTCCAGGAATATCTACAATGCAAAGGGAAATCCTTGAAGGAGAGAGGTAGGGAACAAACCGCTTCTGGAAGATTGCCAATCCCTGGAAGCAAGCATCGTTTTTCAAAAATGCTGGAGAAAGAATAAATTCCTCCTGCAGACCTCGCCATCATTCCATTTGTCTCTTTCAGTCCTCTTTTCTATCTTTAACTTGCTTCTTTGTCATGAGCACTCTTTAGAGAGCCAAAGTAGGGTATATATATCCATGGGAAGATGGCAGCATTAATTCATTTGTAAACACCACACTTTCCCTGAAATAAACCAAGATGAACAAAAAGTAGTGAATTCATAGAAGAAAATTTCATCAAAATTGAAACTAGAGAATGGCTTTAATCTTATAGCATGAACTTTGAGTGATGTGTGCCTATTAACCATTCCCAACATGGGGAAACCTGGCAGGAGGAAAGATAAGGAATACACTTGTAGTCCATTGCCCACGCAAGGCTCAGCTGTCTGAGAGGCCAAAGATAGGCAACATGGCTGTGTCCTTATGTTGCCCCTTCTGACTCACCTAGTTTCCTAATTGAAGGAAGGAGGTTTGGAGGTGAGGGTGTATATATGGAGAACAGAGTTGGTTTACAGCTAGGCTTGGAAATGTTTTGTCTTTATCTCTGGGGAGATAAGGATGTCTGGTTTTTGACCCTCAGCCAAGATTACAGGAGCGGGATTTATGATGTGCTGTTTAAAGTCTGGATCTACTTTGGTAATCCCTAGGGTCAGTTTCTTTAATGATGGTTTCCAACTGGCCTAAGGATTAAGTAAATCCAGCTGATTACATGGCCAGTGAGGCATAAAAATCCTGGAACATTCTGCTTCGAGCTCTCCCAAAGTCAAGATTCCTCACACGGATCTCAGTAGTTCAGGCAGGAGACAGTGGAGACGGTGTGGTCCGTATGAACAGATGAGAAGTCTATGGAGCGTAGTCATAGGCTCTCTCTTGGACCATCAATGTCTGCGCTCTCCTTTTCTTGCTACGCTGTATCCTTGGCCTTTAAATAAAAGTGAGTGTACTCTGTGGAGTCTGGTGAGTCCTCCCAAATAGATGAACTTGGGAAATCTTTGCAGGGTGGTGTGTGTATGAACATATATATGTATGCATGTGTCTATAGATATTTAAGTATGTATTTGTATACATATATGTGTATATATAAAAATTTACAAAATATAGCATTTTATAAAGCAGATTAGTTGTACATGGGGTATTAAATATAACATATAAAATATTATATGATATAGAAGCAGACAATGTAAACATTCCAGCAGTAAATTTCACAGCTGTAGAGAAAGTCTGTCTACTTTCTAGGCACTTTGCTTAATCTGACTTCTTTTTTTTTTTTTAATTAAAGATTTTTATTTATTTGACACACAGAGAGAGAGAGAGAGATCACAAGTAGGCAGAGAGGCAGACAGAGAGAGAGGGGGAAGCAGGCTCCCTGCTGAGCAGAGAGCCCGATATGGGCCTCGATCCCAGGACCCTGAGATCATGACCTGAGCCGAAGGCAGAGGCTTTAACCCACTGAGCCACCCAGGCGCCCTTAACCTGACTTCTTAACCAAAGCAGGATGCACCACCTAAAACAGAGTAGACTAAAACTCAAGTGACACCTCCTTCTCACAGACAGGAGACAGTTTCCCCCCAGTTCTTTATGGAACTGGTCCTCAAAGCAGAAGTTTCAACCAATAAAGAAAGAAAGTATCATCTACAAAATTCCCTCCATCTAGAAAATTCCCTCACTGTAAATTTCTGTGGTCCCGGCTTCCTAGTATCCAGGTAAAGAGCAAGCAGGTAAAGGAGATTCTACCTACACCATTTTGTGGCAAATATGTGTTAAATATTTGGCTCAGAGTGTTAAACTTTGTTTAAAAAGGAGTACACAGAAACCTTAAAGAAAGGACCTATGCAGTAGGCATTCAATCATCTAGGCTTAGAAAAGAGCTCACCTATAAAAGGAAGAAAAAATACACAAACACACATCCACACACAATAAAATAGCAGGGAAATATTTAACTTCTTAGAATACTAAATGATAAAAAAGAGATTTCTGATAGTAAAAAGGGTGACTCAAGAAATATTTTCCAGACAAGCTGCTATTTATGTTAAATGACTATAGAAATAATAAAAAAAAATGTAAAGCCTGTTTGAGCAAAATGACTAGAAAAAGTGCTGTTAGTAAATAATTGCTAGATGCTAAAACAAACAACCAACCCAAAACCTCCGGGAGTGTATCAGCCAAAAGCCCTTTCAGAAGAGAAAAATCTATTTCGTGGCAGCTTCCAGCTGAGAGATAAATTAGCATTAAATGAACGAGGAAATTATGTCATGAACAAATTAAGTTTAATTAGCTGTGATAATCAGGATTACTATTAATTCTTGAAAGAAAAGGTACAAAACAATAACAAAAAA
Organism: Ailurus styani; assembly: GCA_002007465.1. NCBI lineage: Eukaryota > Metazoa > Chordata > Mammalia > Carnivora > Ailuridae > Ailurus > Ailurus styani. Next base: position 4,131,828 of record LNAC01000059.1, read on the forward strand.
ATTGAACTTCCAAATTTCACCATGCCTATGAGAGCGTTAATTCCAAAACGAAACAATCACTATTTTATGCCCCACTAAGAGAGCACATTTCCAATTAAACATATTATTTTTCGTGACTTAGAATTTTTACTTTATATTTCTTTAAAGAGCTCTTAAAGACATATGTACCATTTTCTGGTTACATAAAAAGGGAAACTGTAGCTTAAATAAATTAATTAAGCTATTTCTAAAACAAATTCCCATTTTGAGCCAAAAATCTTTTGAATCACTTTCTGGCACAGAGCTGCAGATGTCTGAGGTTTTCCAGAGTTCTCTGTGCCCTTGAGAGAACTGATGATGATGTAGCATTTCTTCAGTTTCTCGGTCTCCAGGGTTTTCAAAAACTTTCAAGTTATTGACACTCATTTTGTGAAATATAATGCTGGCATGTTCCTGATCTTACCAAGAGGTCTCACTGGAAGATTTTTCAGACAACAACCAGGACTTTTATCCTCTTCTCAAATGGTTTGGCTTTTTTTGGCGGGGGAGGGGGGTTGGAGGGGTGGGGTGGTAAGGGGCAGAGGGAGAGAGAAAATCTTAAATGAGCTCCACCCCCAGCACAGAGCCCTACACGGGGCTCACTCTCACAACACTGAGATCATGACCTGAGCTGAAATCAAGTGTTGATACTTAACGGACTGAGCCATCCGGCACCACTCTCCTCAAATGGTTTTTAAGTGGTTTGTTGACTGAAACATTGTCCAGTCACACCAAATGCCTGCACATGCAAGCAAAGACAACTTCATCATTATGCCACAGGACAGTAGCTATTTTAACCTGCCATTGCTTAAGGTATTCCAATTTCAGAGATGATAGGAGAAAATATAGGAGTCTTAGAGTAGACAGTATAGCAGACCTGGATAAAATTCTCTACTTTATTAGGAAAAGCTGGGAGTTAGGAGGAAACATAATAGCCTAAGTTCCTCATCTCTTAGTGAAAGGAGTCAATGACTGTATTTTAATTTTTCAAATTGATAAATTTACAAATAAGTTTCTAAATTTGCCTTTTTAAGTGTGAAAGTAGTTACTGGTGATGAAATAGATTAGAAAGTTAAGTAGAATAAATGTTAAATATTACAAGGAACTTTCAAACTGGTTCAAAATATCAAACCAATATCAACTTTCTCGAAAAAGTTATTGCATATTAAAGGATCAGCCAAACTACACTTAATAATTCAATAAAAATATGCAAACAGAAAGAATACAGATCTCATTTTCTAATCAAGTGTATGTAGAACAGAAATTAACAAAAATATGAATAAAAACCTCAATTCCACAGCCCTTGACTCAAAACAGATTAGTTAGAAAATAATGATACCACTGTATGTTAAAGTCTTTGGAGATTGGCCTAAGATGTACTTACTCCAGGAAACGTTTCTACTAGTTTAAAAATGTTCATTAACAAATAAGCAAGAAAATAAATGTATTTCAAGTACATAAGATGGAAAAAGAACATAAAACAAATCTTAGAAAAATGGAACATAAAAGGCCAACAAAATAAAAATCAGAAACTGCTTGTTAACTTACTTAAAAAAGAACAATAGAGAAACCATTCACACACAAAATTGATAGAACTATCGTAACAGAAGAAATTAAAAGAACTTTGAAGATGATTCAAAAATTCCTGTGCAAATAAATTTGAATATCCAGATGATTTTTTAGCAAACTAGAAGTGACAGAGGACCCAGAGGAGGACGAGGCATAAATAGAGAATGCTGGGAGGATAAAAGGGAGTCAAAAAGTGCCAAGCCTAGGCAATTCTATTGGAGAGTTCTTTCAGAACTTTAGGCAACACATAAAGCTGACGTTTTAAAAATCTTTCCAGGGCACCAAGGCCAATGGGAGTTGGCAGCCTGACCCACACCACATCCGTATGGGATCGTCAGGGACATGGGTTGATAAATCCCAGAAGGATCAAATGCATTACTAGCAATGTCAGCAGGTTTCAGTTATCTTGGCAGAGACAGGATGGTGCTTGAAGCACATAAAATAGCAAGTGAGGGCAAATGTTCTGCAGATCTGTTAAGGGATTTATTGCGATTTTACTTGAGCAAAACAACCCATTCTCACTATATTCATATTTGAATTGGAAGTTTATTACTTTTATCACTATGTTTCTATTTTAATTTACAAATTAGCTTTGGTTTTCATATAAAAACTATAAGCAAGGAAGTTTATACTTCATATCATGTTTGTATGAGTTTAAATATAACAGTGAGGGAGAAAAAGGCCAACACTGAGATTTGTGAGAAAAAAAAACCTTTTTTTTTCTCTTAAAAGAGGAAATATATAACTCCATTTCAGAATGGCAGCTCTAAGTGTTAGAGAAGGAAAGCCACTGTCTTTCCTTTGAGTTTGGCTTTCTCTGCCGCTTCTCCACACTGGAGTGGTAAGAGTTGGTGGGGAAAATCAGGACTTACATAAAAGGGAAAAGAGCCAAGGAGGACCTGGGTTGTGTTAGGTCAAGCCTGTTGGGCGGTTCACAAAAGTACAGGGATTCCCTGCAGCTCCACGGTCTAGTCCAGCTAGACTAGACTGCAATGGGACTAACATGCAGCAGGACTTCCACATGGGGATGGAGAGGCGAGTGCTAGAGCTGTAAACAAAGGAATCTGGCTGTGAGACTCCTCTCCTTGTGGACCATGAAAACGTACAGCAGCAGGACACAGCTGGCCAAGGATTTGGGATCCTGGGTCTAGGCCATCTTTCCCTCTATAAGCAGCGCCCACATCCTGCTTCCCCTCAGGAGTAGGCACACTGCTGGACCTAAGTTTGGTCCTGGGGCAAGTGACAGAGCTGGAACCAGGTCCCTGCAGGCCACACTTGTGGTCCAACCAAAGGCTATTCAGAAACTACGAAGCAAGCAGATTCAGCACACCAGTTGTAGGTCATAACTGCTTATAAGAGCATCTAAAAACAAGAAGGGACTTGAGAAATCATTTAGGCTAGCTTCTATACCAATGAAAGAATGACTTCTAAAACATCCTGTTGGTACAGTCCCTCCCTGAAAACTTCAGCGATTGAGAATTCACTACTATTCCCCACCACTCTTCAGGACCTTTTCAACTGTTGCAAAGGATCATTTCTTAGGAGCATCTTGCTTATTAGGAAAGAATAACCGTCCCCCTATAATTTTCACTGTAATTTGGTTCTTTAGAGTAGGAAAGACTACTTCTTTTTCCACGTGACAATTGTTCTTCTCCCCAGGTTTTATTTATACTTGACTCCAAGAGCACTTGGGATGATGAGCTATGGTTTCTGGACCTCTCACCTGCCAGCGATTCTCCCTTTAAAGCATTAGTGCCCACAAAGTACTACAGTGAGAGAGGCGGAAGCAGGCTCTCCACTGAGCAGACAGCCCAATGCAGGACTCAATCCCAGGACCCTGAGATCACGACCTGAGCTGAAGGCAGAGGCTTAACCCACTGAGCCACACGGGTGCTCTGGAACTTCACATTTTAGTTCCAGCTTTCTTTATCCTATTAATTGGTCAGTTAATGCAAGTAAAGCTGTAATTACAAATAAAGTCGTTTTAAGAAAATCAAGCTCCATGAACTAGTGAAATCTGCTGTTTGATGTAATGTATTTAATGTAGGCAATACCTTTGCCAATGATATTGTTGTAATTTTTTATGCTCCATAAGATAGATATTTTTCTATATTATATTTCATAAAATACCTGATTTCCTTAGTTTTAGTATATGTGCTGCCGAAGCGAGCACANCATAAAATACCTGATTTCCTTAGTTTTAAAATGAATTGCCATAGTGATGTAATCTCCCTCTTTCACAACATGGAGGGGTATGCCTATGATAAGGTGATTCTCAGTTTTGCTATTCTCAGAAGTCAAGATCTACGGCAAAAGAGTTTTAAAAGTTGTTTGGATTTCTTGCCTCACTTCATTTTTTGAGATGAAAATGAAAAGAACTCCGTGTCCCACCTCATATGACAGTGATGACTCAAGTTACAGGTTTAATAATTATTTTATTTATAAATTTCCACCAATTCTTGCCTGCCATATTATTCCAGACATCACAGATGGATTATTCACAGTATTATCACATGTTCATTGCATGAAAATTAGGGGAAAGAAGAGATATACAGACTGTATGGAAATGACATCTTAAAGTTCACATCTACAGTATAGTGCTCTATACAGGCCTACGAGCCCGGCTTGTCCTATCGCCATCCAGCTGCATGACCTTGGGCAAGTCACTTCTGTTTTCTTGCTTATAAATTATCTATCACCTGACTTCTCTACCTCACATTTAATTGGCTGCATGCAAAAATACCTCAAAAAATATCATGCACTTGAAGTGTCAATATTATTACTGTAGTGTACTTTATGTATTGTTTCCTTGTTTTAAAGTAATACTACTCATGTTTTAGTGAAAGTCATTTGTTTGCAAAGTGACACTTTCAAAAGGAACTCTCAGGCATTAGTCTCACTGACTGTTATGATTCTGAAGCCAATGTCTCGATTCTTAGGAATAGGGTATGATAGTAAGATATATAACAAGAATAAATTATAATAACTAATACAATGAAATGGCTCATTGGTTCTCTAAAATCTAATAATTCAAGAGTAATGATGCCAAACCGAGGAGGAAAAAAATCCACCGTGGCTTGTTTAAATGATTTAAAATCCAGGTGAGAATTGTGGTAATTGGGAACCAACTTTTACCTAAACTGAAGCTTATTTGTGTAGAAAAACATGAAAAGATAATCACTGAAAATCAAATTCCCTGTGGATTCCTAAAAATTAAAATTCTAACATTTTGTTTCTGAAAAATTGCTTCTTTGGAAAAACATTTGGTACAGACTACATTGCCCTCAAATCAGTATTGGTCCAGATGGTAAGGTCCTTCCACCAAACTTTTTAGAAAGAGTCACATTGCTTTTTAACTGCAAAGTGAGTATCTCCAGGGCTTCAAAATTTAAGGGACAACCTAGGTGATATTTATAATAATACATAAGGGAAGACTTTAGCATGCAGCATGGAACTACATAATTATGAGTATCTGGAAAACTGATCGCTATTTGTATATTTATAGGGTACAGCCAACATGATGATTACAAGTTTTCTGGAACCCTGGAGGACGAGGAAAATAACTTGGGAATGTGTCTTGTGGACTTACGAAGTACCATTAGTGTGGTCTCCATACTATTACTCCCATGTCCGTTCCTTAGAACATTTTAGCCTTTGGGTACTCTAAACCTTGGATGGAACTGTTTTAGGGAGTGGTTAGATATATGCAAAGAGTATTATGCTTTAGAAATGTTCTTGTTTATCAAAGTGAAAAGATAAATATTACACATGCTGAAAATGTGAAAATAAGGTTTCTGAGAGCTGCCAGTCATTTGGCTACCAATTAGAAAGTATCTTCATCTGACTCAATATCACTTTTTGGTTTGGTAAGTCTTTCCAGTTCTTCTCCATCCTAAAAGGAAATATGAAATCAGTAATTACTTAAAATACTAGAAATATAGCATTTTTAATGATTACTAAGGAGAAATCCTACAGGCAAATTTATCTCATTAAACTAAGACTACAATCTAGTCAAATGAAATTAGATAAATACTTACGTTCTTGGAAAGCTAATCTTAGACACATAATGAGATCACCAAAAAACTGACCCGCATCTCAGGATTTGAATTTCAAAACTAACAACCGGAACACAGTAAGGAGCACCCTCTGCTGGCCTTCAAGGGAAATAACTGGTGGTTGGAGAAGTAAGCATGTACTAGGCCCTTACCTAAAATCCATAATTTTTTTTACCTAAAGAGTAGGGCAAGTGGTGTTATCAGACCACTGGAAAAGAATACAGGACTTTTGAAATTTTACTATGGCTGAGATCAGGGCATTTGGGACCCACCCTTCTAATTTTTTCATCTTAAGAGTCTGTTCTGTCACTACTTCAGAGATATTACTGATGGAAGCTCCACCACAAGCTAATAGGCAAGATATTATTTTCCCAAAGAGTGAAATGTTCATTTTGTGAAGTACTTAATATTTTCTGAGTTCATGAAAATTATAAACTGAAAGCTAGTTAGAGGAGTTTATTTCATCCTTTAAACGTATATCTAACTCCTTACTTGAATCTCCAAAAGGGCATTATTAATCTGCTAATACCATGACTGACAGACCTTCCTAAAAAATTATAAGCAACTGGCAGAATAATACTAGAAGATATTTTTCTCTTACTTATGAAGACCCTTTTGAAAATCACCTTTTTAATGAGATAAGGCCTGCCCTTCTGGCACACTGGGGTTCACGAGTAACTCAGGGAAAATCAAGGAGCCAGGACTTCCACTTACATTTAACAAGACTTACTAATGTTAAAGACCAACTTTTCTTATGAATGAGGCATATTTCCCTGACTATGGTGGGGACTAGGAATCAGACCTCATGGGTTTAGTATAGGTTTTTTTTTTTTTCCATATTATCTATAATACGCTTAGCCTGAGTCTGTTTATTCATTTACCAAACTAGAAAGACTGGACAAGATAACCTGTGGGACATCTCCCAGCTCTGTGGCTCTGGAATATTCTAAGATACAGCTAACACATAGGCTCCTTGAGACTATGATTGATGCTTTTCCTTGACCCCTTCTAGCATTATCACGAGTCCTTGCACACCTAAGTCCAGTGAATGTTTGTTGAATAATTTTTAAAAGTCACAGAAATCCAATAGATCCTTTGAAAAATAAGCACTGACCAATTTCTTTTCTTGTATAACTGTGTGCTGAATTTGGGAAGTATAGGCAAAAGTACTTGACAAACTTACCCCACTAGAGCGCTCCCAGAGACTGCCGCTTAGGTCCCGGGCTCTTTCTTGCCTAGGTGTATACTCCAGACCAGGAGGCTTGCTGGCTTTGTAAATAAATATGGAAAGAAGAACTGAGGGTGCTTCTAAGAAAAACTGCAGGGAGGGCCTGAAGTCAAAGACCAGGACAGACACTGTTGTGATGATGACAGTGGTGACCTGGGCCATCAAGACATGGAACATGTTATCCAGGAACTTGAGAATAAAAGCCACCGACAGGCCCTGGAATGCAGTCACAAAAATAAGAGCGGCTGAAAACACATTGTGGCCATAGAAGACCCCGCAGTTCTTAATCTGATCGCGGTTACTGCTCTGAAGGCCCAGCGTCAGTCCGTTAAAAAGAATGCCAAAGAAATAGAGTTTGCTGTTCTGTATGAAGATGCTTTCGGCAAGGTGGTTCCCTTCCTTCAGTATCTTTTCATTATAGATATTGGCCATTGAAGAAATAAAACACTGGACTATAATAAGCACGTGGCCCAAGCCGAGATGGATGTGACTAAAAACCATGGCTGTGGTGTTCCACTTAGCTTCAGGAAAAGTCCATGCCTTTGCCGCGCAGTTGCCTGTGCTGGGGCACTCGCTTCTGAAAAGGAGGCAGGCATTGGATGGGCTAAAGAAGGCGTCGTGATGAAATCCATGTCCTGGCAGGTTATGCTGTGAAGTTTCAGTCCCAGCAGTGAGGGCCACAATAGACAAGAACAAAATCAGGAGGGAAGCCCACTGTATCCAGTTTAGATGCCTTCTGTTCAAGAGGAAACAAAGATTTTACTACGGCTCCCCACCCTCACTCAACTCCTTTCCCATAGTGACTGTTTCTACTGAAAACTCAGACACTTAAGCACTCGGAATAAACTGTACCCAGTTTTTGCTAGCATTCCCGATTTGAGTTCAAAGGAAACCTGTTGGTGTCTCTCCATCTTAAGAGTGATATTTTGGGCGCCTGGGTGGCTCAGTGGGTTAAAGCCTCTGCTTTCGGCTTGGGTCATGACCTCAGGGTCCTAGGATCAAAGCCCGCATCAGGCTCTCTGCTCAGCAGGGAGCCTGCTTCCTCCTCTCCCTGTCTCTCTGCCTGCCTCTCTGCCTACTTGTAATCTCTCTCTGTGTGTCAAATAAATAGATAAAATCTTTAAAAAAAAAGAGTGATATTTTTATTCACCTTTGTAATAGATTGTCCCTTAATACCAGTCATTTCTCATTGTTTCCTTTTAACTTCAGAATTAAAAATAAATCTCCTTTTTACCTCCAGAGCTAATCATAGACCTTTTTAACAATGATTTTTTACTTTTCTATGAAGTAAGTATGGTAGAGATTCTCAAAGTGGTTTCCACAAACCTGAATTTGGAGCTTTAGAAATCCATGAGTGCTTTAGGTAGGTGCCAAATCTTCTATACAGGTAAATTCTTGGCCCTGCCCCCACCAATCACATGAGACCCTTCAAAGCTGTCAAATTTCAAAGGTGTTCATGACCCAGAAAAATCTGAGGGAACCTGCTCCTAGATCTGTGGCCTAATCATAAAGAATTTTACAGGGGCCTGGGTGGCTCAGTGGGTTAAAGCCTCTGCCTTCAGATTAGGACATGATCTCAGCATCCTGGGATTGAGGCCCGCATCGGGCTCCCTGCTCAGTAGGGAGCCTGCTTCCCCCTCTCTCTCTGCCTGCCTCTCTGCCTACTTGTGATCTCTCTCTGTCAAATAAATCAATTTAAAAAAATCTTAAAAAAGAAAAGAATTTTACAGTAAGCTATTTTTTGGGGATAGTATGGAAAAAATATTCTTAGTGTTTCAGTTTACAAGGTCTTAACAATGCTTTATTTCTTTACTTATTTTGCCTAACCACAAACTTGTATGAAAACAGAGTTACCCTACAACCCAGCAATTGCACTACTGGGTATTTACCCCAAAGATACAAATGTAATGATCCAAAGGGGCAGGTGCACCCAAACATTTATAGCAGCAATGTCCACAATAGCCAAACTATGGAAACAGCACAGATGTCTATCAACAGATGAATGAATAAAGAAGATGTGGTATATATACACAATGGAATACTATGCAGCCATCAAAAAACCCCCAAAATATTGCCATTTGCAATGACATGAATGGAACTAGAGGGTATTATGCTAAGTGAAGTAATCAGAGAAAGACAATTATCACATGATCTCATAGATATGAGGAATTTGAGATATAAGACAGGGAAATCATAGGGGAAGGGAGGATAAAATGAAACAAGATGAAACCAGAGAGGGAGACAAACCATAAGAGACTCTTAATCTCAGGAAACAAACTGAGGGTTGCTGGAGTGGAGGGGGGTGAGGAGGAGGGATGGCTGGGGGATGGACACTGGGGAGGGTATGTGCTATGGTGAGCACTGTGATTTGGGTAAGACTGAAATCACAGACCTGTACCCCTGAAACAAATAACACATTATATGTTAATAAAAAAAAGATAACATAAAAAAAGAAGACATGCTTTATTGTCCATCTATTTTGTGGATTCATTCAGTTCAATACACATTTAAGTAAGCAGCTACTATGTGCCAGGCTACTATGAGCCTGGGGAGATAAGACTTGATCTCCATCCCCAAGGAATTTACAGTTTAACAGGGGAAGAGCCTTTAAACTAAACAATGCCAACATAATATGTGACAAGTGATATACAGAACAATTGGGGCAAAATAAGGAAGGAACCCTTGAGTCTATAAGTGGAGTCAGATATTGTTTCAAAGAAAAAATGACACTCGAGGTGAAACATAAAAAATAAACTGAAATTTGCAGTGTGAAATTGTAGTTGGCAATATATCCAGGCAGAGGGAGGAGTACAAAGGCAACAAAAATGTACAACGTTAACTAAGGGAAGACCGGCAGCTGATTCAGGTTGGGGTAGATATGGAGATTGAAAGGAGATTTGAAGATCTGAAATCTTCAAGTTTAAAGATCAATTAGATGAAGAAGAGGGATCACCCACACACACATATAACCAAAGGAAAAAGTAAAGCAACAGGTAAGAAATGGAATTTACAAGAACTTTGGAGCATTTACTGGATACCTACTATGGGTCAATTTCTGTTCTAAGGAAGGAAACAGTGCTCTGAGAGGTTAACAGACTTCCCCTAAGGTCACATATTCGTGAAAGAACAAGGAAGGTGGGGAGCCTGGGTGACTCAGTCGGTACAATGGCTGCCTTCAGCTCAGATCGTTATCTTGGTGGTCCTGGCATCTAGTCCCTCATCTGGCACTCTGCTCAGTGAGGAGTCGGCTTCTCCCTCTCACTGTCCCTCTGTGCTCTCTCTTTCTCTCTCTCTCAAATAAATAAAATCTTGAAAGAGAGAGAGAGAGAGAAAGAGGAAAAGGAAAAGAAAAACAAGAAAAAAGAAAAAAAGAAAAAGAAAGAGCAGAGCAGAGCAGGGAAGGGATCTGAGTTATGGTTTGAATGTCTTCCTTTTGAACCAATGGGCCTCTTAAGTACAATGTTTAAGTATAATGAATTCCCAAGGTGCATATATAGGAAGAGGTGTCTCATTTTACCAATGCTTCCATAGAGCTTCATGAATTGAAACTGATATGTGCACAGACCAGCCTAGATAGCAGCACACATATGTACACCATCATGTCTTCTCATGTATGTACTTTTTAATAACCAGATCTAGCATTTAGTTATGAGGCTAGCATAGCCCTAAGCCATGAAGTCAGAAACTGTGTACTAATCACATAAATTTTTAAAGGTGTAGCTGGTATGCAGTAAGTGGTAGAAAGCAAATTAATGAGAAACAGAAAAGACAGATGAAAAGTATATATCCAATTTATAAAAATCATTATAAAACAGATTATCAGACATCAAGATGAGTACAATATTTTAATTCTATATAATATAATCTATAACTACTTCATAAATTTTCAATTCCGACAGCTATAGATTTTCTACTAACACTGACATGGAGAAAAAAGAACCTAATTAAACAAAGTCTTAAACAAGTTAATCAGTACCACTGCAAATATTGTTCATTCAAGGTAACGTCTAGAAGAAGGTAAAAATTAAGGGTTAGGCTGAAAATGGTAGCTTTTCAGCAAAGAAAATAAAGCTAAATAAATTATCCCATAAAGTCAGCAGAGGATAGGTGCTCTTATAAATGTGCATGAAAGAGTTTGCTTCTCCCAGTTTAGTGAATGCAACAGTAGAAACTCACCTAACGGATCTCTCCACTGCCCCAGTAAGCAAATCATTCGGATTGCTGATCTGAGATGAATGCTTACAGCTAGAAGGCCACTCTACCTGAGGGCTTCTGCTTCCAGTGAACTGCTTGCTCACAAAGAGTCTCTGTTCCTGTGTTTTTCCGAGGTGACTGACTTCATTATTGTAATTAGATATTTAATGATTACATAAATGATAAATTATGAGCAAAAGAAAAGGATTGCTTTTCCTTTCAACTTATGAAAAGTTGAATGCTTTGAAAGATTAATTAAAAGCAAATTACTCACAAAATAACCTGCCTTCAAACTGGGTACAGATGAGCTAATTATAAGAAATAAATAATAAAAATCTACAATAATTTACTTAAAAAGTATTTTTTTTAAAGATTTTATTTATTTATTTGACAGACAGAGAGATTACAAGTAGGTGGAGAGGCAGGCAGAGAGAGAGGAAGGAGCAGGCTCCCTACTGAGCAGGGAGCCCGATGTGGGCCTCAATCCCAGGACGCTGAGATCATGACCTAATCTGAAGGCAGAGGCTTTAACCCACTGAGCCACCCAGGCGTCCCTACTTTAAAAGTATTTTTAAGAATGAGCTCTACTTTAAGAAACTAAAACCAGAAAGCAAGGATGATGTATAATGAATGTAGCTTCAAGAACTAAGCCAAAAAAAACCTCCAATCAGCAAATCCCATACATTTCAAAGGAAAGGCCTGAGCTCTTCAAAACACTGATGAATGGACATTTACACATCTTAAGTTGTTTAAGGTATGGGTTGGTTTTTTTTTTTAGTGATTCACCACTTTGAGTTTTCCTGATAACTCAACAATGAAGTCCAAATTGGGTTAGATAAGAACATCTCTACCATATTTGTTGATAGTAAAAACAGGGCAGAACATGAAAATAAAATTAAGTGGAAAGACTCACAGGACTTTAAAAAAAATTGTACATAAAACATTTCTTAGTTGCATAGAGAGTGGCCAGTGGCAATATTTATAACAGGAAATTATAAAAAAAGAATTATCCAGTGAATGATTTTGAAGAAATGCCTGTACCAGTGAGTGGCACTTTTTTCTTCTAAGACACCCATCATGTATCAAAATGTTTTTCATTGATTTTTTTTTTCTCAACAACTTCCTTTTGAAGATATCAGAGAAATTTATATACATTTTTTTAGATAAAAGTGCTTGTTTGGTTATCTTTTGCCCCCAGATCTCGATGTTCAGGTTGATACTACTGTTTCCTAAAATCTAATTAAACAATATAATACAACTTTGCCAAGCCTTAAGAGCAAACCTTAAGGCTCTGAGGCATAATGTTTGCTACTAGTTTCCACTATGGACCAGTGGCTATACTTCAAAAAACAAATCTACACATTCACACGGGGTTTCTCTAGAACATCTGATAAGACAATTGATTGGTGCTATTTTTCTTTCTACCACTTTCAAATTCTTCCAACTAATTCTTGCATGAGTCACTGGACTTCATTTTTCCTACCTGTGTAGCTTTATATTCTTTATCTGTATGAGAAAGTTATTTCATGGCTCTGCCAGAGTCAAGTATGAGACAACAGCTTTAATATTCTGAATGTAGGGGGTTGGGGGATGGGGTACCAGGGTGATGGGCATTAAGGAGAGTACGTGATATAATAAGCACTGGGTGTTACATACAATTTGAACTCTACCTCTGAAACTAATATACTATATGTTAATTAGTTGAATTTAAATTTTAAAAATTCTTAATGTAAAATGAGTTATTTATGGCAAACACATTAAGAATACATAATAAGACTCAAGCTGCTACTCCTGGGTCAAAATTTTATTGCTAATGGCAAAAGAACATTAAACGGTTCACAAAGAGTAGACTGAACACAGAAAACCAAACAGCATATGCCACCAATGACAAAAAGATCAAAATAGAACAAAGTTGATTTAAAATGTAATAAATAATATAAAATTTTTAAAAAGAAGAGAAAAATATAATAAATAATACAGTACTTGGAAGACATTCTCATAAAGACAATAGTAGATATATTATATTCTTTTAGCAATATTAAGAGTAGCTTCAGTGCTTATTTGTGAATCAAATTAAAACCCCTTCCGGGAGCTAAGTTAGTGCCGGCAAAAATAATACAAATGGAGTGATTTTATTGTCTATTTAATTAACTTTGAAGGATTCAAAACAGAGAGATATTAACAACAAAGTAAATACATGTCTAAGAATATTACTGCTCTGAATATTAAGAGGTAAAATAAGAGAAAGTTTTTTGGAACTTTAGTTTATAACATTTAATAATAATATAGTTATTATTAAAACTAGCAAGAGTATAACAATGTTATCATAATTAATAGTATTAAAAGCAAACATTTAATGTTTACAGTATAGATTTAGATTTGGTTACACTAAGAGCTAACTTTCTTAATACAAATAGTTAAGTGTTTAAAAATTTAAGAGGGCCATCTCTGCCCATGGGTTAGCTCACTCTCTGCCCGTGGAGAGGGGCAGTTCACTCTGAGTTGGTCCCTCTGCCTCTAACTCTGTTGCCCCACATGCTCCCTCCCCTTTGGTCAAAGCCACCTAAATGCTGTAAAATGCCTGGTGGCTCTGGGGTGTGGGCACAGACTCAGCTGGGAAGACTCTACTGATGAACAGGGACAGTAACTCCTGCCTCCTGGGCTTGTTGTGGGGTTAAGCCTCGATAGGGGAAAGGCCCTTGGCCCTGAGGAGTCCTTACTGGGTTACTGTCTCGCTATCCAGCGGGAAGCTTGCCCGCTCTATCATCTACAAACCAGTCATGCCAGCCCCAGATATGGCCTTCCTGAGATGTTCCTCACCTCAACCTCTGCACCACAGCTCATGCTCTGGAGTAAAACAGACAAACAAAAATAAAAACATATTTTATACAATTAAGGGCACAACTTGAGCTATGGGCCAATTCCAAACCTGGCAATACATATTTTATATATTTTTGTGTTGGAAAATTCAATTTTAAGTTGCTGTAATTTTGACACAATACCTATGTATTGTATAATGTAAGTGTACCACGTGTACCCATCAATGTCATTTCACAGGAAAAAAAATTTTTACTTAAAAAAAACCCATGTTTTTGAGACCCCTTTGTAAGACTTCTTATCAAATAATGAACCTTTTATTATGTGGCAGAGCCAATTTTATTCCTCCGTGGACATGCATCTCCAATTTCATCACAGGAATCAATATAAAGACATTACTCTTTATATATAATTTCTCAGAAGTCAAATTTTCATCCTGTAAAGTGACTTTTATGTTGATTTTATTTTTATTTTTTCACTTTTTAAAGATTTTATTTATTTGACACAGAGAGAGAGATCACAAGTAGGCATAGAGGCAGGCAGAGAGAGAGGAGGAAGCAGGCTCTCTGCCGAGCAGAGAGCCCTATGTGGGCCTTGATCCTAGGACCCTGAGATCATGACCTGAGCCAAAGGCAGAGGCTTTAACCCACTGAGCCACCCAGGCGCCCTTAAGTTGATTTTAAAGACTTCAAAACATTCTTGGAATTAGCATTCTTTAACTTGCTAGTTGAATTACTGTCACAATTCAAAAATAAAATGAAGAACCTAATGCAAAAGCAAATTTCAGTGCACTCTTTTAACCTGGATGAAATATAATGTTCACTTTTTTTCATCTCTCTTATGAACTGTTAAATTGAATGCTTTCCTCAGGGTAACAGAAAGTCCGTCAAGAACTCCATATAAGGGCGCCTGGGTGGCTCAGTGGATTAAAGCCTCTGCCTTCGGCTCAGGTCATGATCCCAGGGTCCTGGGATCAAGGCTCACATCGGGCTCCCTACTCAGCAGGGAGCCTGCTTCCTCCTCTCTGCCTGCCTCTCTGCCTACTTGTCATCTCTCTCTCTGTGTCAAATAAATAAATAAAATCTTAAAAAAAAAAAAACTCCATATAATTAATGTACTGAAACCATCATGGATTCAACAAATATTTACTGAGTGCCTATGTACTAAGCCACTCACTCTGCTGTACACATAAATTATGAAAGCACATACTACAACATGGCACATTGAGAAATAAGAAATTAAAAGGGGAAGTGAATGCAAAATTTAAAAAAACAACAATCACAACAAATACAACAAGAAGTTAATTTTATTTTTATCATCATCAAGTAACAAATTAAATTGGAGTTAAATACCCAGATCCCATTATACCTTAGAATATTCTGTCCTTTGCAACAGATCCAGTTTACTTAAAAATGTTATTTTATTCAAAGGTCATCCTGGAGAAAGGAAATACTGGTAACAGTATTTTTTGAAGTTTAAAAATCTGTCATTCTTATGAATTGTAACTTTGCCTAGATCCCTCATGCAAATCCTCTCCCAATCAAGCTTAAATCATATACTTATCTCAAGTAGTTTAATAAGGAATTTGCCACCCTTCATCCTCTCCAAACTACAAATAACAAATGCATTAACAGTATTTAGGAACTTTTTGGTTCCCTACTAAAGTATAGAGATTCTGGGGGGGGGGGGAATGAAAGTTCATGAATTCTTTGTTGAAAATTTGGCCCTAAAAATTAAAATAAGCTGGTTAATAATCTTTTCTTTCTTTTTTTTTTTTGAGATACTAAGAAAAAACTTTTCATACATCTAGTTGCAAAGATTTAGACGGGCCAGCACTGGAGCTGCTTTCTAGATGGGTAAAACAATTTGTCCAAAACACAAAGCCAGTTAGGAATAAAATCCCGGCCCTGGGATTCGGAGGGCTCAGTGCTCAGGGTATATCACCTGAAATAAGGCTGTGCCGTTTTAAAGTATGATATATGCTTTCAGAGCAAGTTACTTACTTCAGCACTATCCTGAATAGAAGAGCTGTTGTTATAATGCTAAAATTTGAGAAGATAACAGCCATGGCCTAGAAAGAAGGAGAAGATAGAGTTACAATCCAAACAAAGTAGTGACCTCAGAAATCTCCCAGCTTGCTGGTTCACCTAACAAAAAAACTCTTTGGTCAAAAACCTGAGGGGTTATTAGGGCAGCTATTTCACTAGAGGATTAAATTCCATTTTTATTGGTTGTTAAATGTATGCAGATATGACCAAATTATTGTATAGGCTTTGAAAACATGCTTAAATTCAGCAAATGCCTGTGTAAATAATCTGTATATGCAGATCTGGAAATGCTTAGAAACTCTATAAAGACTCAGGTCCAGAATAAACAGCTACCTTGCTTATGAAGCATACTTTTTCAAGCTCTTCAAATGCTTTATAGACTTTTCACACTATTTCCAGGGGTGGAGGGAAGGCACATACTGTTAGGCCCATTTATACGGTAAGAAAATTGAGGTATAGGTTTTTAAGCATCTTTACTATTGTGGGAATTCAATCAATTCTCCTGGTTGAACTGCAGTGACTCGGTACCAGTGATTCAATACCAAACTCATATTTGACAGTCCTTTCATTTACTCACATTGTTCTCAACGCTTAGAAATGTGTTAGCCAGATTTCATAAAGGTTTCTTCATGAATTCAGTCATATTTTGCAGACAAGAATATTAATCTGAACATGTATATATTTTGGCTCAGAAAATATGAAATTTCATCATTGCTCCCCATGACTGGATCTGACAATATTAAAAATAATATAAAAAATTAATATTTTTAAAAACAAATTGTACTTGTTTACTTCACTCTGCCTTCTTCCTTGCTGTCAGTTTAAGATGACTGAACTCCAAAGAGTATTTTTCAGTAGTTTTATATAACCAGCAAACATAGCTAACATGTAGGTGAATTAAAGAAATAAGAATAAATCCAATAAAAATCAGCAAAAATTCCAAGAATACAATGTTGTTGTTTTTCTTTTAATTTTTAATGGGAAACGTTATTTAAGGATTTCTCAGCGTCCTCTGGAGATGAATGTTTATGAACCCCTGGGTAGGAGAAGAGTAAGAGCTGATGAGGAAAGTAAGTGGCTGGTAAGAGGGAGGAGGCAGTGGCTCTGATCAATGACAATAATGGTGCAGATCCCCTAACCAAGCTGCCTGGCTGCTCTGATGAATTCTGAAACTGCTTTACATGTAAGAGCACAGAATAAACAAAACATCAGGGCTCTTTGTCCCAAAACCTCCATGCATCTCTATTTAATTCTTTCCAACTAGACTTGGGCACAGCAATACACAGAATTTGCTATGTGACAGATTTTGTAATACCTGTGGTTGTGCACAATCAGGAAGGAAGGGCAAAGCAGTAAGATAAAGAACAAGGAAGCTGCAATCTTGCTTTCATATTGAGGATAGAGGAAAGGGATATAAATTTAAAGCTAATCTCAATAAAATACAACAACCATGTACTCATTGATACAAATAATTATGTTGTTGGGTACAGGAATTCTCAGATCTGAAAAACAAAGTGTAAGAATGTAAGAGAAAACACATTCTAGCATTCAAAACACTTACTAATAACATGGATCACACAGCTGAAAGGAACTTCACCTGGCCCAGGTTCCGGCTTTGGGGTTGGTATGGTAATGTTATTCTATTTTGAAGATGGGAAACTGACACAGTAGTTGGGGGGGTGCCTAATTACACAGCTTCTAAATTGTGCAAAAGAAATCAAATTCCCGTTTTCAACTTAGTGCTCTACTGATCTCTCCTTCTTATCCCACTCTCAAACTGATTTGGCTATATTTAAGAAGCTTCACATAGAGAACTAGTGCCAATAAAAATCCTATTTATCATCAAAATGCCTGAATATATTCTTTAAAGAAACTTAAAACACATTTTGGCAACAATGGCAATAGAAATCTTCATTTTTATAAAATAATAGGGGAAAATATACACATGCCCCAAACTGCGTAATATGTAAAAGCAGGAGACCAAATTTTAATTCCGATTATGAATGGATTTCTCAATTAGCATGAAGGATGCCAAGAGAGTGAGAAACATCCCTAGTACTATCAGTTACAGATAGCATTTATAGCTGGGAGAATGTATTTTCTATCCTTCAAGAACTTGTTGATTAAACAACAGAACTAACAGAAAAAAAAAAAGATCATACAAATAATGCATATAATACATTAAAGCAGGTATAGGGAAAAGTAGTGCTCTAAATATATGATTTTCTGAGTCAATCATGGAAATCTGTTAGAGGTACTGAATGTTGAAGTTAACAGAGATTAACAAAGGTTGGCTCAGCAAAAAGGCAGACTAAGGTTACACATTTAGAGACGGCTCCACATTCACTGGCCAGGGAGCAACTCCTGCTAGTCAGCACAGCTTTCTACAGCAATCTTTAACTGTGAGAGAATGCGGCAAGCAGATTGGTAATTCCGTATTCAGATAAGGAATTATACTGACCAGACACTGGTCAAACCTCAGGAAGACCACAGAGGGGAAAGAAAAACACTAACGGTGAAAATGATAAAAAAAGATTTAGTCAGGCGCCTGGGTGGCTCAGTGGGTTAAAGCCTCTGCTTTCAGCTCAGGTCATGATCTCAGGGTCCTGGGATCGAGGCCCGCATCGGGCTCTCTGTTCGGCAGGGAGCCTGCTTCCTCCTCTCTCTCTCTGCCTGCCTCTCTGCCTAGTTGTGATCTCTCTCTCTGTGTGTGTCAAATAAATAAATAAAATCTTTAAAAAAAAATAAAAATAAAAAAAAACATAAAAAAAAAAGATTTAGTCCTGGGATTCATTTCTCTGTATTTTTCCAACGCTATTTTCTATCAAATTTACTTACAGGCTGAAGGTAGGAAATGACATAGAAGACGATCAAATTATCCAGGAAATAAAGAAAGGCAGGAATGGACCACTTCATGAAATTAGAAAATTCCTTCCAGGAAGCACATCTCAAGTTTCTACTTTGATGATCTTCTAAAGAAAGAAAGACAGTAATAAACAGAGGATCTCAATGCCCATATTTTTAGACAAAGTAAGTTGCATTTGATTACTGATAACAATTTTTTGAAAGAGGCTTTATGAACTTGCTTTCATCAGTGACTATTACCCTTAAGAAATCAAAGGCAATATAGGATTTCAGCATTGTCTCTCTTTCTTCAACCCACCAACCACCATGCCTCATCACTAACAATCAGCAACACCCCTAGGAATACCTAATTACTGTTAACTTGAAACGTCTCTTGAAATATCTCAGAATACTTAACGTTTCTCTTACTACTATGAGAGCCTAAAGCCAAGAAAGAGAGCAAGATGTTAGAATACAAAGAAAAAAAATCAAACATTTATGCTGGGATTATTTTTCCCCCAGGAGGGGAATCAGGAAAAAAAGATATCAGGTGAAAATTTGTAATAGAGGGGCGCCTGGGTGGCTCAGTGGGTTAAAGCCTCTGCTTTAGGCTCAGGTCATGATCTCAGCGTCCTGGGATCGAGGCCCGCATCGGGCTCTCTGCTCAGCAGGGAGCCTGCTTCCTCCTCTCCCTGTCTCTCTGCCTGCCTCTCTGCCTACTTGTAATCTCTCTCTCTGTGTCAAATAAATAAATAAAATGTTTAAAAAAAAAAAAATTAGGGAACTAAGGTTGAGAATTAATACATAATACATACGAAGAGCCACAACAGGCCAGATGCTTCAGATGTGAGGAAGGGATGAGCATCTCTGCTCAATAACTGATGAAACTGGAAGTCAGAGAAGTTAAAATAATCTGCTCCAGAATATAGTCTCTCTGACTCCAATCCACTATACTACCTCCCCTGTAGAAAATGGGGATTGTTTTGGCAACATGCTACATAACTAAACAGACAGCACTGATTGAGAAAATCCTGAAATTCGAATAAAAACTAACTCACCGTGTGACCCAACAAAGGAACAAGTAACAAGGTAGAGTGATGGCCAAGACACGAGGAAAATGTGGGCTGGAGTCCTGGCCTTGCCCCCTCCTACCCACTACTGCACAACATTTTCTCCTTGGGTCTGTTTCTCCACTTGCAAAACATGGGTAATCATACCTAAGTTTGTATGTTAGTGTCTTCACATGTAAAATTAATGGGCTAGGAGTGCCTGAGTGGCTCAGTCGGTTAAGCATCTGCCTCCAGCTCAGGTCACATGATCCCAAGGTCCTGAGATCGAGCTCTATATCGGGCTCCCTGCTCGGCAGGGAGCCTACTTTTCTCTCCCCTCCCTGCTCATGCTCTCTCTCGCTATCTGTCGCTATCTCTGACTCTCTCAAATAAATTTTAAAAAAATAAAAAAAAAAAAATCTAAAAAAGGAGAAATTAAATAAATAATAAATAAAAATAAAATAAAGTTAGTGGGCTAGACTAAATGATATCGCATGTTCCTTCCAGTTCTAAAATGTTTTGACTCTGTGATTTTTAAGAAGTATAGAATATCACTTCAAGACTCACCTTTCTTTACAACCCAGAATGACACAAGCACGCAGAACACTAGCTTCACCAACTCTGAGCACACATTCACAGTAGTTGGAAGATAATCATACTTGTTTTCTGAAATGTAACAGACATTTTTTAACTATAAATTTTGTTCTACATAATGCTTATCTACAGTTAATAATTTATAGCTGTTTTTAAACTTAAAAGCTGGATTTTAATACTGGTTATATTAAACTTCATCCAGTTGACTTTGTTCTCTGTTGGATTTTTTAAAATCCTTCACCTAATTATTCACCTAATGTATTAGCTATCCCTACAGCATTCAGTATTTTATTATTCTTGAGTTTGATAAACAGCCTTCTGATGTTTTCATCCAAGTTGCTGATAAATATATGGAAGAGGTTAAGGCTATGGGCAAAGGCAGCTTTGGGGTATGGCATTAAAGACAGGCTTCTAAATTGACTGCTAATTAGCATTCAGGGCTTGACTCATCAAAAGCTATGAATTTATCTGGCTGAATTAGGACCCAGCTCATGGTTCCTCTTGTGTAACTTACCTGCCTTGCTAGAATCAAGGTACATGTCTGTGATATTCCCTTAAAGTATGCCCATCTGTTTCACATAACACACATACAGAAAACAGTATTTGTGTGGCACTCTGGGATAAACAGAACATTGGGGTAAAAGAAGGAAGCTATTAGAGCCAAGAGGCAACTGCCCAGGGGTCTGGCTACCTCTAGGGCTGGAAGAAAATACCCGACATAATCTAAACCCACTGATGAGTTCGGAAGATATATCTTAACTCACAAGTCAATTTAATTAGGAAATGAGGTTAGGTCAGTATGCCCTGGTCTTAGCTGTTACCTCTGTCTATTCCAAATGCTGACAAACAACTTGCTGTACAGTTTTGCCAAGGACAAACATAAACTTTATTAAGTCCTATTTGAAGGAATGCATTTTCCCCCCTTTTGAAACATTTGCTTGTTTCCCTTGGTCATGATATGAAAAACCAAAACTGGCCAAGTACAGAGGAAAAATGCCAACTCAACATTCTTTCTATGCAGAACACCTTTTTGCTTTTTACTGTGGTTTCCCCTGACCTTCTCGACCTAAGCATAGTCAATTCTTTGTTCATCTCGGATCCTGTTGCACTACCTATAAACCTTTCTAACAGTACTTGTTCCACGGTATTACAGTTACTTCTTCTGTGTATGTCTTGCCTTAGAATGTAAGCTTCTTATGAGAAAGGGCCCACATTAGTCATCTTCATATAACCGGAAGGTAACAGCATTCTGCACTTAATGTTCACCTGAATTTAATGCTTGCCTGTTAAACTTTCTCCATCATTCAAAGCCTAGTTAAAACTTCTCTTCCCTTCTCTGAGTTTAAAGCTAGGCTGAAATCACACTCTACTATCTGCTAATGATACTTTGCACTGTTCTCTGTGATACACACAAGTGAACGTGCACACACAAGAACAGGGGAGAGGCCTTCGGATTACAACTCTCAAATTCTTGCCACTGCTCTAGAACTCATTTTGTCTTTTATTTATTTTTAAATTGTATTTCTGTCACGGTAGATTCCAAACTGTGACTCAGCAACACATCAGGCCTCCTTGCACTAACCTTCTGCCCTCACTCATACAGCTTATTTATACTGTATTCATCCTTACGGGGCTCCCTTTAGTCCAAAGGAAGTCCTGTATCCCGTATGACCCATTCTCCCATTTAAAACTTTCCTTTCTCTTCAGGAACTTTGCTCCAATGAGTATTTTTCTCTGTTTTCTATTAACTGTCTTCCACCCCTTGGCCTGTAAGTATGCCCAAACTGTCCCATCCAAAAAACCAAAATGTAAGATCTTGATCCCTGCCCCAGCTATCATACTTCCTCCTTCTTTCCCTAAAATAGCATCAACATTCATTATCTCCATTTTACCCACTTTCCATTCAGGTCTTATTGCCAAGCAATCTCGTTTCTGATCCCATCACTTTATTCAAACTACCCAGTCTCTAAGATTATCAAACATCTTCTAATTGCTAATTCTAAAGGGCATGCTTTAATCCCTACCTTATTATAATGATACTATTTCCTTCATCAACAAGCTCATTTCCTTCCCTTCTATAAGTCATGTGCACTCAGTTCACTTATTTCTCTAATGATTCTTTCTTAACATCTGAGTGTCGACATGGCTCTTAAATGTTGGCATCCCTAGCAGTTCTATCCTTGGCTCTTATTTTCTCCTTCTGCATGCTTACCCTGAATGAGCCCTCTGCTCCTATGGTTTTAAGTGTCAATTTAATATTAATGTCTCCAAATATGTATTTTGGAATATTTAATGCTCACTAAACATATCCACATGAATAACTACCTATTTATAAATTTAATTGGTATTTCCTTCACATATGTGATGTGCTAGATAGCGCAGAATACTGCAGTGAACAAGGACATAGCTCCTGGCCTCAGGGAAGGTATGTAACTAAAACTGTAATCTTTCTGAATTCTGTCCAACCTGCTTCTCCCTACTAATAGCTTCCATCTGAGCTGAGAACACCATCAATCTACTTAGCACCCCAAACCAGAAACCTTTGAGCTATGCAGTATTTTATGTTCTTTACTCACCACACTCAGTACAGTCTCTGAGTCCTGTCTTTTCTATGTTTAGAGTATTTTTTTGACTCTATCATCTCTTCTCTATTCCTACCTCCAAAGCCTTGGTTAGACTTGGTTAGACTTCCATCTGTGGCTTGAATTCACAATAACCCCAACTGGCTACTCTGCTTCCAGTCTCTTCCTGAGTCCATCCTCTATCCAGCTACCATAAGAGTCTCTCATTTTGTTTAAAATCCTTCAAGCATTCCCTATCCCCCTAGACTCTAGGGCCTAAAGAATAAAGTCAAAGTCCCAGCTCCTTAGCATGGCATATGAAGTCCTTAAGTATCTGATCATAACATTTCCCTCTGGTTAAGCATCCCTTGCCCCTCTCCTCCAAGTCCTTAAACTTTTTGCTCAGTAATTCTGAAGTACTTGTTCTCACAATTCATACTTTTTTTTTTAACATATCTATTCATTTTTATGGATTGTTGCTTCTGTTTTGAATACCCATGTCCACCAGTCCTCTTGCAGATCAACTCCACCTTATCAGGGAATGTTCCCTGATCCCTTTGCACGCCATATCATCCTCTCCCAGACAGAATATATCACTTCCTAATCTAAACTATCCCTATATCTTTGGTATAGAACTGCATTTATTCTACCTTATTTTCATGATGTTTCACACGTACAGCTCTCCTAATGAATCCAGTTCTTGAGAATAATGTCTATGTTTTACACATTTTGAACACTGCTACTTAATACTTGGCCTAAGTGCCCAAGAGATAAATGTTAACCAAAGTAGAGACTTATATACACATTGGACTCCACAAGCAAACCATTAAGGATCGTGATGTCATGACTTTATGTGTCCTCAATAATCAGTGAAAGGTTGTCAATATAGCTTTGTAGAATTAAACTGTTTATATAAATACAAATTCCTTCATTAAAAAAACAAAAGCCAGAAGGGAAACCTGGGTGGCTCAGTTGGTTAAGTGTCTGAGTCTTGATTTCAGCTCAGGTCATGATCTCAGGGTCTTGAGATCAAGCCTTGCATTGGGGTCTGCACCACACATGGAGCCCACTTACAAGTCTCTCTTTCTCCCTCTCTGCCTCCTCCCCCACACCATGCACACACAAGCTCTCTCTCAAAAAAACAAAAAACAAAAAACAAAAACAACAACAACAAAATAAACAACCAGACTTCCTGAGCTAATAATTTCAAAGCTAATAATCTCTACTGCCACACTGGTATAGTGATTAAGACAGTACCTCACAAATGCGAAGTGACCTTGCGAAATATACTCCTATTTCAAAATAAGTTAAAATTACACATACCACTACAGACCCAGAGATATCTGTTGATTAAAAGCAACGGTCAGATGTTATGATCTGTTCTCTAAAGGGTTCAACGCTGTACCTGACTAATCCAAATTTTACTCAGCATCAAACATTTTCTTGCTAAGGAATGAAAGGTAACAGAATCAAATTTAAACATACTTTATCGTTTACATGAAGCATAGTACTTGAAAGGGTATTATCTCTATTTTACACACAAGGAGACCAAAGACAGGGGACACAATGTGTGATTTCATAGAAATGCTCCATACACTCCAAGTCTACACTTACCTTCATTGGCTGAATATTTTACCAGTAAGATTCGACTTGAGCTTAAAGCAATGAATATGGTGCCTAGCAGGAATGTATACATGGTTGACAAGGAGCAGAACATGGGATGACCACAGCACTTGCTTTCCATTCCCGTTTTTTAATTGCCTTAAAGAAAAGAACATATTCGTGAGCAACGCTGCAGGCAGATAAAGCATAGCACAAATACCACTGATTAGTGAAGAACAGAAAAGAAATGATGTAGATGTCAGGCTATGGTTATATTAAAACCAAGAAAATTGAGAACAAGAGAAACTATGGGGAAAACATGAAGAAGAGTCAGAATTTGACAGGAGGGGAAACTCTAGAAACAGAAAAGGCAGTGTGCCAGATTGCAAGTAGTAAGTGAGCAACTGACACTTTGGGACTGCAGAATCTTGCAAAAAGCAATTTTAACTCCCATTCCTATTAGCAACTTTGCTCTAGAAGAGAATTCAGATTTCTCTTAGCAACTTTGCTCTAGAAGAGAATTTCAGATTTCTGTTCTCCTCAGGAAGCAGCTCTTCTCTAGAAAGTGGGGAAAAGGCTTGCTGGGAAAGATTCGATACAATAATGAGCCAAATGGAAATATTCGAAACAGTGCTGTGAATTTATACGTAACTAATGCTAAAAGCACAAGAGAGCTTAGAAATCAATGTCTTTAAGGTCGTTTTATGATAAGTAGAGGAAACTGAACTCTAGGCTGCGTAACTCCTCCAAAGCCTCCCACTGGAGGGATGGTGCACAGGGACTGGGACACTGGGGACAGACGGGCTTGAGACGTCATCATGAACAGCCCACCTGCGCCGCAAGCGTAGAGGTCAAAGAAGTACCTCCCCTACCCGAGGAAAGCAGGTTTCCCTCCACGGGGAGGGGGCGCCTTGTCACACATGCGCAGTAGGAAGCTCGAGCGGCGCGCCCTTCCTCTCATACGCACGCGCACTTGTTTGCCAGCTGGGCGAGGTTACCTCTGTCCGTCCAAAGGGTTTTCAGTGGGGCAGCGCACATCCTAGAGCTGAGGCAGTTAACTGTGTAGCTCCGCAGAAGTAGCAGTCGCTTTTAGGGTTCATAGCTGGGGAAGCAATGGGAAGGAAAGAGAGGCGAAAAAGCCTCTACCCCCAAGCCTCCTATTCCGGAACAAAAAGCACAATAACGTCCCGACCGGGAAAGAGCGGAGCTGGTACCCATTGCGCAGGCGCGTTCCGTGTTCCGCTTCCGGAAGGAGGGAAGAAGCGGCCTGGGCCCGCCCCCAGCGCGCCCTTTCTCGCGTCACGTGTCGGGAGAGTCCTGAGTCACGTGAGGCCCAGGTGGCGGCGGTGCTACGGCAAGAGAGAGAAGGGGAAGCCGGAAGGGGCGCGAGTGAAGCCCGGGGGAGAAGACAGCTCCCGAGAAGGCGAGGGGTCGCGTGCGCCCGCCTCTCCCCCTAACTCTCCTCTCGTCCCCGTCGCCCTCCCTCGCGGCCAGGTGACACCTAGGCCCTGTCCGCCGCGCACTGCCTGGGTGGCGAGCGGCGCGCGCCCTGCCCTCGCCATTGGCGCCGGCCGCCCCTCCCCCTCGTCCGGTCCGTCCCGTCGCGTCCAGTCGTGTCCCGTCCCCTCGGGTGCCGCCGGCCGGGTGCCGATGAGCGTCAGCGGCAGCGGGGATTTATTCTGACTCCCGGTCCCTTCCCCGGCTGCCCTTCCCGCCCCGTCGCGGGGCCGGCCCCTTCTCCGGCCCCAGGATGCAGAATGTGATTAACACGGTGAAGGGAAAAGCACTGGAAGTGGCTGAGTACCTGACCCCGGTCCTCAAGGTAAGCCAGGCTGGGCTTGCCAGGGGCTGTCAGGTACAGGCTCAACTCCGCAGGGATTGAGGACCCGGCGCCGGGAGGGACCTCGTGTTCTCCGGCGGGGAAAAGTGTAGCAAGGTGGTAAGGGAGGGACACAGAAAAGGGTGCAGCCCCACCGGAGGTCTTACCCGGCTGTTCTATAAGCTTTCGGGCTCTTCAGGTAAACTTGGAGCGACGCTGTGTGCGCATTGCTGTCGCCATCCGTCAGCACCCGGCGCATCTGGGTACGTCCAGTTGGCAGGTGGTCGGCCGCTAAGTAGTTTTGAGAACGTTAGAGCTTAACATTGGAAGTCTTTTAAACTTTTTAAACGAGGGTTTTGCTTATCTTCTTAAAAACAAAATCAGTATTTGGTACTAAAATCGATATGTCACTTTTCAAATTTCATAGAAAGTCTCTTATAATTAGGAGCTTGAAATAGTAAATTGGGATTGAGGTCCCCTCTTGTTACATTTCAGAGAAACAAGGTGAATTGCAACATTATCTCCGTCAGTATGGTTGAACCCAACTAACAGGCAAAGCTTCCTTTTCCGAGTTTTAAAAATAGCCGAAAAACTATTTGTAAATCTTGGACTTCATTGATAATAAGCAGCCTGATCCTCCTATATGTATTTACTTTTTTTTTTGCTTTGTCAATAATACAGCGTTTTTAAAGTAAAAGTTGTAACAGATTACCTATTTTTACGTGACTTATTTTCAGAGATAAATTTCTAGAAGTACATTCAAGTTTTTATAAGTCTTACAAGTTTTTGTCATGGTAACTTTTTCCTTTCTGATAAGTGAGCAATGAGAATAAATGAATAGGGAGTTCTTGCTTAAGTTTTTGTTTTTTTCAGCTTTCAATGAAAATTTTACAAATCTTACTGTGGGGATGAAATATCCTTGGATATGGTTGGTCCTCTTTCTAAGAAATTATTCTAGTATGCTAAGAAGAATAGTGGATAGTTTTACTTTGCTCCCCTTCCATGACAAAGAGAAATGTTAGTCGTGTATTTTTTTGTATTTATTTCTAAGAGTGATTTTAAAATGATACCTTTTGGGGCCAAGTTTAAAACAAAAAAAAATTTATAAATGAGAATTGCAATTCTCGCTATGCTTATGTATTTTTTACTGTGAAATTCCTCAATTAATATTAGTCAACTTTGAAATTGAAAATAATTTTGATGTTTGAATCAAATGATTCTTTTGCATGTCGTTTTTAAGAAACATGTCTACCTAGGTATGCAGCATTTAATAAACACGATTGTTAAACTCTTTAGTTTCAGAGAGAAGAGTAAAAAAAAAAGTTCCCCAAATTAAATATTAAACTAATGTTTTAGGGGTGCCTGGGTGGTTCAGTCGGTTAAGTGTCTGCCTTCCCCTCAGGTCATGGGCAGAGTGGCTCTCTGCTCCCCTGGGAGTCTGCTTCTCCCTCTCCCTCTGGATGCTGCTCCCTCTGCTTGTGCTCTTTCTCTGTCAAATAAATAAATAAAATCTTTAAAAACAAACTTCTGTTTTACTGGCCAGTTGTATTTTATTGAACTTATAACAGAATTATGTTTTGAGGAATCATTTTACTTACTGTCCAAACTGAAAAGTAAGTGTTAGCTTGTCAGTATATACTTATCAGTATGTATTTTCAGTAGTAAGGAAAGCAGAAATATTGACCCTCTCCTTGCCCATCCTTGTTTACAGAGAGAATCCTTATAGTTTCCTATTAGACATAAGAAGGCAAGAAGGAAAAACTAAATCCTTTGGAAAGAAACAATGACTTATCCTAGAAAGTAGAAATTAAGAAAAGTCATGGTACAGTAAAAGCCAAAGTCCTTATAATGATCTTCAAGCCTCTATTTGATTGGTAGAGGCCCTTATCTCAACTACTACTTCATTCCTTGCTTGCTTTTGCTTGAGCCAGTCTGACCTCTTTGTTACTCCATTATATATATATATATACTCTCTTGCCTCAGGTTTTTGTATTCGCTGCACCATGAGCCTAAAATGCTCTTTTACAGCCTTCTTGTTCATTTTTTTAAGGTCTCTGCTTAGTAGTCACTCTGCTTAGTATCAGTGAAACCTTTGTTTTCTTAACCATCCCACTTACTTGTTTAATTTTTTTTTTTTTTTTTAATTTTAGAGAGGTGGAAGGAGACAGGGAGAGAGAAACTCAAGCCGATTCCCCACCCCGTGGACCTCAGTGCAGGGCTTGATTTCATGATCCTGAGATCAGACCTGAGCTGAAACCAAGAGTTGAATGCTTAACCGACTGAGCCACCCAGGCACCCCTATTTATTTATTTATTTATTTATTTTAAGGTTATTTTGTAGAGATCGTGCTTGTGTGTGCGAAGGGGCGGGGGCAGAAGGAGAGGAAGACAGAGAATCCATATACAAACTCCCCCCTGAGCATGGAGACTGCCATGCCTTGGAGCTCTATCCCAGGACCCTGAGGTCATGACCTGAGCAGAAAGCAAGAGCTGGCCACCTAACCCACTGAGCCACCCAGGCACCCCACCATCCTATTTTAAATAGCCATCTTTCTCCTCCACCCCTGACTAGTTTCCTTGTTGCCTCATTTTGTTTTTCCTTGTGGTTTTCATTACCGTTTGGCTTTACTCACACCACTAGAGTTTAAACTCCTTATGAGGACAAGGAAGAGTTGGGTCTATTTTATCCACTTCTGTATCCCCATTACTTCAAATAATGCCTGGCACATAGTGGTTATTTGGTAAATACTTGTTGAATGAATAATGTTCATCAATGGATCCTTTCATTTTTGTAGACTGTACTATAAAGTCCTACATTTAATTTAAAATTTAGAAACATTTGGTAAATAGTATCTTTGCTTTAGAGGAGAGAATATTGTAAAAATATCTTGGAGATGATAATGGAAAAGGATTAAATGATTTATGACTTCTGGATTTGGTTTCTAATGTTACTCAATTGAAATGCGATGTTGAAGATGTTGACTGAATAGTAAGATATCCCTAAACGTTTCTAAAACATTTTTACTGTTCTATAAAATAAAGATACTTGGTCATTTCACAGAATCATTATAAGGCTTAATGTTTTTCCAAAGAGTTTTTCTGTATTATAGTGCTGATCAAATTGTAATTCTTTTCATGTCAGTTTCCTTCACTAGACTTGTATATTCCTTGGAGTCAGGTACCAGTGATAGATTCTTTTTTTGTATGTGCTCTTTTGCCTGGAAGGGTGCCAGGCAAATACTTGCCCACAACCATTTTTAATTTGAAAGTGAAAGAGTATAATATATCATTCTTTTTGCTTTCTTTAGGAATCAAAATTTAAGGAAACAGGTGTTATCACCCCAGAAGAGGTGAGTGTTAAAGATATTCTGAAGCTATTATATTTTATAATTATATTTATCTGGGAGGGTTTTTTGCCTTATAAGAAAACATCTTAAACTTTAATCTTGATTCTTTTGACTATATTAGCAATTTTATAGGGATTTCTACTTCCCGTAAGAGAGGTTGTAACTTCCCTCTCAGTTTGCCACTTCTCATATTTCTCTATAGTTCCTCTTTATTTAGAAATGGAGGTGAGAGAGGGAATGGAAAAGAGTCCGATAGTCATTTACCCTTCACTCATATTTGTGTTATATTGAGGTTATACAATGGGCTCTGTGGTGTTTGCTGTAGTCTTGCCTCTGTCTATATGAGTTTTTGTGGCTTTTCATTGGCTTTTCATTGGGAAACTTTGGCTCACTGCTTAGATACTAAACTTTCTTTCAGTATTTAACTTAAATATTTTATTGCTACATACTTAATGCTGATTTTTTTCTCACAATTCTTTCACTGTTTCTACTAACCAAGTAATGTTGAATCTGCTGAATGCTGAAACTGATGTCTATTTTATAGGCGAGTTGTGTTTTACTGAACTTTTAACAGAATTATGTTTTGAGGAATCATTTTACTTGTTCACCACATCTATGTAATAAAAGTATTCTCTTTCCTTTAGGTAGTTTGTTCTGTTGTTCTTAGAGAAATAAATACTGTTCTAAACATCCTTTTACATTCCAGTTTCATGAATAGTTATGGTTGCATCCGACTTATTTTTTAGTCTTAATAAACAGCAAAGACTTTATTTAAGTTTCACCTTTAATTTTCATTAAAAATACTATTCATTGGCAATAGAACTTTACTTACTCTTTTGAAAAATACATTTTGAATTGGGGCACGTTTTATGATCTGGCTATTGCTGTAAATTCTAAGACCTCAAGCATAAGAATTAATGGATCTTTCAGTTTTCAGTTTTGGTGGAATCTCTTGAGTTCCACATCTTTGTGAGTTCTGAGAATGGTGTGCTGAATTTGTTATCTAAAAATATCTTTATTTTTAGTGGACACACGTGGTGGTACAGAATGAACATAGGAGATCTGCTTTCTAGACCCATTTCTCTTAATTTCTTCTTTTCTGACTTGGGTAAAGTTAAGCTGTGACACAGGCCTCATGTTTCCTTTTCTGTAAAATGAGGAGTTTTGGCTAGACGTTTTCTAAAGGACCTATTCTACCTCGAGCACCATGAGTTTAATACCTTGAATGGCATATATAAAACTAAGTCTTGATATTGTTAACTTGCCAAACAGAGGTATAATTTAGATTTGCCTCTTAAAACTGTCAGTAATCAGGAGCTGGGATGAAAATATGCTGTTCTTATATTCTTTGGCTTTATCTATGGGAAGATGACTAATTGGTAAATAGATGGTTGAAGTTAGAGATGCAAGTCTGTAGTCATTGGATAGGCTTAAGCTGTTTTAAAATAGCTACTAGCCGTAGAATGAATAACACTTAACTGTGTATCATTAAGTAGTTTATGAATTTCGTCCTTTTTAAAAAAAATGCAAGGCAAAACTAGCTCAGCTGGGTACCCACCCCATATGGCTGAACTGACATAGAGCACAGTTATGGGACTGAGTTAAATTAGAATGAGTCTAGAGGAGGAAAACAAGAGGTAATTTGCTTCGGATAATACGTAGAGTTGATCTATTTATTTGTCTTCTCTTACTGTTTCTGGGCTTCTGGCTGTTATCCTCCAGCTCTCTCTTTGTTTTATGTGAGAGCTGTTGAAAGTACGGTGCTTAAAAAGGGGGCGGGGGGTAAGGCAGAATTGCCTGAATAAAATTACTTTAATATACATAAGTATGAGTTAAGTAAAGTATTAGTGGTAGAATAGCTGATGGATAAAGTTGCTGACCAGATGTTAATAACTAGTTCTATCTTGGAGTTATTCAGTATTGTATAAGTGTCTGACTCTTTTTTTTTTTTTAAGATTTTATTTATTTATTTGACACAGAGAGAGAGAGAGGGATCACAAGTAGGCAGAGGGGGGGGGGAAGCAGGCTCCCTGCCGAGCAGAGAGCCCGATGCAGGCCTCGATCCCAGGACCCTGAGATCATGACCTGAGCCGAAGGCAGAGGCTTTAACCCACTGAGCCACCCAGGCGCCCCCTCAGTATTGTATAATATTTAATCACCAAGAGAAAGCTGCTGCAAGTGATACTGAGAATTGAGAAATTGGAGTCTGCCTTGTATTTTGTTTCATTTGAGCATATGAAGCCTGCAGTAATGGCCATTGCTAATGAGGGCAGATGTACACATGTACTAATTATCTGTCCAATTCTATGTTTTTTTATAGTTTTTCTT
Organism: Ailurus styani; assembly: GCA_002007465.1. Taxonomy (NCBI): domain Eukaryota; kingdom Metazoa; phylum Chordata; class Mammalia; order Carnivora; family Ailuridae; genus Ailurus; species Ailurus styani. Next base: position 4,163,900 of record LNAC01000059.1, read on the forward strand.
ACCTTCTAGTGTTTTGATATTTTTAAAAAATTTTAATTTATATTTTAAATAATCTCTACACCCAACATGGGACTGAAACTCACAACCCCAAGATATGAGTTAGATGCTCTAGTGTCTAATCTAGCCAGGTGCCCCTATTATTTTTTTTAGTAGATGCTGCCCAGGACCCTGAGATCATGACCTGAGCCGAAAGCAGAGGCTTTAACCCACTGAGCCACCCAGGCGCCCAATTCTATGTTTTTTTATAGTTTTTCTTACCTTCTAGTGTTTTGATATTTTTAAAAAATTTTAATTTATATTTTAAATAATCTCTACACCCAACATGGGACTGAAACTCACAACCCCAAGATATGAGTTAGATGCTCTAGTGTCTAATCTAGCCAGGTGCCCCTATTATTTTTTTTAGTAGATGCTGCTGGAGGTGCCAGGGAATGAAATATTAGAGTTTTGTGACAAGGCAATATCGTTAAAGAATTTTTAAATTTTTAACTCTTTGTTTTGCTTGCATTTTGTTGAATTAGATTCTACTTTTTTGGTGGTAATAAATAGTTCCTAGTGACCACAGTTAAAGGTAGCCTTGGTTACAGTGACATAAAATGTTTAAAATGTGGAGGAGGGAGTATTGTTTTCATTTGGGTTTTTGTCTTTACCTAATTAGTTAAATAATTTAATAAGATTCTTTGAAATAAAAGAACAGAAGCATTTGAAAAATTGCTGTTGAGAATATGCTGCTAAATCTTGTTAATGTATTTCAAAAGAAATTACTCTTAGAAAACTTACTTTATAAAATTTTACTCAAATGAAAATAGAGATTTATATACAGACATTCTTTTCTGAGACAAACATTGGAAGATTAAAGATACTTTTTTTTCTGTGTAATTAACCATGAGCAACATATAAATTTAAGTTAGAGCTATTATGAAATGGAATTAATTAGGAAAGTATGTGTGTGTATTGCCTGAATTGGGACACTGCAGCTATGTTTAAGAGACTTTCTTTCATTTTCTGCTCTCAAGAATAAGCAGGATTTCTGTCTTACAGTAAGGTCAGTTCGTGCTCATGTATAATGGAAATTCTCAAAAGATTAAACTCTTTCTTCCTGAGTCTTGTTTTTGATTCTTGAAGAAAAACAAAAACCTGTGCAATGTTCAATCTGCCCAGAAAGTCTAAGGTGTTAGAGGATTCAGTTTCTTAACTGTGTTGGTTTCTGAGTCAATCCAAAAGCTTACAAAATGGGCTGTTACCTAAACTTGAAAAGAAAAAAAAAAAGAGAAATGTACACTGTGATGTCATAAACTTCTTATATCATAGTATCATTTTCTTAAAGATCTTCATTGAGTTTTCAGTCCCTAGCAGGAATCTGTCTTCATCTTATTTATCCATAAAGTGGTGTTTTGAAATTTTAAATCCCGCAGTGTTACCTTTATTCATTTCATGATTTTGTATCCTTTTGGCATTATTTAATCCATTGATAAAAATTGAATTTAAAATAAATAAATAGCACTCAGTGTTTTTGTCTTCCAAAATTTAAATTTTATGGATGTAAAAAATTTTGTAGTTTTATTTATTTTTTTTTAATTTTTTTTTTTAAAGATTTTATTTATTCATTTGACACAGAGAGAGAGATTACAAGTAGGCAGAGAGGCAGGCAGAGAGAGAGGAGAGAGGAGGAAGCAGGCTCCCCGCCGAGCAGAGAGCCTGATGTGGGCCTCGATCCCAGGACCCTGGGATCATGACCTGAGCCGAAGGCAGCGGCTTTAACCCACTGAGCCACCCAGGCGCCCAAATTTTGTAGTTTTAATAATCAAAAATCATTAGAGTGGTAGAGCAGGTTTGGTGCTGTTTGAATTTATATGATTATTGGGTGTCAAGCTTATACCAGATGATCACTTCAGTATTTTATCATCTTACATCCAGTGATATTCAATTTTTCTTTATCCTTTTTCTTTTATATTCCTTTTAAATCCTAAATAGTTTGTGGCAGCTGGAGATCACTTAGTCCACCACTGTCCAACATGGCAATGGTAAGTAGTCTTGAATGAGGAATAGAAATTAGTAAAATGTATGACTTTATAATTGTAGCAGTTTGCAAAATGGATTAGGGCATGAATTTTAGAATGACCAATTTAACTCTGTTCTAGTAGATTTTTTTGTTAAGCAGTGTGCCCATGATACTTAAAGTAAAATAAAGGCTGACAAATTGGCTGTTATACCTATTTTGTTTTGCTCTGTTAGAATAAAAGATAGACATTTTTAAGATAAATGCCTTTACTTCTTTTATTAGGATTCCCTTTTCTGTAGTGTCTAGGTCTGATTTTGTGGTGGATCTTTAAAAAATAATGTTCAAGAGCAGCTCATTTTTTTCAAGCTAAAATGTTTACTGAGTTTTTTATAACATTAATAAATGCAAATATTTTGCAGAGTCTTAGGTTTTTTTAATCATAAGATCTTTTATAAGGTTCAAAAGTATGCTCTCATTTTAGGAATTGGCTAAAAAGGAAGGTGCATAATATTCATTAAAGTTCGTAACTGGAAATCTGCTTGGTTAATAGATTTTTTACATTTTTGTTTTCTTCATTAACTTTTTTTTATTGTAAAAGTAACATAAAAAAGGTAATTTAAGCAATTTAGCAGATCTTATAACATATTTTAAGTATTCTGAATAATAAGAGGATGTTTTAAAACAAATGCCGTTTCATTACATTCAAGTACTTAGGGTAAAACCACTTGACTGTGGCTGAAAAAATGATCCCAGTACTGGCAGAGCTATTTTAATTAGGCTAGAATTATTTGGGAATTATCATCATCTTCGGATATAAATAGTTCAACTTGTTATATTATTTGTTTTTCTTTTTATTTTAATTCCCTTAATGATACTTTTTCAGTTGTGGTTGAAAGGTACAATTTTAATTTGGGAGAGCAGAGGTTCTAAAATTTAATAAAGTTAGAACTGATAATGTTTTCCTTCATATCCAAAGAGTTTAAATAGTTAAAACTATTTTAAGCCAAAGTTGGAACTCTCTTTTATCTGTGGCCTATTCTGTTCTCAGCTTTTATATTTGACTCATAACCCAAAATAGTTTTACTGCTTTTTATCAATTGCTCTTTATCTTTCAGAACACTCTTTCTTAATGTGCCAAGAAAGGCCAAAATGTCAGGTTCATTCATTTGTATGCTCTTATCTTCCTTATGTGTATTTCTGTTTCATATGTAAAATTGAGTTAATATCATAACAGCTCTCTGATGATTTAGTAAGGGTGATTGATTTTTTTGGATTACAAATTGTCTACTAAAATTATATTTAGCTTTCTAGTCTATAATTTTTATGTATTTCAAGTCAAATAGGTATATGAAATTTAAAATAATACCCATTTTATAAAAGGAACTAATTTAGGATTTTCTTCAATATAATAGATATACATTTTCTTCAGATTTCTTCGTGATAGTCCTCATTTGTCTAATTAGTTCATACATATGATTTGTAGTATTGTTACAGAAATGTGTGTATATGGACAGGATCTTTTTTTAGCAGGTAGTTTATAGTTTCACTTTATGAATTGTGATAGTTGAAATAATATTTAGAACTCAGCTATATCCTACTGCAGTGTCCACACTTCTGGCTGAACTACTGGGGCCAAAGGAGCAATTCATTTTAAACTAGTGCTAGAAACAGGTTATTTCCGTGTTATAGTTTCATGTCTACAAGTGCCATCATGACCGTATTGTATATTCTTCACTCAGAACTTTAGGCATTGCCACAGGTATTGCCAATGTCATTATTGAATTTGACACTTGAGAATAGTCTGAAGAAGCCTAGAAGTCTACTAAGATATAAGATAGTAGGTCATTTGCTGGCTTTATCTTGTGCTGGTATCTATGGTTTCAACTTTAGACTGAAGCTTTGATAAGGCAGAATTTTTGTTCAGATGTTTGTGACAGATAACACATGCCAGTCCACCTCTGGACAGTTCCATTAGGTGACCTGCAGAAAAATCTTTGAATGAATTCTTTGTAAGATGGTCCAGAGTAGCTATGAAAAATCAGAAAAGGTGTAGCTGGCTCTGACCCACAGAGAGTAGTGTTTAAGAGCAGGAGCCCTGGATTTACTTGATCTTCTATATATATTCTGGTTTTCTGACCTTGAGCAGTCTGACTTCTTTAAGCTAAAATGGGGATATTAATATTACTCACCTTTTAGGGTTCTGAGGGGTAAATAAAAATAATGCATGTTAGAGTTCTAAGTCTTAGTAAACACTCTGAAAGGTTTTTTTTCCCTGTTTTCTGTCATTATTTTTAATATTATCATCTTGTGATTCAAAGCATCTTTTTTCTCTTCGTTCCAATTTTAATCAAGTGGCAGGAACAGGGATTTTGCCAACCACCTACTTTGTTACGTAATGTCCTACAGATATTTTTCTGCCTCTTCTTGATCTGAAGATGAGCAGTACTCGAGAATTAAAAGTCTGAGATTATATTCCCTAGGGAACAACATTTTCATTTTGTTTAGAGGCAAACATAATAGTTGCTTAGTAGTTTTATATTATTCTTTCTTTTTTGTCTAATATTTAATCTCAATTCTCATAGGTCTCTCTGTGTCTCTTAGTACATTTCACTTATAATGCTATGTTCTTCCATACCCTAATATACATCACTTAGTGGCATCCTTCCGAAACTAGTCCTAAAATAATTTTTTCAGGAGTGTGGATTGTGTAGTTTTGATATTTACATGGGATATCCTCTGTTCTGTCTTTGCCTTTTAAGATAGTTCTTGTATTTTGGTGCTTTTTGCTCTTTTTAAAGGGCTACAGGGGAAGAATTGAAAGTGAAGGCATACCTACCAACAGGCAAACAATTTTTGGTCACCAAAAATGGTAAGAATTATGTTGCATATATTAGTAAATTTTGAACAAAGAGTTATATTTTTAAAAAGAACAAAAAACAAAAAGCATTTCTTTAAAAGTTTTTTTTAAAGATTTATTTATTTATTTGAGAGAGAGAGAACTAAAGAAGCAAGATAAAGAATCTCCAGAAGACTCCTGCTGAGCGGGGAGCCTGGTGTGGGTCCCGATCCCAGGACCCTGAGATCATGACATGAGCTGAAACCAAGATTTGGATGCTTAACCAACTGAGCCACCCAGGCACCCAAAACCTTAGTATTTACTGATCTTAATTTATGCTTGAAGCCATACAGAAATTTGGAAATTTGATGAAACTCTGGGTTTTCTATTGCTAGAGTATTTTTTTCCTTATTTCATTTTTACTTTCTTCCTTCTTGTTACTACTTTTTGCCTAAAAAGGTCTAGTTTTAAGACGTGGAGGGAAAGGGCCCAAGCGAATTTGGAATTTCAATTGCCTTTTTCTTAAAGTTGACTTTATAAACTTTTTAGCTATTTGATTTTGATCTTTAGACTTAAACATTTGTCGTGAAAAATGAAACTGATACTACCTTTGATATCTAAAAGTTCCAAGCTAAAGATTTATCATCCATTGTGTCTTTGAAAGATTGCCTTAGGAACAAAAAATGTTTTTTAAACTGCTAGTTTCTCATTTATGAAGTTAATTTGGAAACAGCAGGAGAAGGTTGTTATAGTCCCTATCTGATCACATAAAGTGCATTGATTTTTGTTCTAATTTACCTATTACAGAAAGGGAAAATATGTATAACACATCACTTTTTTTCTTTTCTACAGCATATGTCTTATTAGAATTGATCGTTTATATCCCACTTGTTTTTTAAAAAAATCAAAAGGTTAATAGCCAATTCTTGACTCTACCTCATCATGTTTTTACATTATAATTGTTCAGTTTTAGGCTTATGTGAATAATACCTGTCAATTGACACATACTATATGAAAAACTTGGCTCCAGTATTGTGTAAGGTGGTAAAATGTAGCAGTTTAGTGAATTTTACACTGGTTTGTCCATTATGAATACCTGGAACTTAAATAAGAATTATGAAATACATATTAAAACTTACTATACCATTGCAAATTGGAGGTCACCTCTACCACCCCTGAGAATGACAGGTGGTGCCTTCTGCTTTGAGAGTAAAACTATTAAAACAAGGTGTTATTATTCATTAGCCTGAAGTTGAACAATGTCATCTCTGGCTCTAGTATGCTGTTCTTCACAGACCAAGGGTAAAGAATACATAGAAAATTTCCAGTAGAACCTTTCTACTTGTGTTCTGACAATGCTATTTAGGGAAAGATAAATGTGGTCATTAATGTGTCTGTGGGCTGAATACAACTTTTTAATCACTTTTATTAGGATGAAATATAGTATTTCCTTAAAAATGGAATAAATTCTTTTTTCTAATGGATTTATATAAAGCAGATTAAGTGCTAGTAACTGTATTTGCCATTTTATTATAGTGCCATGCTATAAGCGGTGCAAACAGATGGAATACTCAGATGAATTGGAAGCGATCATTGAAGAAGATGATGGTGATGGGGGATGGGTAGATACTTACCATAACACAGGTAAGAGGAGAATAGAATACCATATATTAGTTTAAATTGTTTTAAATGTTTTATAATCTTTTATTACAGTGTTGATTTAAAAATAATAAAAACAAAGAATACATAAGGCACAGTTGTCCCAATTGACTTTTTTTTTTTTTTTTTACCTGAAAAGAAGCAGGAAGACAAATTTGAAAAAAAGAAAAAATGCTCTTGGAGTATACCAGATTTCTCTATTACTGCTACTTTAGTAGCAATTTGAAAATACCTGTATCATTTTCTTTATTTCTAAAGAAAGAAAGAATTGCTGAGTAAGCATATCACTTTGCTTTAGAATTCCTTATTTGCATGTCATTCCATTGCTGGATGATGAACTTTAGGACAGGAACTATACGTATATTTGTTTTACTCAGACACCCGACATTTAAAAGTTTTTAATAATTATTTGTTGAATGACTGTAAGAGGTTTGTAAGGACCACACTCCTTAGGTAGAGAGTCACAGTTGAATCCTCAATATCTATCATAGTATCTGGTACAAAAAGTTCAGTAAATTTGTGTTAAAAGAATTGACTAAATTCAAGCCATTTGTAAGTGTATGTTTGCAGAAATTTTAAGTCTGAAGATTTTTTATTTCAAGTCCTAAAAACCTGTTTTGCCCCTATATTTTTATAACTATGTAAATGCAGATTAACATATGCTGCTATGGCTATACTAACTTAGCTAAACTAACTTAGCTATGGCAGCATATATTAATCTGCATTTACATAATTATATAAATATAATTATGTACAGTACTATAAATTGTTAGTTCATAGTTAACTATGAGTTAATAGTTAATTTGCCTCGTTATATAAATGCCATTATGACTTAGTTTTAATGAGGAAAATGTGTTCTGAGTTTAAATCTAGAATACTGAAAAATAAGTTTTCTCCCTTGAAGTCCTAGAAAGTAGCAGGTATATCAGAAGTAGTACTAGAACAAGGTTTTTCAACCTTAGCCCTACTAACGTTTTGGGCTGTGTGATTCTTTGCTGTAGCATTTTCTGTACATTGCAGAATGTTTAGCAGCATCTCTGGGCTCTGTCCACTAGATGCCAGTAGTAGTCACCCAATTGTGATAACTCAAAATCCCTCCAGACAATGCCATATATTCCGTGAAGCGCAAAATTGCTGCCATCAGTTGAGACCCACTGCAGTAGTCAGAGGGCTAAGTAATCTACTCAGGAAAAAGTACCTTGTTAGGTCAGTTTTCTCTCTACTTTTAAAAAGGGACACTGTCATGTGTTTGTGATGATATAGGCATAGATTCAGGACTTAGGCTTCTTGATTTGAAACTTGTTTGTTTCTTGATGAGTTGAGTGTTAATGTCAAGGCCTTGAGAAAATAGTGGATTGAACAATTTTTTAAAATGATTTCAAAAAATCATCCCGTTGCCCCCACTGAGAAGCTGGTAGATGGACTTTTTTATTTTTTGACCTTTCTGAAGTTGTTCAGCTACTCTGCTTTAGTTTTCCTGTGGTGGAAGATGTGAGCAGTGGACTAACTAGAGCCATTAGTTATAGCACTGTTTCTGATGTCAAGTAAATGACTTATTCTGCTATCTGGTTGTATTCTGTTCTATAACCACTAGCTCAAAATCTAGGTTTATATTTACAAAGGCATTCATTACAGAGATAAGTAGGTGTCAGTATGATTGGATTGATGAAAATATATTATAGAAATTCAACAACTGAAAAAATGTTTGCCCTGCTGGAGAGCTATCCTTAGAATTTTTGTTTAAACTATATTGTGATTTGATTAAAATACTGCTTCCAGTTGACTTAAAAGGTCATGTGCCTGGTTCCTTATTACCTCAGTTCTCTTTGCTTCATCCTTGCTTCTCATAGGTTTCTTTTATTTCTCTTAGCCCTTGTATTGGTCATGGTTCTCCAGAGACATAGAAAAGTTGGATGTATGTATAGATATAGGTGTATAAGCATAGATAGATTTATTTTGAGGAATTGGCTTACATGATTGTGGGAGCTAGCAAGACTGCAATTTATAGGATGCACTGGCCAGCGGGCTGAAGACCCAGGTGAGGGTTGATTGTTTCAGCTCAAGTCTGAAGACAGTCTGGAAGTAGAATTCTTTTTCTTGAGCACCTCCGTGTTTCCTTATAAGGCCTTCAACTGATTGGACGAGGCCCACCCATGTTATAGAAAGGAATCTACTTTATTCAAAGTCTATGAATTTAAATGTTAAAATCTAAAAAATACCCTCGCAGCTACATCTAGAGTGGTGCTTAACCAAGCATTTGAACACGATAACCTAGCCAAGGTGACAAAATTAACCATCACAGTTCTTGAGAATGTTATCCTCATTAGAGTCATTTGAGCTTTTTTTTTTTTCCTTTGCCGGTATGTCCTAATTTTAGAAGAGTCTAGTTTAGTGGGATACTATTTCATTACTATATTTGGATGGATTGAAGAGGTTTATTTTGTTTGTATCTATGTACTGGATTCAGTGAATCGTTTGTAATGCCAATTCAGTGTGTAAGATTTGGGTTTTATTATTAAGAAATAATCATATCTGTTATGTAATAATTTGTAGAAAAACTATGAAGTAAAAGCTTTATGTTAGAGCTGTGGATTGTGACATTTTCTATTAATGAAATTGAGTTATTCTTTAGGTTGGAGATGTTGAACAGATATGTAAAGGTTTTAGAAGATTAACAACGGGGGGTGGGCAAAGCTTATTTTGTATGTAGGTTTTTTTTTCTTTAGTGTATTTCATCCTGTTGAACTGTTGAATTAAAAACACTGACATGTATTTTGAACTAGAAATATTATTTAGCTGACTTGTGGTGCCCCCGTCTGCTTAGTGCCACTCATTGAGACAAGTAGGTTAGAGGTACTTGCTTAATGAGGTGCAGCGAACAGAACATTGAACTGAAAGTTAGCACGTGTGGATTTGAATCCCAATTTCTTCACTAACCGTGAGACTCAAGTTATTTCATCTCTAGAGACTTCGTTTCTGCACAGAGAGAATTGATTAATTACCCTCAAAGGATAGTGTTTGTAAGGCTGAAATAAGCTATGGAAACAGAAAAGTAGAAAACCCCATATAAATGTGGTATGGTATTATGACATCAGGATGTCCTAGATTTCTAAAACAAATAACATTAATATCTCCTTGAGAGAAAATTTTGATGTGTTTTTTAAACAAAAATAAATATGAGTCCTATAGTCTCCTAATGTGTTCACCCTGAGAATGAATATGTATTGGATAGAGACTCATACTGGGAAAGTGATAGTGATAGAGTAGCGTATTCTAGAGTAGAATATAATTCATAGTAAAATATAACATTGGTATTTTTTTTTTTAATTTAAAAAGTGCTTTTAGTGTTTCTCCTTTTAGAGTTCATTTATAAAATGCTACTAACATTGCCTCCTCGTTTCAGAACAATTGTGAGAATTTAGGTAATTTTAAGTGTTTGTATATTGCTTGACTCTGGTAAATGGAAGATGTTTACAATTTAATTTCAGTTGTTTTTTTGAATATTAAACAGGTATTGCAGGAATAACTGAAGCAGTTAAGGAGATTACATTGGAAAGCAAGGTACTGGTTAATTAGTTACATTTGTAAATTCAGTGACATAGTTACTTGCATATATATCCTTATTCAAACTGATTATTTTCAAGCTTTTTAAAATTCCATTTGTTTTTTTCTTCTCTCACTTTCCTATATCAAAATTACTGCTTCTCAGTGCTTATTTTCCTTAGTCTGTTGTATGGTTAAAAAATTTTTTTTGAGATTGTAACTGGTAAAAACTAATTTTCACCAATTGGGAAGGCTACTAGGCTAGTTTAAAAGAAATAGCATTTTAAGTACCAAATGTTCTGTAAATGGAATTTTTGAGGTTTATGTACTGTAGTTTCTTAATTTACTGCTATTTTGAGTGGAAGTTTTTGTTTTTGAAAATTTAAAGGTAAAGCTTTAGTTTAACATCATCCAAAAAATGATATATTTTGACTGAGTGAAAGCTAAATCGGTTAGGTTTTATTATATGGCTTATTATGCGGAGAGGAGTAAAAATCTCTAACTGGGTGAAATTTTTCTGCTTGAAAATTTTCAATTAATTCAAACTATCTGTATTAACTTTTTGTTTCTAGAGAGAAAATGATTGCAGTTGTTTTCATATTTTTGTATTTGTTTGAAATGATATGAAAAGAATACAAAATGCCTTTACCCTTATTTTTTCTTAATTATTTTGTTAACAGATCTCTTAGAGGATAGAATATTTGGACAGAGTAATTGAGTTTCTTTTGTCCTTATGAAACATTTACTACCAGAGTTACTAGTTTAAGATACTCTGTTTTGTGTGTTTTTATCATTTGGATCTTTTGGGATTCATAACTGGGTCTTAACAGGAAGTGTTAGAAACTAAAACAAAATTTTTTTTTTTTCCAATGGACACTTTTATGCTTGCTAGGAATTAAGTTTCAGTTCATTCGCCTGAAAATTCATCCTTTTGAAATTCTACTTTTTGGGGAATTTGAACGACTAAAGAGAAATCAACAAAATGGCTTTTGCTCCTTCAGAAAATCTTGTTTACTGCAGCTGTTAATTATATATTAATTATATATGCCTCAGACTTTGGGAATGATAAATGACAGAGTTGTGTGGATAGCATTTGTTGATAGGCTTATGGTAATTCAAAAACTTCTTAAAAATGCAATAATATTTAATATGGTACTTGGTATCCCACTTAACATCCTTATATCATACTAAAGGATTACTACTTAGAATAATGTACAACTTGAATGTCTTTCCTGTCATTTCCTATTTAATATAGAATTTACATTATTTTTTATAATTTCTTACAATACTTGTCCAGACCCAAGTATTAATTTTTCTTGTTGATTTCTACTGTATTCTTCTGTTTCAAGTATGATCACCATAACATCAACATGATTAAAATTTCCTTTAATGATCAGTTTGTTAGATATTGGCTCATCTAATAATTATCCAGATAGTATCTTCTTTTATGGTTTCACATTTTGGGTGTGGTAATGATAACATACAGTTTAAGTTTCTAGTGGTAAATAGTCTTCTCTAAGTAAAATTGTAAATTAGGTGAAACTAGATGTCCATTTTTTTTTACTTTACTACGTTAACCAGATTTTTAGAATATTGATTTTGTGAAATGATAATTACATATTAGTCTTTGGTATTATTCTTTTATTCTAGTGCAAATATAGTTTTAAAATTGAACTGAAATCTTACATGTTATAATAATTGTAAAGTCTGATAATCTTAATTCAGCTTAAAATATTGTTAACAAATTAGAATATAATGTTTGATTTATAATAGTAAATTTAACTTACAAGTATACTGTGATTTACAAGTATATATCTTTTTTCTCCTTTAAATTATGTGTGAAAATTATAGCTGAACCAATTTCCTAATATTAATGAATTGGTTAAAACAAAATACTATTTTTTGAAAGTGCAAAAATTGTTAAATTATTAGCTTAGGTGACTCTTGGTGCTTCTGTGATATTTTTTATATTTTTCAGTCACAGCACTTGGCACATCACTTTTAATATTTGGTTTATGGGTTTGTCATCTCCACTGGAATAGGAGTTTCTTGAGGATAAGAACTGTCTTTACCACTTTTATTTTTTCAGTGGTTTGCACTGTGCTGACACATGAGTGTTCAATGTTTGAACTAATGGACATAATTTAAGTGACTTTAAATGTAATTTATTTCAAAGGACAGTATAAAACTTCAGGATTGCTCAGCAGTATGTGAGGAGGAGGAAGAAGAAGATGAAGGAGAAGCTGCAGATATGGAAGGTATTTATGTTCTAGATTTTCTTTAATCACACCAGAATGTTGATTTTGGAATATTTATAATTGAAGTGGACAAGAATTGTACTCCATTGAGTTCTAGATTTTAACATTTAACAGCCTAGAGAAGATTTTGTTTAGTTTAAATTTAGTTTGTGCAGAACAGTCTTGAACTATTCTACTTTACCTGGGAGATAGCCTTGATAGCATTATTTCCAGTGGGATACATCTTAGTCATAAATCTTTAATGCAGTTCAAAGTTTGCTCAGGTATTGTATATTTTCTTTTTCTTTTTTTTTTTTAACCAAATACATAGAATTTATGGTGAGATAGAAAACTCTCTAGCATGCAGAAGTGGAAGATGGTGCCAAGAATCTTATTCTCAAAGTACCTTTTCTTTTGTTTGTTAGAGAGGGAGAGAGAATACAAGCGAGGGTGAGGGGCAGAGGGAAAGGGAGCAGCAGCAGGCTCCCCGTTGAGCAGGGAGCCAGAGCCCAACTCCCAACTCCGTGCTCAGTCAGATCCTAGGACCCCGGGATCATGACCAGAGCCAAAGGCAGACACTTAACCAACTGAGCCACCCAGGTGCACCTTAAAGTACTTTTCAATTTTGTTTCCTAAATTACTTTTAAGTCTTCATGAAACCTAGGTGTAGATCTGTTCCTGAATTCTAGTAAAAGTTTTATCCTTATTTTTATGGTAAACTCCCATCCTTTGAAGAAATCAAAATGAATTACTTGTAACCCAAATTGCTCACAACAACTTCATATACCATCTCTATGATTAACTTCATATCTAAACCTCCAGTCCAGATCTCCTGAACTTCAGATGTACCTGTTTGTTTTCACTTGCACCTGAATGTCTTAGAGTTGTCAGCACCACCTTCTTGTACAAATAGTTTCTGCATTCCATCTCTCTGAATTGTGTATAGTTACCTAAGCTGGGGTAGAGGGTAGGAAGAATACTATGAGTAAAGCACTGTTTGTAGAGTACAAGTTGTGGGACTATCTTAAATACCTGACAGCCTTTTAGTGTGTTTGTTACATTTTCCTTGGATAGAGCTAAAGAAAAAATTGCTTTATATGGAATTTTGCTTAAAAAACAGTATTGATGGAATAGCAGATAATAAACAAAAATTAATATAACAGGCAATTTTCATTATTCAACAAACATTGGGCAGGATAATATCTATATATCAAGTACTGTTCTTGGTGCTAGAAATAAAGCAGTAGATATGATCTTATGGAGATTATATTCTAGTTATGGGAGACACACAAAAAATAATAGATAAGCAACATATATGCCATATTAGATGGTTATAAGTGTTAGGAAGAAAAATAAAGGAGGGGGATGGGACAGAGAGTCTTGGGAAAGGATGAGTGTTATTTTAAATGGGTTGGTCAAGAAAAACCTAATTGAGAACATGAGTTTTAAGTAAAGCCTAGCAGGAAGTGAGTGAGCAAGCTATTTGAATATCTAAGGAATTGTGCAAAGGCCCTGAGGGTAGGAGCTTGTGTAGTTTATATAAAATACTATAAGCAGGGGCACCTGGCTGGGTCAGTCGGTAGAGCGTGTGACTCTTGATCTCAGGGTCATGAGTTCAGGCCCCACGTTGGGTATAGAAGGGCAGAAGCAGAGAAGTAAGGCATGGAGTCAGCAAGATAACCTTGGGACCAGATCATGCAGGCTTTAACTTGGCTTTAACGTGGTGAGATGAGAAACCATTAGAGGGTTTTTCTAAGTAGAAAAGGAACTTAGAATGAGATACAGCATTTTACCAGAATCAGTGTAAATGCTATATTGAGAACAGATTGAAAAGGTTTAGGGACAATAGTTAGGCTATTTTGATAATCTAGGCGAGAAATGATAATTTAGGCTAAAGTGATAATATTGAAAATGATGAGAAAAAATTGTGGGCATATTTTGAGGGTAGGGTCAAAAGGATTTGCTTCTGAGGGGGAATAGCATGAGAGAGATAGTAGTCAATTCTGACTCTTAAGGATATTTGACAGTGTCTGGAAAGGTGTCTTAACTGAGATAAGTAAGGAAAATTACAGTTCTAGAATAGCTTTGGAGGGGGAGTTTGGGAGTTCAGTTTTGGATGTGTGCTGTTTGCGATGTATGGTAGTCATTCCAATAGAGCTATAAGTAAATAAATATCCAAGTGTGTAGCCAGGGATAAATTTGGGAATTATTAGCATTTAAAGCCATCGAGACTTAGATGAAATCATCAAAGGAGTAAGTGTGGATAGAGAAAAGACAAGGTCCAAGAACTGAGCCTTTGGCTTAAAAAAGTTGAGGAAGAACTGAGCATAGAAGATAGTAAAGGAGAAACTTGTTAGGTGACAGACAAAGCCCGGAAAATATAATATTTTAACAGCCAAGGAAAGTGTTCAAAGACAGTGGGACTAAATCATCCACATGGCCCTGTGAGAGATCAGTTAAGATGAAAACTGAGAATTTACCCCTGGATTCAGCCATATGGAAGCCTATGATGATTTTAATCAGCACATTTTATGCAATTATGTAAATAGCCTTGTGTATGTGATGGAGTCACTGAGTCTTCTGCAGTATCAGTATGCTGTTCGGTATTGCTAATAGACTATAGCTTAGACCAGGCGTTGGCAAGCTAACTTTCTCTGCCTCTGTCAGTTAAAGAATCTGCTGCTTTGGAAGTTAAAATTAGGTCCCTCATACCTGTTTTATATCTTCAGTTAAAAACAAAAGCAAAAGCCCAGGTTTTGAATGATACTCTGAAGTAATACATGGTTTGGTTTAGGAAATTTTCTTGAACTTGATTAATCTTTTGTTGCTTTTTATAACAGAATATGAAGAAAGTGGATTGTTGGAAACAGATGAGGTTTGTAAATTGAGTTTTTAGTTAACTTTTAATGAATGAACTTGGGAATTAGTATTCCTAATAGTATCTTGATCTTTCCAATAAACCTTTATTTATATGTTTGTATTGGTTATGGCATATAATGTTTTAGCTTTGGCTTTTAAATTCTGTTTGTTTTTGAAAAAAATATATAGGGTGTGAAAAATATTTTCTTAATTGTCACATTCATACTGATTTTAATGTGTATAAATTTCTTCCCATACTGCCAGGCTACCCTAGACACAAGGAAAATAGTAGAAGCTTGTAAAACTAAAACTGATGCTGGAGGTGAAGATGCTATTTTGCAAACAAGAACTTATGACCTTTATATCACTTATGATAAATATTACCAGACACCACGACTATGGTTGTTCGGCTATGATGAGGTAAAAACAGAAAATATATTTTAATGTAAATGTTTTAAATTGTTGGATTAAATTCCATTATCATTAGATCTGTGGGTATATATTGTGGTCTTTTAAATTTTAGAAATCATTTGTTTTACAATTTTGTGATTAATATTGAACTTGATTCTTACTTTGAAGAAACTGTGAATTATTCAGTGTGACAATAACACTACTAATAATCAAAGAGAAATAATCTGTTACATATTTATTGCTTAGTCCCTGAGGGTTATTCCTTCAAAATATAAGGGAAATTGAACTTCGTTTATTGTATTAAATTTATAGGGTATGACATTTGTTGAATATACAAAGCATTTGCAGAATGATCATATTGGCATGTGTTTTTTTCTTTAAGACAGAAAACCTTTTTTTTAACTCATTAATTGAATTAAAGGATAACTGAAATAAACTTGTTTTAACCTGTCATTCTTATGACTATGAATGGGAAGCAAAAATGTGAAACAAAATAGACCCAAAAGATGAGTTATAAAGTTATAAAATGTTTTGACAGCAATGAAGTTGCTTTTTTGTGGGATCTTTAATGCATTAGGTGGTGGCTGAAGTCACACAGCGTTGATGTACAGACTCCTCCTCTCTCCTCCCTTCGTTAGTATAAATGGATTGTAAACTCTGCCCCAAATAGTCCAG
The DNA here is from genome assembly GCA_002007465.1 of Ailurus styani. NCBI lineage: Eukaryota > Metazoa > Chordata > Mammalia > Carnivora > Ailuridae > Ailurus > Ailurus styani. The sequence goes on from LNAC01000059.1 coordinate 4,180,122, forward strand.
TAATTCTCAATAGTCTGGAATTATGTATTGCAGTTGATAAGGGAGGTGGGGATAAATACATTTTAATCATGGAAGTTTAGGTCTAAAAGGTTTTAAATAGTGGTTTCAAAACTTTTTTTTATTGTTTCAGCAAAGGCAGCCTTTAACAGTTGAACACATGTATGAAGACATCAGTCAAGATCATGTGAAGAAAACAGTGACCATTGAAAATCACCCGCATCTCCCACCGCCTCCTATGTGTTCAGTTCACCCATGCAGGTGTGTGTGTGTGCATGCGTTGTGTGTACGTCATGGATTTATTACTTGGGAATCTGTAAACAAAGTGCCCTAACAAAAATAAGTAATAATAAATAAGTAACAGAAACAGTAATAAGCAAGTATCATTCTTTTTTGTCTTTCTTAGAAATGTTTTTATGCTAAAATATATAAGAAGGAAAAAGTCACCAATTTAAGTTTAATTCATTAAGAATATTGTTTTTCTCTGTGTGTTTAATTATAGTATAAATCTTTGTGATTTTACTACTATCTTTAGCTCCGAGAATAATTTAGAAGGTGATTTTAGATTAAAAAAATACCCATCATCTGGGTGCCTGGGTGGCTCAGTGGGTTAAAGCCTCTGCCTTCGGCTCAGGTCATGATCCCAGGGTCCTGGGATCGAGGCCTGCATTGGGCTCTCTGCTCAGCGGAGTGCCTGCTTCCCCCTCTCTCTCTGCCTGCCTCTCTGCCTACTTGTGATCTGATCTCTCTCTCTCTGTGTCAAATAAATAAATAAAATCTTTAAAAAAAAAAATACCCATCATTTGCCCTATTGTGAGGTAGCCTTCTATGAATGTGGAGTATGAAGTTATCCTTGTGTTTTTCTCCATGACCTATTCATCTCTGTTTATTGGTTAGTGAAGGGAGATGTATACAGAGTTCTCCTTGTCCTTTACTCTTCAGTTGAGAGATGTTCAGCCATACTAAGTCAAGTGCATTTTATAACTTGGGATTTTCTTTGTATCATTGTGTTTTTTCAGGGCCAAATGAGTAAACTGAGTCTGTATGCATGATTTGGTCAGTTATTTCTAATGAGTAGCTTTCACAAAACATTGAGAAATTCTGGTAACAATATTTTTGAGATGAAAAATTTGGTATTCCATTGACTAATTAGATGCAACATTCTAGTTTTTAAAAATTCTTTAATATTTTCTTCTCATTTTTTGCAGCCTCTTGATTCTCAAACTTTCTCATATAGAAAGCCTAGTTCACTTTTCCAGTTTTTTTTTAAGAGTTGTTAATATTGCTAACCAAAAAGTAATTCAAGAGTCATTAGTTATAGTTTTGTATTATCTAGAAGGTTTTCATTTTATTCTGTCTGCTTCCATGGTGGTTTGAGGTTTTACGACAGTGCTTATCAAACTGAGACATGTCTCTCTCTTGGGTGTAAATTTTAGTCCAGAAAAGAAAGAAGAGGTTTAACTGGTAATTAATGTTAAACATTTTAATAAATGTGTTATGCAATGTAATATAAATAGGGCAAAAAGGATGGGGGTCTATAAGGTGAGATTTCAAGTATATTTTAGGGCCTTGCCATGAGCCATCTCAGTTTATGTTTTTGGATTCTCAGAGCTAATACATTTACTCTCATCTTCTAAGTTGACTGCCTCTGTCATGAAGTTTATATTCATAAAAATTGAAGCAGCATTATTTAAGCCAGTATGTATCTTAAAGACCATTCTTTTGCGCACTGCCTTTTTCTCATTCATATACTTAGGCAATTACTTTGATATCATCTTTCTGTAGCAGAGGAAAGACATTGGTTGACTATGAAGAGATTTGTGGATTCGACAAAAACTTCAGATAAACATATTTCTTTATATAAAACCAAAAAACTATTTCTAAAAATAATCAAATAGATGGTTTCTGGGTGGCTTAGTCAGTTAAGCGTCTGCCTTCGGCTCAGGTCATGATCTCAGGGTCCTAGGATCAAACTATATGTCAGGTTCCCTGCTCAGTGGGGAGTCTGCTTCTTCCCCTCCCTCACCCCTCACCCCTCCCCCCTCCCCCNTCCCTCCCTCTCTCTCTCTCTCTCTCTCTCCCCCTTCCCTCTCCTCCCTCTCTCCCTCCCCTTAAGTTAAAAAAAAAATCAGTTAAATTTTATAATATGCATTAGGACAAAGAAAAATGCATAAACTTCTTGACTAACCAGGTTAGCTTTTTTAAAACCCAATTTTGACTTACTCTCTGCTAAATATTTGAATAGTCAGAATCACAGCATTTTAAGTATGTCTTTGTTTTTTTTTATTAGCTGTTACCATGTAGCTTTTTTGAATCTTCCTGGTCTGAATCTTGTCTGTTTCTTAGAGCAGATAGCCCTTGCTCTGCAATCATACCCTGGCATGATTTCCCTTTCTCTAGCTTTCTGCTGCACCACCCGCCCCCCACCCAACTCCTTCTACCCTTATTATAGGAAAACTAACTAGTGCTATTGTGTTTTGACTATCATAGCTTTTAAAGATTTAGCCTGTGTTCCAGTAAAGCAGTGTATATGACTCTCAACAACCTGACTTGTTGGGGAGTAGGGAGGAGAATATTTTACAATGTAACTATTATGTTAAAATCAAATCACTGACACTGATAAGGTAGATTTCTTCACAAAAACTTGCTTTTCCTATTTTGATCTAATTGATCTATGCTAATAAGATTTTTTTGTTCTTTTGCTTTTAGGCATGCTGAGGTGATGAAGAAAATCATTGAGACTGTTGCAGAAGGAGGGGGAGAACTTGGTGTTCATATGTATCCTTACCTATATATGGCTCCTAGGATTTCTTTTTTCCTCTTTGGGAAATGTTGGTACAGCGTTAGTGCAGTAGTACCTATAACTTGTTTTAGCCCCTCATATGTGAAAGTTTTAGTGTAGGAGTCTTTATTTGGAAAATATTATGTTGTGATAGTTCTGTGTTCAGTTGGTTAGCACATGTCCCTGTGTGCACCAGTCAGCTCTGCCTTGTTACAGAGCCTCAGGTCAATATGTACTTTGCTGAGCAGCAGCTTGCCAGTTGCTTTTGTTTTTCCTGGAGGCAATGGCTAAGAGCATATGAATATAAAACCATTGCTCTTAATGGAAAAGAAACTCCATGGGCATAATTTATTGATGAAAGAATAGTAACCTACTAATTTAGAAGATAACACATGAGTATTTTTTCCCTAAGTATATATCCAATTTAACTGTTACAAAAAATGTGCTTCCCTCAGGTAGAAATAAACTTAGGTTTTGTCATTCTAAGTTCTCTGAAGCAAAGAATTCAGCTTAACAAATAGGTTAATTAAAAAGTAGAGCATACAAAGTATATTTCAGATATTCTTAAAATATAGTATTTTTATTTTTCTCCAGGTTAAAAGCACCTTTCTTATATCTTACTATGATTTTTCTACTTAGCTCTCTGTGGTTGACAAGAGGAAACTAAGTAAACTGTTGGATCGTGAAGTACATATACCTATAGCGTGGATTCATCAAAATCAGTGATTTAGATGCCAGATAATTTGAATTAATTTGGTGCTACAATGATGTTACATTTGATAATTCATGCCACTCAGTGTTAGATGTAGACTGTGAGGGGTCACCCATGTCTTGGAATTACAGATAACTAAAGAATTGCTGATAAAGTGTATTTCTCAGAGGAACACAGGTCCTATTTGACATTGAAAGAAACCCAAGAACTTTTGGTCCAAACCAGATTTACTCCTGAAAATGTATGGTGCATAACTTGAGCATTCATCTCTGCTAGAATTAGATAGCTACAATTGGAAGACATTGTAGCTACAATGGACTGTCCCTAATAAAATCCTGAATTTTTTTCCGTGTTCCACTGTACTTGGAAATACTAAGAGCTTAATGTTTATTGGAAGAATTGATGAGTTATTAAACCCAGTGTTTTCCAAGTTTATGTACATAAACTTAGAATCAGTCCTTACAGAGGGTTTCCACTTTTTTTCTCTATTGCTGTAGTGCTTTTATATTCTTTACCATGCCTTTTTTTCTAACATACCCTAGCAAACTAACAGGCAGTAAAGGAACCATTTCCCACTCATTTAAATATGAACACCCTTGTCCTTATTTTTATATCAGAATAATTGGGCTCCTGTGAACTCATTAGGAAGTTTCACATTTGAATATTAAATGGGAATGGGTTGAGTGGTCTTAAAGTTATAGAGAACCTCATGTTGAATAGACACTAACTTGCATGAGTCATTTTTTTTAATACTTAAGATTTTGTTTTACATATTTTTTCTGAGAAATCATTGCTTAATAAGGATAATTACAATGTTAGCTTAAATCATACTACCATTTACCAATCTGTTTTCCTTAGCTAAAGACCTTTAGGTATCTTCTAATTTTCTTGAAGTTTGTACAAGCTGTCATTCCAACAATAGAATATGACTACACAAGACACTTCACAATGTAAAGAAGAGAGCATAGAATCTCTCCTAATTATTGTTTCTGATTTTTAAACAATTAACCCATAGATGTGACCATTGACCATATTTACCAATATGTACAATTTCTCTAATAAAGGGACTTATATGTTTATGCATTAAATGAAAAAGTTCCACTTACCAGACTTATTTGTTTAATAAAAATGAGTGTAAAGAGACTGTTTTTTTCTCGCTTCTTATCAAAAGGTGATGATAGTATTTCCTTTAAATAAGAACTCTGGAAATGAAGAAGTATCTCCTACAGGGTGATAAAGGAGTATTTTTGGTTCACACTTATAAGGATGGCATTAAATGTGTTGTAATTGTGTGAACTAGAACTAAAAAATACTGCAGGCTAGACATACCTTCCCTTTCTCTTCCTCTTTGTTCTTTTTATTTTCCGTCTCCTCCCCTCTTCCCAAGTCTCCTACCTGCTAATGGCTAATATTTATGAAGCATTTACTGTGTGGCAGGAAATGTGCTAATACTTACCTTGTTTCCTGGTTGTTTTAGTAAGTTGATATCACCAAAATTACTTTATATTAAAGATTCAGGAATATTTCTCCTATTGTGATTACATGGTAGAATATTAGCCTTTAAAAGGATCTCTTTGTTCTATCACATCAGTGTGTAGATTTGGATGTAGGAGTTCAGAAAGGTCAAATGCATTCTGTGTGGGACAGCCAAGGAGTAGGACCAGAATGCCCATTAGGACATTCTCTTTATTCATTGCCGCTTGTCCCTTCTTTCCATTCTGCACATAATGGAGTGGCTAACCTGGCCATTCTGCACATAATGGAGTGGTTAACCTTGCCTTTAAGGAACCTTAGTTGTTTTTTTTCTCTCCTCATCATTCAAGAATACTCTCCTTACTTTCAGTGCCCCTTTACTTTTCTCCTTTTTCCAGTTGTAATTCAGTTCTTGTATTGCAAGGATGTCTCCATAATAGAGATAATGACTTGGTAGTGTTAAGGTGCTGTCTGATATGGTTTAATGTGAAGATACAAACAGGGCATCATCTTCTAATATACTTAAGGTATCCTGCTGCTCATAAAGCCAGCAGGCTTTTTTCCTTTCTTAATCATCCAAACTGATTTTACTGATATAGTCTATTTTTTAATACCTTCAGTCTAAATGATACCCATTATTAGATATTATCACATTGTCCACATTTTTTCCCAGTCAAATCTTACTTATCAAAAGTACAGATAACCTCAAATATTTTTAACTTAGTCATATTTATCTCAGTCACTACTGGGTGTCACAAATAATTTTGCTGGTCAAACCTTAGTTTCAGATGTTTTTTCCTATTGAAATCTTTGTAGTGATCTTTAATACATACAACAAAAATGGATTTGTTAAGGATATAAATGTGTTTTTATAAGTTTATAAGGGGTTTTATGACAACAATGGGTTTTGATGAAATTGAAATTCAGATTATGGATGACAATCTTACAAGCCTTTGCAACCAGTTTACTTTTTTAATTAGCTTCATGGTATTCTTAAACATCTGATTTGTATAAATAGCAAATGGTAATAGTTTTTTTCTTTTTTTAATTTTTTCTTTTGAAATAATTGTATATTTACAGAATTATCACAAGTCCTGAATACCCTTCCTTGGGCTTCCTCTAATGTTAATATCTTACATAACCATGATATGTTTATCAAAACTAAGAAGTTAACATTGATACCATACTATTAACTAAACTGCATATTTCATTCATGTTCCCTCAGTTTTCCTACTTAATGTCTTTTTTCTGTTCAGGAATCCAATCCAGGATACTATATTGCATTTTAGTTGCCATGTCTTAGTCCCTTCCAATCTGTGGCAGTTTCTGTCTTTGTCTTTCATGACCTTGATACTTTTGAAGAGTAATGGTCAGAAATTTTGTACAGTGTCCCTCAATTTGAATTTACTTGATGTTTTCTCATGATTAGACTGAGGTTAAAAATTTTGAGAAAAGGGTAGCTCAGTCAGGTAAGCCTTCAGCTCAGGTCATGATCCCAGTGTCCTGATACCAAGTCCCACATCGGGGCTCCTTGCTCAGCGGGGAGCTTGCTTTTCCCTCTGCCTGCTGCTCCCCCTGCTTGTGCGTGCACTCTCTTTCTCTCCGACAAATAAAATCTTCGAAAAAAATTAAAGGGGAAAAATACCACAGAGCTGGTGTGCCCTTCTCTTTTTGCATTATGTTAGGAAGCAATTGGTTAAGGTGTCTGGTAGGTTTCTTTTCAAATTCCAATTGTTTATTGCTTGTAATAGGAATACAACTGACTTTCATATAATGATGTTGTGTTCTGCATTCTTGCCAAATTCATTTTTAATTCCTGTTGTTTGTTCCAAGTCCTTTTAGATTTTCTATATAGTCAGTCATATCATCTGCAATTATAATTTTACTCCTTTCTTTCCAATCTATGTATCTTATATTTTCCTTAACTCATTCATCTGGGTAGGATTTCCAGTTCAGTGTTGATTAGGAGTAATATGAGTGGACATCCTTACCTATTCCTGATCTTTGGGAGAAAGCACTCAGTTTCTCACCACTAAGTAGGATGTTAGTTGTATATGCCCTTTATTAAAAGGTTAAGGAATCTCCTTCTGTCTCTTGTTTGCTGCGTTTTTATTATAAATGTTCGATTTGGCCAAATTTGTCTTCTGTATCTATTGAAACAATCATATAGTGTTTTGTGTTATGTCTGTAATAGAGGGTTACATTGATTATTAAGAGTCTTGCATTCCTCAGATGAACCATGTATTATTTTTGTATACTGCTGGATTCAATTTGCTGAAATTTTATTGATGAATTTTACATCTGTGTTTATGAGGTATATTGTCAGTGGTTTTCTTCTCCTGTCTTTGATTTTGGCTTTACAGTAATGTTAGCCTCATACTATGAATTGAGAAGTGTTTCTTCTCTATTTTCTTAAAGATACTGTAGAGAATTAGAATTTTCCTGTGAAACCATCTGGGCCTTGAGAGTTTTTGGAACATTTTAAATACAGATTCAACTACTTTCTTTATACTTAACTTACTATTTATTCTTGAGTATGATAGCTTATATTCTTGAAGGAATTTTATTCTATAGTGGAGATAGAAGAGGAAGATCTTGGTGGTGGTCCTGCCCCTCGTGCAGAGCTGCTGTTCCCCTACCCTGGGTCTGCAACACAGCGGATACTTCTTAGGGCTCCTTCTGATCTTTTCTGTGAGTGCCAGGTAGAGTTCATGGAAGAAGAGCCTATGAGACAATGTGGACTCTCCCCAGTATCTTTGGCCCCAAGGGTTCACAGTATTCTGCCATCTGGAGTCTGCCTTCACGTTTGCTAGCTATACCAGCTGTACTACATCAGATGGGCTTGTGTCACCTCTCCTTTTTTCCTACAGGGAAGACTTTGTATCAGTTGTTTCCTTTGCAACCTTCGGTCTCCTATGGATTCACATAAACTCTTAAATTTGAAGTTTTTGTATTAAGAATTTTGTAGTTTTGTTCTTTTTTTGCTGCAAGGATAGAAGAAATACTTTTTCCAGGTCTCTACATCTTGAGGCAAAAGTCTTTATGTTTTTTAAAACACCAATTTCAAGATATATTCAGTTAAGCCGAATGGTGGAAGAATGTTTATTCTGACATCTGCACATAAATAATTTAACCTGGAAATACATGATAGTGTGATAATGACTTAAGAGCTCCCAAAGCACTCTGCAAAATTCAGTTGTCTGAAGAATGTAGTTTATTTTGTAGGATTTGGACTTCTATTTGCAGTAAGGAGAGACACCCAAGCAACTTAAGCCTTAACCTCTCCTAAAGTGTTAGGTAAGTAGGAAAAATAGGCTTGTTAGAAGGGATTCTAGTAAGTTGATTCATGATTCTGCCTACTTGTAATCTCTCTCTCTGTGTCAAATGAATAAATAAAATCTTTAAAAAAAAAAGCTTATTGTTAAGCTACTGGATGGAAAATGCTTTGTATTTATTATTTATACTTTTTTAAAGATTTTATTTATTTATTTGACAGAGATCACAAGTAGGCAGAGAGGCAGGCAGAAAGGCAGGCAGAGAGAGAGGAGGAAGCAGGCTCCCTGCTGAGCAGAGAGCCGGATGTGGGCCTCGATCCCAGGACCCTGAGATCATGACCCAAGCCGGAGGCAGAGGCTTTAACCCACTGAGCCACCCAGGCGCCCTTATTTATACTCTTTCTACGTCCAAACAAGGGAGCATGTTCTTGCAGTAAAAATATATGCCTGAATTGAGGTAAACCTGGTCTGTGAGAGAATAGAAGTAGGCCAAAAACACCCAGAAAGGGTGAAGTTAAAAACTTTCTAGAAGAAATAATCTTTTAATCTTTTGTACAATATATTACCCCAAAATGTAGTGACTTAATAATAAGCACTTATTATCTCTTACAGTCTCTATAGATTAGAAATTTGGAATTGACTTAGCCCTGTTTCTGGTTGAGGGTCTCATGATGTTGCAAGTCAGCCTGTTGGCCCTGGTTGCAGATACTTGAAGGCTTGACTTCAGGTCCTGGAGGACCCACTTCTAAGACAACTCATTCACTTGCCAGATGACCAGCAAGTTGGTGCCAATTGGTAGCTATTTTCTCACCTTATGACCTCTCCATAAGTCTCCTTGAATGTTCTCAGGACATGATAGAGGGCTTCTCCCAGAGCAAGTCATCTAAGAGAATAAAGCAGAAACCACAGTATCTTTTATGACCTACTCCGAGTATTTACACACCATGATTTCCTTAATATCCAATGGGTTACACAGATCTGCCCTATCCAGTGTGAAAGGAAACTACTCAAAGACGTGAATGCCGTGAGGCAAGGATCATTGTGGGCCATCTTGTAGATAGTAACTAAGTCCACACCAGAAATTCTAATTTTTTTAAAAAAGATAAAATATGTATGAATAGGCAATTTATGGGAGAAAGACGCCAAAAGCTATGAAGTGTATTGAGAGAAACTTACCAGAGAGATGATGTTAAAACACGACGCTTCTTTATACCTGTTAAGTTGGCAACCATTTGGTTGGAAAATGACAGGCATTCAAGGACATGTGAAGATACTGGAACCAACCCTGTGCACTGCTGGAGTGTAGACTGGTACAGCCATTTTAGAAAAGAACCTGGTAATACCTTGTCAAATTAAGAATGTCTCACTCCTGAGTGTATAATCAAAGGAATGGATGCAGAAGACCTTATAGGGATGTATTAGACAAACTCCGTTTTCCACCTGTGTTTCTCATGTAGAACACTTATAGTCACCAAATGTGTAGAGGTTTTTACCCACATCAAGAAGTTTTCTGTGATACCAGTTGGGTGTCCTGCAATTTAACTCCATTCTTACTACCTGGAGATAGTATCAGACCCACAGGTTAAGGGCTCAGTCCCACAAAACTGTGCCCACCCTACTTAAGATCCCAATAATGATTGGTCCCTAGGTTACAACTTACGTTTGATTTGGTTACAAAATTGAAGGTTCCCAAGATGTCCTCCTCAGATTCGATTAATTTGAAAGAAGGGTTCACAGAACTCAGAGAAACATGTATATTTACTGGTTTATTAAAGGAACAGATGAACAACCAGATGAAGAGATACACAGGGCAAGGTCTGGGAGGGTCCTGAGCACAGGAGTCTTTGTCCTTGTGGAGTTGGGGTCCCTCACCCTTCTATGTTCGGCCAACTAAAAGCTCTCTGAACCCTCTACTATTGAGATTTTGTGAAGACTTGATCACATAGGCATGATCAATCAACTCTAGTTCTAGTCCCTCTCCCTTCTCTGGAGGATAAGGTGTGGTACTCAAAATTCCAAACATCTAATCATGGCTTGGTCTTTCTGGTGACCAGCAGCCAACCAAGAACCCACCTAGAATCACCTCAGTAGAACAAAAGATGCTCTTAGCGTTCTTATTACTTAGGAATTTCTAGGAGTTTTAGGATCCCTGTGCCAAGAACTGAGAGCAAGGACCAATCTATATATTATTATTTTGTACGAGACGGTTGGGAGGATGACTTTGCTATATTGTTTATGGTAACAGGAGTTGGAAGCCATCTGGCCAATTTCATTGGTAGGGTTCCAAAGTACTCTACAGCAACTATATAAACATGACATAACATGGATCTTAAACACAGTTCTGAATCAAAAAATTGGGTCTCATTTATTTCCTTTGTAGTTTCTGCTGTTTTCCATTTTTATTTGGCTACCTATTAGGCATTACAAACTTAACATGTCCAAACCAGAACTCCCAGTTTTCTATCTACTACCAAACACCAACTAAGCTGCTGACAATAAAAACTCATTATCTCCTTCCAATCTTCCATCTCAGTTAATGTCATTACTACCAATCAAGTTGCTAAGTGAAAAATCCTAGGAATCATCTTTGTTTCCTTTTTCTGTCCATCCCTACATAGTAACACATGCCATGTCTCAGTAACAATTCCTGTCCTCTACCTCCACAGTACATCCTGGTTCCTGGGATTCTGTATATTGAACCAGCAACTCACATGATTCTAATGCTAGAGATTCATGGATCACACTTTGAGAAGCCCTAAGAAACACTTTGTCCTGCTCTTAATTGAGTAAACTTTTCCTTTTTGAACAATTTTAGGGCTCCAGAGGGAAAAATTAGAGGGTATTTATTTGGGCTTTTTAGAATAAAAGTCGTTTTCTTGATTCCATTATTAATCAGTGAATCAACAGGTCTCAAATGATAATACCTTTCCAGATTTATCTCCAATACAATTGGTAGCATGAGAGTTTATATTTAGTAAACAGGAGATAGCTAAGAACTGGGCTCTAGAGTTAGTATTTAATTCCCAGTTCCCTTACTTTAGCTGTGTAAACTTCGTTTGGTTGCCTTTGAACCTTCAGGTTCCTCACCTATAAAAATAGCATTTTCTAGCCATTGAGTTATTAAGAGGATTGAATAAGATAGTACATGTAAAGCACTTAGCACAGTGCTTGACCTTTAATGCTGCTGCTGGTATGATGGTAATGATCACTATTGCTACCACTCTAGAACTAGTTTTGAGGTTAGAAGTATCACATACATCCCCCAGAACGCAATATCACATATATCCAGCAGAGGGCAGTAGACTAGCACAAGATTTAAGTACTGAAGCATACTGGAGATACCAGTTAGTGAAAATCCGATCTCCCCGTAATTTTTTGTTGTAATGGAGGAAGGAAATGGATGTTAGTGAACCTCCAATATATTTGAGATTCTCATCCCTCCATTTACTGAAGAACAGTGATGCACCCAGTTTATTTTGGTTATTAACCCTTAATCAGCCATGTCGTTTACAAATGTTTTGGGTTTTGTTTTTGTAATTATTTGCAGTTTCAATCTCCTAACACCTCGCTTGTCCTTCATATCTGTCTTTCTGAAATGAGGGAAATGGACTAAAGTTATTTTTGTCTTATCAAAGTATAATTGATCAAATGATGATGTATTTAAAGTGTACAAAATGGGGGCACCTGGGTGGCTTAGTTGAGTGTCCGACTCTTGTTTTCAGCTCAGGTCTCCATCTCCAGATGGGATCAGGCCGCATCTGGCTCTGTGCCCACAGGAATCTGCTAGGAATTCTCTCTTTCCTCTCCCTCTGCCCCTCCCCCTGCTCACGTGCTAACTCACACTCTCAAATTCATAAATAAATAAATAAAATCTTTTTAAAGACACATACAAAGTGATGATTTGATATATAAATAAATTGTACATGGATTCTCATAATTAATATATCCAGCACCTTACATATTTCCCTTTGTGGGAGGTAATGAGAACATTTAAAATCTACTACCTTTTCTAAATTTCAATTATATAATAAAGTATTAACAATTATAGTCACCACACAATACATCTTGATACATTATTCATCTTATAACTGAAAGTTAATATATCTTTTCACCAACCTCTCCTTATTTCCCCCAGCCCCTGGCAACCACCAATCTACTCTAGTTCTATGAGTTTGATTTTTTTTTTTTTTTTAGGATTCCACATGTAAGTGATAATGTGTGTTATTTGTCTTCTATCTGGCTTATTTTCACTTGGTGAAAGGCCCTCCGGAGTCATTCATGTTGTTGCAAATGACAAGATTTCCTTCTTTTTGAAGGCTGAATAATATAATCCATTTGTGTGTGTGTGTGTGTGTATGTGTGTGTGTGTGTGTGTGTGTGTATCTATCTCACATTTTCTTTATCCGTTCCCCCTTCAAAGGACAGATGGGTTGTTTCAATATCTTGGCTATGGTAAATAATGCTGCAATGACCATGAAAGTACAGACATCTTCTTGAGATAATGATTTTGTTTCCTTTAGAATATATCCAGAAATGAGATATATGGGTCATATGGTAGTTCTGTTTTTAATTTCTTGGGGGACCTCCATGTTGTTTTCAATAGTACCTGTACCAGTTTACATTCCTACCACCAGTGCACAAGTTTCCTTATCTCCACATCCTCATCAACATTTGTTATCTCCTTTTGATAATAACTTTCGTAACAGGTGTAAGATGACATTTTATTATGGTTTTGATTTTCATTTCCCTAATGATTAGTGATGTTGAGCATGTTTTCATGTACATGCTAGCCACTTGGATGTCTTATTTGGGGAAAAAAATGTCTTTTCAAGTCATTTGCCCATTTTTTAAATTGGGATATGTGAGGGGTTTTTTTGTTTTTGCTTTTTGCTATTGAATTATAGGAGTTCCTCATATTATTTGGATGTTAACCCTTTATTGGATATGTGGTTTGTAAATATTTTCTCCTATTTCATAGGTTGCCTTTTCCTTTTGTTGATGGGTTCCTATGCTGTACAGAAGCTTTTTAGTTTTATATAGTCCCACTTGTTTATTTTTGCTTTTGTTGCCTTAGCTTTTGGTGTCAAATCCAAAAAACCATTGCCAGACCAATGTCAAGGATGTTACCTACTGTGTTTTCCTCTAGGAGCTTAATGGATTCAGGTCTTATTACAAGTCTTTAATATATTTTAGTTGACTTTTGTGTACGGTATAAGGTAGGGGTCCCAATTTCATTCTTTTGCATGTGTATATACAGTTTCCCCAATATCATTTATTGAAGCAACTCTCCTTTCCACATTGTTTATTCTTGACACCTTTGTTGAAAATTAATTGATCATGTATGCATAGGTTTATTTCTGGGCTCTTGATTCTAGCCCGTTGGTCTGTGTGTTTGATTGTATGCCTATACCATACCATTTTGATTACTATAGTTTTACAATACAGTTTGAAAGCAGGCAATGTGATGTCTCCAGTTTTGTTCTTGCTCAAGATTGCTTTGGCTATTCAAGATGTTTTTGTACTTCCATATGAATTTCATAATTTTTTTTTCTATTTCTGTGAAAAATACCATTGGAATTTTTATAAGGATTGCATTGAAAATATGGATTGCCTTTGGTGGTATGGACATTTTATCAGTATTCTTTCAATCCATAAACATAGAATATCTTTCCATTTATTTGTGTCATCTTCAATTTCTTTCATCAATATTTTATAGTTTTTGTGGGTACAGATCTTTTACCCCGTGGTTAAATTTATTCCTAAATACTTTATTGGTTGTGATGCTATTGTAAATGGAATTGTTTTATTAATTTCTGTTTTGGATAGTACACTGTTAGTGTATAGAAGGACAACTAGTTTTTGTGTATTTGTGTATCCAGAAACTTTACTAAATTTATTAGCCTAATAGTTTCCTGGTGGAGTCTAGGGTTTCCTGTATATACTATTATATCTTCAGACAGAGGAAACTTACTTCCTCCTTTACTATTTCCACACCTTTTCTCTTTTTCTTGTCTAATTACTTTGGCCAGGACTTCCACTAATATATTGAATAGAAGTGGCGCAAGTGGGGATTCTTGACTTGTTCCTGTTCTGAAAGGAAAAACTTTCAACTTTTCACCATTGAGTATGATGTTGACTGTGGGTTTGTCATAGATGATCTTTATTATGTTGAGATGCAGTCCATCTACACCCAATTTGTTGAGAATTTTTATCATAAAAAGGTGTTGAATTCCATCCAATTCTTTTTTCTTTATACATTGAGTGTTCATATTATTTTTATTTTTTTTCATATTATTTTTATCCTTCATTTTGTAAACAGGTTGTAACATATCTGTTGATTTGCATTTGTTGAACCATTCAGTGATAAATCTCACTTGATCTTGGTGTATGATTCCTTTAATGTACTATTAAATTCTGTTTGTTAATATTTCATTGAAGATTTTTGCATTTATGTTCATTGGAGATATTGACCTGTAATTTTCTTCTAGTCTCTTTGTTTGACTGTGATATCAGGATATTGTTGGTCTTGGAAAATGAGTTTGGAACTGATCCCTCTTTTTTTTTATTTTTTAGAAGAATGTGAGAAGGATTGGTATTAATTCTTCAAATGTTTGGTAGAATTTACCAGTGAAGCCAGATAGTTCCTGAACTTTTCTTTATTGGGAGATGTTTAGTTACTGATTTAATTTCCTTATTCATTATTGGTCTATTGATATTTTCTATTTCTTCATGATTCAGACTTGGTAAATTGTAGGCTTCCAGTGGTTTATTCATTTTTTCTAGTTTATCTAATTTGTTGGCACATAATTGGTCATAGCAGTTTCCTATGATACTTAGGATTTCTGTGTTATCAGTTGTAACATCCTTCAGTTGTAACATCTCCAATTTTGAGTCTTCCCTGTTTTTTTTTCTTAGTGTAGCTGAAGATTTTTCTATTTTGTTTGTCCTCTTGGTTTCATTGATCTTTATAATAGTCTTTCTAGCCTCTATTTCATTTTTTCCCTGCTCTGATCTTCATTTTGCCTTCCTTTTGCCAACATTGAGCCTAGTTTATTCTTTTTCTAGTTCTTTGAGGTGTAAAGTTATTATCTATTTGTGATCTTCCTTCTTTAATGCAGCCATGTATCACTATAAACGTCCTTCTTATTACTGCTTTTCCTGCATCCCACAGGTTTTGCTGTGTTTTGTTTTCATTTTTGTCTTGAGTTGTTTTTAAATTTCTTTCTGATTTCCTTTTTGACTCAATAGTTGTTCAAGAGTTGTTTAATGTTCATGTATTTGTGAATATTCCTGTTTGCTTGCTGTTACTGACCTAGTTTCATTCCATCATCTAATGAATACAGGAGAGAAATCAGGGAAGGGCATTGTATTAATCTACTTGGGCTGCCATAACAAAACATCACAGACTGAGTGACTTAAGCAGAAATTTAGTTTCTCGCAGTTCATGATCAAGATACTGGCAAATTCTGTTTCATGAGGCGTCTTTTAATGGTTTACAGATAACTGTCTTCTCTCTGTGTCTTCATATGGCGTTCCTCTGTGGTGTGCAGGAAGAGTGAGAGAGATTGAGAAATGTCTTCCTCTTCTTTTAAGGGTACCATCCCTATCAGATTAAGGCCTCATTGTTACTACTTTTCTTAACCTTTATTCAAAACCTCTGTATAGGTGCTATCTCCAAATACAGTCACATTGGGAATCAGGGCTTTAACATATGAATTGGGAGGAGGAAGGACACAGTTCAGTCCAAACAGGCATTTTTTAGAGCTATGACTCACAATTCCTTTAGCAAATGACAGGAAACAGGTAATTTCTTCACGGAGTAAGTGCTAGGGGGACACTGAATAAAGCAAAAGTTAGTGTCAGCCTGGGGTGTGGAAGGCTTTTGAAGGATGTGAGGCATTCACCTTCATTCATTTATTTACTTGGGAAAGAGTTGTTGGGAATATACTCTATGGCCAGGGCTATGTTTGGCACTAGCATATAAGATGAACAGGATAGGATAAACGTCACTGACCATCTCAGCTTGACTGGGGCATGTGGAAGTGCGCACACTGTAGCCTGGAATCCTGAGCTGGTGAATCATGGATCCTGTTATGTAAACTGGGCCCCTGGTTCAGATTAAGGTTTTGTTTTAGGTTTCCTGTGGTTTTGATGTGGCATGATTAGAAACAACTAGAGATTAACTCAGAATAGTTTTGCAGAAAATCTGGCTCCCTGAAGTCCTTCTTCCTGACCAGCCTTCCAGCCTCAAAACACAGCAATACACTTCAAAACATTAGGAGCGGGGAAAGGCTCCCAGGGGAAGAAAATAGCTCTTTCCCACTTAGGCATGAAAGTGAGTATGGCAGAATGATAATTTAGGCCGTTTCAGTGTCAACTAACATTTAAACACCATACGATATAGACTTTGTGGGGTAAATGTAATTATCTTACTTTACAAGCAAGGGAAGGTAAGCCCAGAGAAGTTAAGAGGCTTGCCTATAGTCACAGTGCTAATAAAAGAACTGGAAATAGCATCCTGTCTTGGTGTCAGTTCCTCTTAGCACTACTCAGATACATTGGTATTTATATTTACCACAATGTAAGTACAGAAATTGAAAGTAAGCTTTCAGAAAATTTCACAGAAGGCTGGCATTGCCAAAACATCCAGCTCTTGATCATTTGTGTTTTTCGTGACTGACTCATACTGATTTTACAGAAGTATTGGTTCTGACAGATTGGAAAGAAAAAACTGGTCTTTCATCATAGGTTGTGAAGTGCTGCTCTGCAGTGTGCCATGTCTCAGGTAGTGCCTGGTGGAAAGGGTAGGTCGATATATCATCTACCCTGTGGGGCAGCCCAAACCCTGGGAGACTCGCATAAGCCAGAGAATTTGCACTACGTCTCTGCCCTACCCTCCGTTGATTCCTCTTGGCCTCACCAAAAGTCAGCCTCTCCCAAGGGCCTGTCATTGATTCCCTTCTTTTCTTCCTCTGCACTCTCCTTGAGTTCTCATTTATTGCCCCCCCCCCAACCCTGAGTTGCATTATGAGCCTGTCTCAAAAAACTGTTTCCTGCCCGGCACCTCGCTGATTCCAGTTTCTCATTTCAATTGTCCTGGTCCTCCCAGTCAACATACTTCAAGTTTAGGAAGCAAAAATTTCTCTCTTCTTCAATAATAGCTCTTTCCAATCACATCGATTCAGTTATCCTTATCTGCTACAAGTTTCTCAACTTCTTATCTGATCATTCAACCAAAATCTATTTTGAGTTTTCTTTCAAAATGTTTCTGGCACCTCCTTCATCCTTTCTATTCCCACTGCCACCGTGGCAGCTCAGTTCTTTAACAACTACGATGGCTCCCTCCCTGGTCTCTCTGCTTCTGCACGCTCTTTATTTGAACATATCTTTCACGTACCGTAAAATGCTCACGTACCGTAAAATACCAAAAAGTCCTAGTTGGTAGGACTTTATCCCACTTAAAAACTTTCAGTGACTTTCTCTTAATAAGATAAATTCTAAACCTTCACACTGATGAGGAAGGCCTGTCCAGTTGTGTGGTCCTGATCCATCTGTCCAGCCTTGGACAAACACAGTCATGATTCAGTATCACTAAGCTTGGGCCACTGCAGGAAACTAAACCCTCAAACTGACATGAAGTTTTCTCTCTTGGTCTTGCTAGAATAGACACCCCACTTTCTATTCTCTCCCTGCTCACTTTTTTCCTCACATTTGAGAGATTTTAATAAATTGCAATTATCTATTTAAAAGCTCAATTGTCTCACCTTTGGCCATTAGGAGGCTCTTCAAGTTTGCTCCAAATCCTTCTGATATAACTTATTAATCTTTCATAGCTTCCTTGCTCTATTTCTGATGAGATGTTCTAGATCTACATTTCCTGCCCCAGACTCTGAATTAACTGTTTCTCCAACCGCCCTGGTTTTGAGTTGTTCTTTTTGTTTGCTTTGTTTTTCTTTTTTTTTTTTTAAGTGGGAAATGGTATGTCAAGACCAGAATTCCAGTATTAGAGATGCTCATTGCTACAGGGTGTTGGGCCGACGGGGTCCGGGGAACTGAGGAGGCCACAAGATGGCGGCTGCCCTACTGTCTCACCGCCCCGCCCCCCTCTAATCAGCTTCCACTCTCAAAAGCCCGCCAAGGCCAGAGCTTCGGCGGGAAACCGAGGGCTGAACTCCATCCAATCTCCTACCAATTATGGTCATGTTCCCCTGTTCTGCCCACACCCCATAAAAACCCGTGCGCATCCTCCCCAGGTGCGACTTCCCCGACTCCCTTCTCTCGGAGTCAGGGAACCTCGCCCAAGGGCATCTCTATTAAAAATCTCCCCTCGTGCCTATTCGTCTGGTGCTTTGTTTAATCCGCTGTTACTGGGAGGCCTACCGGGAAACCTTACACAGGGTTGGTCAGTTTTTAGGCTTCTTGGGTGGATAGAGTTTGGAAAGATTTCCCTCCTTCCTTCTCTCCCTTCTGTCTTTTCTTCTCCTACTCCTCCTCCCTACCTACCTTCCTTTCCTTTTTTTTTTTTTTCCCTAGCCAACTGTCTCCTAGGTCTGGGCATATATACATACTTTAGGATAAAATATTTAATACCTCCATCCAAAATTTAGGAATGCTACAGAGTCTTTGACCTCTACATTACATCTGTATCTCCCTTCTTTCATGGAGACTCATGATTCTCAGAGACATAGGAATTGGTAGAATTAGATTATCCTCTAAATACATTATTTACTTTATCCTATATGACATACATACTAGTCAGATGACAATATTTTGTTTATTTCAGGAAAACTGTGTATGTCTTTAAGTATTTTTCCTCTTGCTTTGTTTTTTTTTCTTCACCAAGGATTTATATTAATCCCATATTAGATCTTTTTTTGTTTTGTTTTTGGGTTTTTTATTTTAATTTTTAATTTTATTTTAATTCCAGTGTAGTTAACATACAGTGTTATATTAGTTTCAGATGTTCGGTATAATGATTCAACAATTCTATACATTACTCAGCGCTCATCATGGTAAGTGTGCTCTAAATGTCCTTCACCTATTTCACCCATCCCCCTACCCACCTCCTCTCTGGTAACCATCAGTTTGTTCTCTATAATTAAAAGTCTGTTTTTCAGTTTGTCTCTTTTTTCCCCCTTTTGCTTCTTTTGTTTCTTAAATTCCACATATGAGTGAAACCTAAGGTATTTTTCTTTCTCCGGCCGACTTATTTTGCATAGCATTATACTCTTTAGATCCATCCAGGTTGTTGCAAATGGCAAGATTTCATTCATGGCTGAATAATACTATAATATATGTATATATATGCCCCATATTCATACACACACACACACACACACTACATCTCCTTATCCATTCATGTATTAGACACTTGGGCTGCTTCCATAATTTGGCTATTGTAAATAATGCTACAATAAACATAGAGGTATGTATATACTTTCAAATTAGGGTTCTCATATTCTTTGGTAAATACCCAGTAGTGTGATTACTAGATCATATAGTAGTTCTATTTTTAAATTTTTGAGGAACCTCCATACTGTCTTCCACAGTTGCTACACTGATTTGCATTCCCACCAGCAGTGCACAAGGATTCCCTTTTCTCCACATCCTCACCAGTACTTATTGTTTCTTGTGGTTTTGACTTTAGCCATTCTGACAGGTGTGAGATGGTAGCTTATCATGATTTTGATTGTATTTCCATGTCGATGATTGATGTCGAGCATCTTTTCATGTGTCTGTTGGCCATTTGTATGTCTTCTTTGGAGAAATGTTTTTTGGTGTTAAGTTTATCAGTTCTTTATATGTTTTGTATGCTAACCCTTTATCAGATGTATCATTTACAAATATCTTCTCCCATTCAGTAGGATGTCTTTTAGTTTTGTCAGTTGTTTTCTTTGCTGTGCAGAAGGTTTTCATTTTTTATTTATTTATTTATTTTTAAAGATTTTATTTATTTATTTCACAGAGGGAGAGAGATCACAAGGAGGCAGAGAGAGGGGGAAGCAGGCTCCCTGCTCAGCAGGGATGCGGGCCTCGATCCCAGGACCCTGAGATCATGACCTGAGCCAAAAGCAGAGGCTTTAACCCACTGAGCCACCCAGGTGCCCAGAAGGTTTTTATTTTGATGTAGTCCCAATAGTTTATTTTTGCTTTTGTTTCCATTGCCTCTGGAAGACATATCTAGAAAAATTTTGCTATGACCAATGTCAGAGAAATTACTGCCTGTGCTGTCTTCTAGGATTTTTATTATCATTTCAGGTGTCATATTTAGGTCCTTAATCCGTTTTGAGTTTATTTTTGTCTATGGTGTAAGAAAAGTCCAGTTTCATTCTTTTGCATATTGCTGGTCAGTTGTCCCAACACCATTTGCTAAGGAGACTGCCTTTTTCGCTGCATATTCTTGGCTTCTTTGTCAAAGATTAATTGACCATATAATTGCAGGTTTATTCTTGGATTTTCTATTCTGTTCTATTGATTTATTTCTCTATTTTTGTGCCAGTACAATACTGTTTCAATTACTACAGCTTTATAATATAATGTGAAGTTGAATCATGATGCCTATAGCTTTGTTTTTCTTTTTCAAGATTGCTTTGGCTATTCAGGGTCTTTTATGGTTCCATACAAATTTTAGGATTGTTTGTTCTAAACCTAAAATGCTGTTGGTATTTTGATAAGGATTACATTAAATATGCAGATTACTTTGGGTAGTATGGACATTTTTAACAATATTTGTCCTTCCAAGCCATGAACATGGAATATTTAATTCATCAATGTTTTATAGTTTTTAGAGTACAGATCTTTCACCTCCATGATTAAGTTAATTCCTGGGTATTGTATTATTTTTGGTGCAATTGGAAATGGGATTGCTTTCTTAATTTCTTTCTGCTACTTCATTTTTGATATATAAAATGCAGTGGATTTCTGTACATTGATTTTGTATTCTGAGACTTTACTGAATTCATTTATCAGTTCTAGTAGTTTTTTGGTGGAGTTTATAGGGTTTCCTAAATACAGTATCATGTCAAAGAGTGAAAGTTTTATTTCTTACCAATTTGGATGACTTTTTTTTCTTTTTCTTGTCTGATTGCTGTAGGTAGGTCTTGCGGTACTATGTTGAATAAAAGTGGTGAGAGTGGACATTCTTGTCTTGTTCTTGACCTTAGGGGAATAGCTCTCAGTTTTTCACCATTGAGTGTGATGTTAGCTGTGAGTTTTTCACAGATGGCCTTTATTTTGTTGAGGAACGCACCCTCCAAACCTACTTTATTGAGGGTTTTTATCATGGAAGGATGTTGTACTTTGTCAAAAGCTTTTTCTGCATCTATCGAAATGATCATATGGTTCTTATCCTTTATCTTATTGATGTGTTGTGTCACATTGATTGATTTGCATATATTGAACCACACTTGCATCCTGGGAATAAATCCCAATTGATCATGGTGAACGATTTTTTTTAATGTATTGCTGGATTCAGTTTGCTAATATTTTGTTGAGGGTTTTTGCATGTTTGTTCAGCAGAGATATTGGTCAGTAGTCCACTTTTTTGTAGTGTCTTTATCTGGGTTTTCATATCAGAGTAATGCTGGCCTCATAGAATGAATTTGGAAGCTTTCCTTTCTATTTTTTTGAATTTGGAAGCTTTCCTTTTCTACTTTTTGAAATACTTTGAGAAGAATAGGTATTAATTCTTCTTTAAATGTTTGGTTGAATTCACCTGTGAAGCTGTCTGGTCCTGGAATTTTGTTTGTTGGGAGTTTTTTGATTGCTGGTTCAATTTCATTGCTGATGTTCAAATTTTTTTTCTTTTCTTTCTTTTTTTTTTTTAAAGATTATTTATTTGAGAGAGAGGGGGGACCATGAGTGGGAGGGGCAGATGGAGAAAGAATCTCAAGCAGACTCTGCAATGAGCACAGAGCCTGACTCAGGACTTGCTCTCAGGACCCGGAGACCATGACCAGAGCTGAAACCAATTTGGACTCTTAACCAACTGCACCACCAAGGTTCAAATTTTCTATTTCTTCCTGGTTGAGTTTTTGGAAGTTATATGTTTCTAGGAATTTATCCATTTCTTCTAGGTTGTCCACTTTGTTGGCATATAATTTTTTATAATATTCTCTTACAGTCCTTTGTATTTCTGTGGTGTCAGTTGTCATTTCTCCTCTTTTCATTTCTGATTTTGTTCATTTGAATCCTTTCTCTCTTTATCACTCTCTTTATGAGTCTGGCTGAAATTTTATCAATTCTGTGGATATTTTCAAAGAACCAGCTCCTAGTTTCTTTAACCTGTTCTATTGTTCTTTTAGAACAATATTTATTTATTTATTTATTCTTTCATTGTTTGGTAGCATGTTATTAACCTCCATGTATTTGTGTTCTTTCTCGATTTTTTCCTTGCGGTTGATTTTTAGTTTCATAGTATGTCGTCAGAAAAGATGTGTGGTATGGATTCAATCTTATTGAATTTGTTGAATCCTGTTTTATGGCCTAATATGCAGTCTATTCTGGAGAATCTTCCATGTACATTTGAAAAGAATGTGCATTCTGCTGTTTTAGGATGGAATGTTCTGAATATATCTGTTAAATCCACCTGGTCCAATGGGTCATTCAAAGCCACTCTTCCCTTGTTGATTTTCTGCTTGGATCATCTGTCAATTGATGTAAGGGGAGTATTAAAGTCCCCTACTATTATTGTATTACTATCAATTACTTCTTTTATGATTGTTATTAACTGTTTTATGTATTTGGGTGCTCCCATGTATGATTACATAGTGTCCTTTGTCTGTTGCTGTAGTCCTTATCATAGAGTCTTTTTGGGGGGCACCTGGGTGGCTCAGTTGGTTAAGCATCCACCTCTTGATTTCAGGTCTTGATCTCAGGGTTGTGAATTCAAGCCCCACATTGGAGCCAAACTTAAATAAGGGAATGAATGAATGAATAAAGTCTATTTTGTCTAAGTATTGCTACCTCTGGCTTTCTTTTCACACTCATTTGCATGAGAAACGTTTCTTTATCCATTCACTTTCAATCTGCAGGTTTGATTTTTTTGATTGGAGCATTTAGTCCATTTACATTCCAAGTAATTATTGATAGATGTATATTTGTTGCCATTTTGTTACTTGTTTTATGGTTGTTTTTGTAGTTCTTCTTTGTTACATATTGAATCTTCTTTGCCTATTGTCAGTTGTGTTATTTTCTCACAAAACTTTTTGCCTATTGATTTCTTTTGAATTTAAAAACTTGTCTCAGGTTCACCTTCTATATCATTAAGGCGTTCAATTGTGCTAATTGCCTCTTGTGTTCTTTCTTGTTAAGTCTTTGTTTTTGAAATATGTTTTGTTATTTTCTCTCTAATTATTTTTTGAATTGTCACTTCATTTGAGTTTTTCTGATCTGTATTACATTGCTCTTTCATGTCTCATGTTATATAATTTCTTTTGGCTCTTTTTGAATCTCTTCTGTAAACATGTCTTTCTGTTACGCAATGCTTTCATTGTTTGTCGGGTAGTTATTCTGTTTTTTATTCTCTTTTCTTATAATTTTATATGGGATTTGACCTCAATACTTTTCTGTTTCTTAATTAGTTTTTCCAAAATTTTAAAAGGAAAAATGATTCAATACAGCTTTTCTAACTTCAGAATGCTGTATTTTCTTTCCCTTTTTTATAAAAGTAAAAAATATTGTGGCTTGCTTTTTAACTTCATTTCCCTTCCCAACCTTTATATGAACTTTTTTCCTCTTCATCTTCATCTCTATCCTATTCTGCTCTGATATCACTCCTAATAGCTACTACTCAGCATAGCCCCCTATTGTGGGAGGGAGCATGGAGTCCTGTTTTGAGAGTTCATGGGGATTCAACTTCTCTAGCCCTCTAAGGAGTGGAGTCCTGTGGTTACCTGCTGATGTAGTGGATACAGCCAACCCAGTTTCAGCTGCTGTTTTCCATTTGGCCTGCTGTAGGCTCCAGTGATTTAATTCTGTTAGCTATGTGGGGTTTCTCTTATTCTCGTATCTGAGAGATGCCTACTGCATTCCTCTTATTCCTCCAGGACAGTTGATATCATGTAGATTTATGCCTGTTGGTAGTCTGTCTTCCTCTGTGGTCTGTGGGGAGGTTTATTATCTGGGGTTTTGTTTATTTATTTGTTTTGTGCATGCGTGTGTGCATGTGTTTTGGTAAATGTTATTTATGAGTTTTTGGATTTGCTATATAATTGCACTGCTTGTTTTGGTGTGAGGATTTGGAAGGATTCAAAAATATGTTGCTGCCACTCTCAGATTCCCAAAATGAACTATGAACTCCTGAATCATGTTAATATCATAAAATTTTCTAAAACTTATTCTGTTTCTCTTAATAAATTCAGCCAAAAAGAGGAGGTTCCTTTGACTTTTTAGAGTTATCACTTTTTTTAATGATGTTAAAAAAAATGGTGGGTTGCTTTTTGAATTCTGTGTCTTTCTTCCACCTTTTTGTGAATATTTTCTTATATGTAAACATTATCTTTCCATATAGATATTCTATGGTTTTTATCCTCTCTTCCTCCATTTCTGCCTTCCTTTCTTTCCCTCTTAAACCAAAACAAAAGCTAGTAAAAGGATTGTGCTTTCTTTTTTTTTTAAGATTTTTTCTTCAGTGATCCAAGATTCATTGTTTATGCACCACACTCAGTGCTCCATGCAATACGTGCCTTCCTTAATACCCACCACCAGGCTCACCCATCCCTCCTCCCTGCTCCATAACCCTCAGTTTGTTTCTCAGAGTCCACTGTCTCTCATAGTTTGTCTCCCCTTCTGATTTACCTCAATTCACTTTTCCTTTCCTTCCCCTAGAGTCCTCCATTTTATTCCTTACATTTCACAAGTAAATGAAACCTTATGATAATTGACAAAAATGAACTTTTGGGACTTCATCAAGATAAAAAGCTTCTGCACTGCAAGGGAAACAGTCAACAAAGCAAAGAGGCAACCCACGGAATGGGAGAAGATATTTGCAAATGACACTACAGACAAAGGGCTGATATCCAAGATCTATAAAGAACTCCTCAAACTCAACACCCAAAGAACAAATAGTCCAATCAAGAAATGGGAAGAAGACATGAACAGATACTTCTCCAAAGGATTGTACTTTCTAATTATTGACTTATATCCAAGAAGAATTGCAGCAGATGGTGTCTGAGCCACACCTATATCCCTCAGCCCCATTGCCTTGGTGAATAAAGCTCAACTTCCAATTGCTGGCACCTATTCTTCTTTGCTTACAGGCTTTCCCTGACCATAAGAGTCTGCTTGGTTTACCTGAGCAGCCTGCTAGAAATGCCGATGTCCCTCTTGGGAGCAGTCTTCAACTAATGACTGATGAGAGCAGATGTATATAATAGAAAAAATGGCCCAGTCAAAGATGTCAACATCCTAATCCCCTAAATCTACAAATATGTCACCCTACCCGGCAAAAGTTATTCTGTAGATGTGACTAAGTTCATGATCTTTAGAAGGAAGATTATCTTGGATTATCCATATGGGTGCAGTCTTATGACATGAGTCCTTAAAACTAAAAGAAGGAGGTCACAGTCAGAGAGCAATTTGAAGATGGCTTTAAAGGTGAAGGAAGGAGACACCAGCCAAGGGATGCGGGTGGTGTCTAGAAGCTGAAATGGTTCTCCTCTAGAGTCTCCAGGTACGACCCTGCTGTCACCCTGATTTTGGCCTAGTATGTCCCATTTTGCACTTATGACCTTCAGAACTGTAAAATAATAAATTTGTGTCATTTTAAGCCACCAGTTTTGTTATAGGAGCAATAAGAATCTAATAAAATGGTTAAATGCCCCAGCTTCTTCATTCCTTATGTGGGATGACTCTGAGGCATCTTTCAATATTGACTCTCAGGGTCCCCAGAGGTGAGGATTAAATACCTTATTCACAGCAGTAACTTGCTAGAAAACAAACCACTTATGAATTTCCTTCTTTTCCCTGTCTTCTTCACTCCCCTATGTTGGGAACACCTCCAAATAAACTGTTTGTGCTTGAGTCCTCAAATTGGGTTTTGTTTCAGGAGGAACCCAATTTAAAATGGAACTTGAAATGGCTTTGGTGAGAGACTGATACAAGTACCTGTTCAAATTCTTCAAGTTTGAATCAAAGGAGAAGAGAGTTTTATATTTATCACAAATTTTTCTCGTTTCAAAGATAGTAATACTGGAGCCTTGGGAAGTGGAATGGAAGCCTGAAACTCAAGTGGTCACAAAGCATAGTCCCTATCTTTGTTACAGAGCCTTTTTGTTTTGTTTTGTTTTGTTTTTTTGGACATGATCATTGTGTGGTTCTTCAGTACTTAGTGTAAAACCCTGCATTCTGAGTCTCCAGATATGATTTCTAGGTCCTCCACTGCCCCCAGTAATATGACTCTAAGGAAGGAGTTTGAGGCAGATGCTGCAGATTGATTCATTCTGCACCAGAGTTTCTCAACCTTAGCACCACTGACATTTTGGCCTGGATAATTCTTTGTTGTGAGTTCTGTCCTGTTCATTGTAGGATGTTGAGCAGCATCGCCAGACTCTATCCACTAGATGCTACTATTAACCCAACCCCAGTTGTGACAACCAAAAATGTATCCAGAAATTGTCAGATATCCCTAAGAGTCAAAATTACTCCTTGATGAGAACCATTCCTCTATATAAATCCAACTCCTTTTTATCCTGCCTTCCACTACTTTGGAGATAGGCAAACTGGGGACCACGTTCCCCAGATCCTCATATAGTTAGGATTCTGTGTGTCACACTTGGAACATGGAAGTCAACATCACAAGGCAGCGACCATGTGACTTTTCTGACAAGCACCATCATGGAGGTATTTGTTTTGTTTTGGTTTGTTTCTAGAACAGAGTGGGGAAGGTCTAGTCTCTGGCTCACAGATACTGATTGCAGGGGCAGCAGTGTAGTTTTGTTATAACAACTTTATTGGATAACTAGATATGTCTTTTTGGTATTTCTTCTCACTATGTAACACCTAAGCTGGTTCTCTGGTGCTTCAAGAAATTTGAAATGACTCCTTTTTTTATTAAACTTGCTATAAAACAATTCTATTATCTGAAGTATAGTCATTTCTGTCAGGACAGTGCACAGAGAGTGTCACAACCAAACTGTAGCTTTGGCTTTAAAAAGGAAGTAGGGAGAAAGACTCTAAGGATTTAGATTTTGTAGACTGGAGAACTTGTGAACCAAGTTATATGTCAAACAATCCTTGTATGGCAAAAGCCTTGCTAACTATGCCTGTAACATTAACCAAAATGTTAGGAAAAATTCAAAATATTAGTGTAAGTATGCTGATTCCTGCTGCTTTCGGCAAAATCCTGCAAAATACGGATCAACTCAAGGTAGAGGTGGAAGGAAATAGCACTTGGCTAAGAGAGGCCAAGGGCTTGTGGCCTGCAATCTAAGTAGACTAAACCTTCAGTAATTTGGAATCTCGCAGAGTTAAAAAAAAAATTCACCTGTGGCATTTACCCAAGGGAATTGAAAACTTATGTTCACACAAAAATCCACATAAAGATGTTTATAGCAGCTTAATTCATCATTGTGGAAACTTGGAAGTAGCCAAGACGTCCTTCAGTAGGTGAATGGATACACAAATGGGTACATACAGACAATGGAATATCATTTGGCATTAAAAAAGAAATGAGCTATTTATTCCATTTTCATGGGAAAACATAGAGGAATCTATTCCTATTCTATTCTATTAAGTGAAAGAAGCCAATCTGAAAGGGCTACACACTGTATGATTCCATCTACACGACATTATGGAAAAAGCAAAACGATGGCCGTGGTAGTTCAAAGGGGTGGAGAGGAGAGAGGCAGGGATGAATAGGCAGAGCACAGTGATTTTTAGGGCAATAAAATCAATCTCCTTGATACTATAATGTCATTATACATGTGTCAAAACCCATAGAAAATATAAAACTGAGTGAATTCTAATGTTAACTAGGGACTTTGGTGATAATGATGTGTCAGGGTTGGTTTATCTATTGCAATGAATGTGCTGCTCTGGTACAGGATGTTGATGGTGAGGGCGGCTGTACTTGTGTGGGGGAAGGAGTATATTGGAACTCTCTGTACTTTGTACTTAAATGGAAAAATGACCAGTTGGTGGAGGAGGCTATGATGCACTTCTAGATTCCCTTCAGAGCTGAAAAACTTATTTCTCAGCTGCTGAGAGTGTTTCTGGCTGAGAGTCCTCACCTGCCAATCTTGTCTTAGAATTTGATAAAGAAAAGTACTTCACCAAAGGACCTTTCTTAGAGACAGCTTATATCCAATGATTGGTCGATGAGGGTACATAAAGTCCCTGTCTTCTTAACCGAACTACTCTAAGGGGCTGAACCAGTGCCAGACCTCCCTTGGGTGCCTGAGGCCTTTGCTGAGACTGCATCACAACCTCGGGGTTCCTTCTTAGTCCTACTCTCTTCTCTGACCCTGCACTCACTGAGCTCTGGAGCACTCTCTAACTAGTTTCCTGTATCCTAAACTCTGCCTCAGAGTCTGATTCCCAGGGAACTTAATCTTCAGGGACTAGGAGGAAACTGCAGAAGGCAGAGGCTGGGGCACCAGATGCACTAAACAAGGAATTTGTCCACTGTTCTAACAAGGCACCCTCACTCTTGACTTTCATTTTCTTTACAAATTTTTCTGCGTATGTGTGTGTGTATGTGTCTTTTTCCTAAAAACTGAAAAGAAATCATACTGATGATTTTTCCCTTGGCTTAAAGTAGCCTCCTACATAATATGGAGCATTGATGCACCATGGCCTAGAGAAAAGAGGCAGAAACATGTTATTTTTATCAAAATGGACCAAATATTATTCAGTTAGAATTTATTACTATCATAGAGTAATTTAAGCTATGAATATTATATTTTTTCTTCATTTTGGCAAAGTATTTTTAAAAGTGGGACTCCCTTATGTCTTATTATTACAAATAACAACTTCATTCAACAATCAAAAATTGCATATGGAAAATTTTAAAGACACTATATGGGCATGCTGGGAACATATAACTTGCCTTTCAGGTCATAGATCATGGAACCGTGAGATACTACGTACAAATCTGATGAGGAGGACATTTGTCCTCCAAATATCTTGACTTGGACAAG
This sequence comes from Ailurus styani, assembly GCA_002007465.1. Classification (NCBI taxonomy): domain Eukaryota; kingdom Metazoa; phylum Chordata; class Mammalia; order Carnivora; family Ailuridae; genus Ailurus; species Ailurus styani. The sequence continues at coordinate 4,209,498 of LNAC01000059.1, forward strand.
GTAGCAAGGTGAGATATTGGTATTGTCCCTTTTGAAGAAGGAAGTGTGATCTTCATAGATATTTAGGTGGCCAAAGTGGTGGATGTGGTAGAGACAGCTTCAGCCTGTCTTTCTCAGTAATGAAACCTAGAAATTTAATTGGGAATTTTTCTGCCTGGATGGATTCTATTTACAAGTCTCCCTTGCAGGAAGATGGGATTATATGATTAAGTTGGGGTTAGTGTGTTGTAGGTGAAATTTTGGTGTCGGATTTCCAGAAAGGGTCTCACTCATTCCCATGGGCTGCCTCTTTTGACTTTCTCCCTCCTTCTTTGAGCCTACAAGTCAGATATGATGACTGGAGCTGAAAGCATCCAACTGGGACCATGGACCCAGATGTCAAAGTTAAGAAGTAAAGCAAAAAAACAAAAGGAGACATGGTCACTGAAGAAGGAGGAGCCACGATGTTAGCCCCATCCTGCTTACCTCTAAACCTCTTTTGCGTGTGAACAACAATCCTGTATTTTATTTAGGCTATCACAATTTTGGATTTTCCCACTCTATACACTGAACTTAATTCAAACCGATACAGAATTCAAGTGAAGCAATCCTAAAACAATCCTAAAAAATCCTAAAATCCTAAAAATGCTTCCCTTTCCAAGGGAAGATGAGGAATGTGCTGCGTGGTGTCCCCCATAGTTATTGGGTACACTGAGACCCATAGGAGATAATTAGGCCTGGAAATATCATAGCTTCTTATCACACTATTTCTAAAAGAAATTTCATGAAGGTTTTATAGTGATTCAAGTTTTCTCTTGTATTAGTGTATTTACTAGACATTAAACATTTTTATATTTACTGGGAATTTGTGTGATGGAGAGCAAATAATGTCACTTGTTACTTTTCTATTGCCACTGTAACAACCACAGGTTCCATGGCTTAAAACAACACAGGTTTGTTCTCTTACAGTTCCAGAGATCAGAAGTCCAAAATGAGTCTTACAAGGTCAAAATCAAGATATCAGCAAAGCCAAATCTTTCTGATGGCTCCAGGGAAGAATCCCTTCCTTGTCTCTTGCAGCTTTTGAGATGGCTGACATTCCTTGGCTTGTGGTCACATCTTCTCAATCTCTGCTTCTGTTGTCAAGTTGCCTTCTCCTCCATCTCTGACTCCCATATCTCTCTAAGGATCATTATGACTACATCAGGCTCATGGGGATAACCCAGGATAATCTCTCCATCTTGAGATTCTTAATCAAATCTGCAAAGTAACTTTCACCATATAAGGTAGCAGAGGGTCTGGGGTTCCATGTTTTAGGAGGCAGACACATTTGGGAGGCTGTTTTTCAGCCTACCACCATCACCTAGACATCTTGATTTAGAAGTCATCCAAGAGAGGTTTATTTTCATATTTAAAAGCAACAGAAATTATTAAATATGGTTACTTTTAAAAAGGCAAGTTCTATAAATCAAAAGCTACTATTAAAATATTAAAAGGCGAAAACAGACAGTTTGCCTAAAATATAACAGGCAAGGTGACAAGAGTTTAATATAGTCAATATATGCATTATTAAATTAAAAAAAAGTAAAAAAGCCACTGACTCCAGTATCTTGATAAGCAGTTAATTGCACATGACAACTCACTTGCATGTGACAACTCACATATGATAAAACACCCCAAAATCTGTTCATCCTCATTAAATATGAAAACCTAAAATAAATTAAGTGTTGTACTTTAAAAATATGATGATCATAATAAGACATTTCTAATGGTAAGGGTATAGTTAACCTAGATTTGGATAATCTCATAACTTGTCTCTAGGAATGTATGTTGGTCTTTGAAGTTATGTAGCACTAGATATAAAGAATACAAAAAAATCTTTGTATCTTCAACCCAGTAATTCCACTTTGGGAAAATCATCCAAAATGCAGCAGAGCAAAAATGTTCATCTTTATGTGAAAAATTGGAAAAACCTAAATGTCCTATAATAGGGAAATGGCTAAATAGTCCTATAATTACAAGATGGCATATTATTCAGCTATTTAAATATATGTTAGTAGAGTGTATTTTTTTTTCCTGACTCATTTGGAGAAATGCCTATGATAAGGGCGGGAAGAGCAATCTTGCCATGCAGCTGAACAGACAGCTAAAAATCTGTGTAAGTCTCGGGAGAACTTCCCTGGGCTCTCAGACCATTATGTTGGACAATTTAGAGTTATACTTGACCCTTGAACAACATGAATTTGAACTGAGCAGGTCCACTTACATGTGGCTTTTTTTTTTCAATAAATATATTAGAACATGTTTTGGGAGATTTGCGACAATTTGAAAAAACTCGCAGATGAACCCCATAGCCTAGAACTATCAAAAAAATTAAGAAAAAGTTTTGTCATGAATGCATAGCTGCTAGTCTAGTTTATTATTTACTACTATAAGATATACTCAAATATATTAAATAAAGTTAAAATTTATCAAAACTCACAAACAACTGGCTGGACATGGCACCAAGCACAGTTGAGAGAAATGTAAACAAACATAAATACATAGCATTACATTGTAACCGAATAAAATATACTGTGGTACATACTGTAGTTCTGTAATAATTTCCTAGCCACCTTATGTTGCTATTGCAGTGATGGTTGGGATTATCCACTTAAAATCCCCTGTGAGGCTAGTCACCTCTGTGTGAGCAGTTCCTCTCTCCAACAACTTAATATTGCAGTGAAAAGTGGCCTCTCCTGGCTCTCACTATTAGTAGTTAATTTGGGGAGCTTCAAAATTATATTCCGATTTTCGACTGTGTGGGGGATTGAAACCCCTTACCCCTACACTGTTCAAGGGTCAACTATATAGTTATTTGGGTTTATTAACACAAACTCTAAACAATATTAAAGGGGTAAATGACCAAAACATAGTCAGTTACCATTGGCACAGTTCTACCAGATATTAAAATATGAATACTGCACTTTAGGACCAATTGGTGAATGGCATCTAGTTTGCTGCCCTGAGCGCTCAAGTATTCCCTACTTCTTCCCTGACTTCTTGCAACCCTTCCTTGGGACGTCTCATTTTGGATCTCCTAATTATTATTATTATTTTTTATTTTTATTCTTTGCCCAAGGGGTACAGGTCTGTGAATCATCCTAATTATTGAGCAGCTCAAATGACTGGCACAGTTGGGGCCTCCAGAAAGCTGTCTCAGCTCTGTAGCCAGCATTTGATCTGACTGGTACCATACTGGTTATGAAGTGTGTATATGTTTCATTTCAGGACAAACTTTTCCTGAATTTATTTCTTCGAATTTACTCCAAAATAAAGCTAACTCCATTGTGTTTTGCTTCAAATTACTTTTTTACTTCATCTGCATGTTTGTTTCTTCCCTCAAAAAGCTGTATAAATAAGGAGAAGACTCTGCAGCTAAGACAAATGTGAGTGAGTACGTGCAGCGCTGTGCTGAAAAAGCTTTTCACTTTTTTGGGGTCTGATTCCCACAATGCTCTTAGCTACTTTCACTGTTACAGTTAAAAGAATGTGAATTTTCCACATTTCTGTCTCTTTCCTATGCCTGTGTTTTCATTATTTTCTCCATCGATTTGGCTGATCTTTACAGTTTCTCCCAAATTGACTAACTTAATCCTATTTTTCCTAACTAGCTTTCATACCTTTTTACTTTCTACACAACAAATCCCCGCCTATGAAGAATACTACCCCCTGAACAAGGGATAATGGGAAGCAAAATAAGAAGCATATTCCTTATAGTTGTAACCTTGTTAGACTGGCTTCTCCAAATGCAGGCTCCAAAACAGGATAGAAAGTGTAAGGATTAGATTAGGAGAGATGCCTGTGAGAAAAAATGGGAAGGTATGAGAGAAAAATGGGGGGGTGGGAGAAAGACCACAAAATAAGCTTGATCCTTAGTGATGGGGAGAGGGAAGTAGCTTAGGTGGAAGCATCCTAGACTACTGTGTACTCTGAGGAAGGTTTGGCAAGTCTATAGGGGAGTACGTAAGACAAAGGCTGTCATTAGAGGAGTCCTGTTTCTCAGAAATGGACCTGCCTTGATATTTCTATTGTCTTCAGACACTGGCTGAAAAGCATGGCCTCATGGCACAAATGGGGTGATGGATTTTGGCGCACATATCCTGGGGCTCCTGGTCTATTACACTTCTTATAGTTGGAAATCTACAAGGTATGCCACCCTTCTTTTCCAGGTAGCCCTTCCTGGCAGAATAAGTTAATGGCTTCAGGCTCTAATATTTTGCTGAGCTCTGAAGCTGCAGGTACATCAAAGCATATACATATCCACAAAAGTAAAAGAAAACAATTTGCAAAGTTATGATGCATCCCCAAGTTGGTTCCATGAGGAAGCAATGAGATAAACATACACAACAGCCCAAAAATATAGTACAAATAAGCACTTTCAGCACATACAAATATAATACACACAGGTGCATAAGATACAAAGAAGTCAACTTTTTCTCTCTGTCCAGGCTGCAAATATATCAATAAGCAAGACATAGGAACACTAAGTTTTCTGTCTGAGTGGGAGGAAAGAAAGAAAAATGCATTTGTTAGGATCCTGGTTTTGTGCCAGGCACTGTGGTATGTGGTCTCATGTACGTTAACTTCAAATATATAGTATTATTTAAGTCCCTTACTGAATACTCACACCAACCTTTCAGGAAGGTGTTATTACTCCTGCCTTACAGACTAACAGGATTCAAGGAAGTATTAGATTCAAAGTTGAGTGACTTGTCTAAGGTCACACATCTAGAACACATTCCAAGTCTGCCAGTAGGGAGGTAAGGGGAGAAGGTTATTCTTGGGCATTCTCTGTACATACATTTAAATTTATTTTCCCCCAAAGCATCTTCAGTCTTCTAAGTTTTGCAGCTGAGGATATTTTATGTCGTGTTTTGGGTCAGTCCTATCCACCTCACAGTACTGGACCAATCCTCTCACTGAAGAGACACTTTAAGAAGCAAAAGGGAAGGACTCAATACCAAGTTGGTCTCTTTGCCTATTTCAGGGTGTGGGGCCAATGACTGATCCTTTTCTGTATTTCAGTGTCAAGGAGTATCTTGTCCAGCCCTCTAGTCCTGCTGTGGCAGCACCACTGCTTTGATCCTTTCCAGTCTTTTGGATGTTTAGATGCTTTCCCAATCTGGGCCCTTCTTTACATCTCCTGCCCTTCTAAGACTTCTAATTCTTTCTACACTTTACTTCTGAGGCCTCCCTGCATGGCTGATCCATCCTTGTGAATTTAGGGGGAATTCAGACTATTTTTAATCTGCTACATTTCTTTGCTAATCAAAGCTTTGTTACCACACTTACAGTCTTAATCTCCATGCGACAATGACTCCCATTACCAAATAAACATATTCAAATTGTTCTTCCATCATGATTTCTTGGCTTATGAACATAGGGCTTCCTGGTATCCATCTTGTCCAATTTAAAGCCCATCTTTGGTTCAAGAATAATTATAGATGTAACTTACTGATCACTTTGCATACATTATCTCAGTTCACCAACATAACAGGTAGATGTTATTACTATCTGTGTTCTAGAGAACAGGAAATTGAGATGTCGAATAGATTTGGCTCTCTGGAAGCAGACATTGAGATAGATTAGAGGTCAGCACCTGTGAAAGTAAGGAGGCAGAAGCACAGTGGTGCAGAGGAAGAAGTCAAACTGTGGTATAGGCCTGACATAACCCTGACTGACAACCTGGAGCTGTGGGTCAAGTACTGCCCATCAGCATCCCATGGGAGCCCCAAATGGCCAGGGTTTTTACAGTTTCCTTGCTCCATCACTGGATGCAGGCTGTCATGGAAAAGCATGACCTTGGGCAAGGTGAGTCTCAACCTGGCCAGTCACTAAAGAAGTTTACACCTGGAAGCTGTCTGCCAACTGCACTCTCCACAGCCAAGAGCAAATCTGTCCTTGAAGTGTCACCCAAGTGGTACAACTCTGTGTCTAATACAGGCTAAGAATCCAGGAATTTATTAAAGATTCTACAGCTAATAAGTGGAAGAGATTTGGTAGCAAGTCTTTTGTGACTCAAAATCCATGTCTCCCACCAATTCATGCTCGGTTTCTAAAATCCACTCAAATCAGCTATCAGAATCACTTTGGGAGATTTCTTTAAAATAGGGATATGTGACCTTAATCCTGTGAAATTCTCATTCAATGGACATAGATGGGATCCAGGAATCCCACCCAGTGCAAAAAAGTGCTCAGACTAAAGTATAAGGATATTTGGAAACCATTGCTATCAAGAACATTGATGAGGAGAGGACACCAAGCAGAAGAATGGAAAAAGTTTTAAATGTTGGACTATATTTGTGGCAGAAGCTGTGCAATTTTGGGGGGATACTAAAATTTTTAAAATCAAGATTCATCTCTCTGGGCTGATGTTGTCTAATATCAGTGGTAAGTTCTCTCTAGGGCCCTGCATCTGTTTTGTGTTTGCTGTTTCTCTGACCCCCCTGATGTAAAAATATTGGAGAAAGTACAGCTGCTTCATGATTCATAAAAGCAACTGAATCTGTAAGCGAACTGAAGAATTCGCTCTGTATGTAGCTCCTAAGACATTTGAAAATTAATTTTAAGAAACCCAATTCTACTTTGCTATTTGTCTTTCATGATAAAATTGGAGATAGATTCATGTTTTAAAAAACTATTCCTAAAACACAAGGCAATCACTTTTTTAAATGTAGTAAATTCTTTAAAAATGTAGCAAATTCTTTAAATTTGCATGTTTTTTAATTTTTATTTTATTTTATTTCATTTTTTCAGTGATCCAAGATTCATTGTTTATGTACTACACCCAGTGCTCCATGCAATACATGCCCTCCTTAATACCCACCACCAGGCTCACCCATCCCCCCTCCTCCCTCCCCTCCATAACCCTCAGTTTGTTTCTCAGAATCCACAGTCTCTCATCTGTTGTCTCCCCCTCCAATTTACCCCAATTCACTTTTCCTTCCCTTCTCCTAATGTCCTCCATTTTATTCCTTATGTTCCACAAGTAAGTGAAACCATATGATAATTGAGTTTCTCTGCTTGACTTGTTTCACTCAGCATAATCTCCTCCAGACCCATCCATGTTGATACAAAAGTTGGGTATTCATCCTTTCTGATGGCTGAGTAATATTTCATTGTATGTATGGACCACATCTTCTTTATCCATTCATCTGTTGAAGAGCATCTCGTCTCTTTCCACAGTTTGGCGATTGTGGACATTGCTGCTACGAACATTGGGGTACATATGGCCCTTCTTTTCACTACATCTGTATCTTTGGGATAAATACCCAATTTGCATGTTTTAATGAAAAGTACAATTTTTTAATCAAACAGTACATGACTATAATGGGACAAGGTTCAGAATAGAAAGGTAATTGCCAGATAAGGTAGAAATTTAACGCAAAATTGACTTGTAAGTGAGCTAACAAACTGGAGCCAGGCTTCTTTCAAATTTTTTTTTTTTTTTAGTATGAAGACAGGAGTCAGATTCTGAGGGAGGGTTCTGTCTATAGCAGGCCTCTCAGAACTCCAGCTGTGGAGGAATGAAGAACCAGTCATGCTGATAAAATTAACAAAATAGAGATCTTAAAAAATACACTAGATGTTACATAAGTTCTTTTCCAAATTTTATCTCATTAACATGGGCTTTTTTTATGTGAAAAAAATCCTTAAAATAGTAGATCAAAAAGGTTTTATGCTGAGATAAACAAAGTGTATATGACTTGTCTTTAGTTTGGGACAATCGCCTGAGATCCTTGGCTACGGTTTATGACTTTTGACTTCTGGGACCATTTTAAATGGATAATGAGCCTTGACTCAGAGAGTTACACAAATGAGGAGGTAGGGGTATATATTCTAAATGAAAGAATAACACAAAAAAACACAGAAAAAGAGCTAAATAAAACAGAGATAAGCAATATGCCAGATAAAGAGTCCGAGTTAATAGTCATAAAGATACTCACAGGACTTGAGAGAAGAGTGGGGGGCGCCTGGGTGGCTCAGTGGGTTAAAGCCTCTGCCTTCGGCTCCAGTAATGATCTCAGGGTCCTGGGATCAAGCCCCACATTGGGCTCTCTGCTCAGCGGGGAGCCTGCTTCCTCCTCTCTCTCTGTCTGCCTCTCTGCCTACTTGTGATCTCGCTCTCTGTCAAATAAATAAATAAAATCTTAAGAGAGAGAGAGAGAGAGAGAGAGAGAGAGAGAGAGAGAGAAGAGTGGCTGAACTTAGAACCTCAACAAAGAGATACAGAATATAAAAAAGAACCAGGCAGAGCTGAAGAATATAATAACTGAAACAAAAAAGACACTAGAGGGAATCAATAGCAGATTAGAGGACACAGAAGAATGGATCAGTGCTCTGGAAGGCAGGGTAATGGAAAGAAACCAAGGTGAACAGCATATATTTTATGTATGCATTTATATCTATATGTATGCTGAAGGAAATCTGCATCATCATCAAGCATAACTACATTCACATTATAAGGGTCCCAGAAGTTGAAAAAAAGAGACAGGTGTACAGAATAGCTATTTGAAAACATCATAGCTGAAAACTTCCCTAATCTAATCTTCCCTAATGCCACAGGAAGTGTGCATTCCACCTTGAGCATGGGAAAGAAAGTTGTATAAATGCTGGGTAAATGTTTCACAGGATGTTTACTTGATAAGTAATGGTGTTCTAAGAGAGGTATGGTCGCTCTGTATTCAACTGTGGTGGTTGAAATACTTGAATATTTCAGTTCCAACACTAAAGACAGATAAGGGGAGATTATAGTACTGGTTCACTGAGCTCTTTAAAATCATTCATCTTGGGGCCTCCAACCATCACACAATGTCTGTTTCAATCACTAAATACAATGAAAACTGTTTTTTTTAATTTAGGTCCTTAAAACCATTGAAGTTTGACCTTAAAAGAAAATCACCAGCCTCCAGGAGAAAGTCTTACAAAATCAGCATCTGTCAATGACCACAGATGTCACAAATCTAGATTTCTCATTTGGAAGCTCAAATCGATGAATTTAACTAGCTCCTATAATTAGAAGCACAGGGCTGCTGGGCGGCTCAGTCGGTTAAGCGTCTGCCTTCAGCTCAGCTCATGATCCCAGAGTCCCAGGATTGAAACCCAGGTTGGACTTCCTGCTTGGCAGGGAGTCTGCTTCTCCCTCTGCCCTCACCACACTCATTCTCTCTCTCTCTCTTTCATTCTCTCTCTCTCTAACAAATAAATAAAATCGTATATATGTGTGTGTGTGTATATATACATACATATATGTATGTATAATTAGAAGCACAGATAATTATTACAAGTCGCCTTGGAGAAAACAGTTCCACCTTGACCCTGAGCTATATGATCTTGAACTTTTCCATTTCTTCCTTTTGTTGCTTCTCTTCTATTTCATCCATATAATAACCACATGAAGAACGTTGAAAATGAAAGTTTCCTTTAATTGATATTCAAGATGTCATTTAACTCAGAACTTTATCATTTAGAGGGAGAACATGTGGCTAATATTAACAATGATCTTGTTCCACTGATATTTATCTACAGATTAAAGACACCTGCCCTTCCCTCATCTGTTGAGGAAGTGCTTCCTGTCACTCATATTCTCCATAACCTCAGATAAATCACTGGTATAATCACAATAAGCATTCTCATCTTGCCATGACATGGTGTTTAGGAAGAAAAATCTAAAACCTTCTACATAAAAGAAGTTTCAAAATCTCAAGCTATGAAAAGAGGGGAAAAGGCATACTTACCATAGGTACTTTTTACCATGAATTCCCTGACCTTAATTTGATTAAAATCTCAACCTAAAGATTGCGACAATATAGATTTCTTTAGAGTTTGATTTTTCATGTCACTCAACTTTGAATGAGTAAAACCTCAATGTGGGGCAAAAAGGGTGGTAAAGCGGAAGGAGAAGTTAAGGACTGAGCTGCTTTGCAGATCAGTGTTTGAAAGTGAACAGCAGATTTGACAAGAAGCAAAAACCACAGAATAGAGTACCACATCATCTTTCTGCTCACTTTGTTTCACAAACGATTCAAGCTCTTCCTACTGTCTTCTGCCACCTCCTTGCTCTTCTCTATTTACTTCACAGATGTCGCTGAGGTAGGTAACCTGGTCCAATCCTGAAGAATTCAAGGGAGGAAGAGAAGTCTACTTGTGAAGTTTTTCTGTTCCTGATATGCACAGGAAATGAAGACATTGCCTGGCATGCTTGGAATTGGGAAATTGTGTTCGGTATTCTTCCTAATCCCACATCTGGGCATCTGGAGTACCAGTGGTAAGGCACCTACGTAGATAATCTCTTGTTTTATTTCCCAGGGGGTGGTGGAGGGAATGTTTTTGCTTGCGATGTTAGTAGGATGTGTTATTTTTTCTCAAGCGGATAATGGTGGATGAAACCATGTAGTGAGATTTACTCACTGAGCACGTTCCAGAACATCAACCATATGAGAACATGCTTTTCAAGTCATGGCTTGGCTGATTTTCCTAAAAATATGTTCTGATGGGGCACCTGGGTGACTCAGTGGTTTAAAGCCTCTGCCTTTGGCTCAGGTCATGATCTCAGGGTCCTGAGATCGAGGCCCGCATCGGGCTCTCTGCTCGGCAGGGAGCCTGCTTCTCCCTCTGCCTCTGCCTGCCTCTCTGCCTACTTGTGATCTCTCTCTGTGTGTCAAGTAAAAAAAAAAATGTTCTGATGGTAAGGAAAGAGAATTGGGTGGATGTTATAAATAAGGTACAAATTTATCACTACTTCTAGCAAAAATGCTCTGACTGCCATCCTGATGATTGAATAGCTTGTCTTTTTGAAAGGTAGCAAGCAGAGTGCTATAGTGTTCAGCTGGATGGGTGTTGGATAACTGGGGTTGGACCTGTCTCTGTGGTTGCTCTTGAGTAACGTCCCTAAACAGAGTTGCCTATTTGCCTCCGTGGGGTGTGTGCCTGGAGAACACCAGATGAGAATATGCTCAGAAATCGAGGATCGGAGCATTCTGTCCCTGTTCTTTTTTTTTTTTTTAAAGATTTTATTTATTTGTTTGACACAGAGAGAGAGATTACAAGTAGGCAGAGAGGCAGGCAGCAAGACAGGGAGAGGAGGAAGCAGGCTCCCTGCCGAGCAGAGAGCCTGACGCGGGCCTCGATCCCAGGACCCTGAGATCATAACCTGAGCCGAAAGCAGAGGCTTTAACCCACTGAGCCACCCAGGCGCCCTGTCCTTGTTCTTATTAGACTGAAAGAGAATGGTTCCTACTTGGGTGTCATGTGGCATAGAAGACAGCTTGAAGTCTGCACAGATGTGTGGCTACCTCTGCAGAGATTTTATGAGGGCAAAAAAGCAATTACTTCCTTCCAGTGAGTTCATTTGCTCCCTTACATGGACACAGGGACCCATATATTGGAAAGGCCGTAAACAGCTAGCAGAAGTTTCTGATTTTCTCAGGTCTGATTTCAAATCTCCTGCCTGCTTATCCCTACAAACACACATACTCTTATCAGTTTGTGTGCTGTGGTTTTAAATCAGAAAATATAGTGACTGAAATCCTCCTGAATGTCATCTTAAATTCTGGAACTGCTTGGTTTGGAATTTGTCTTTGTGGTGCTAGGATGGCACACAACCAGGTGCAGAATAAAAATTCCTGGGCACCTAAGCCTTCTTTATGTGTGTGAGTAATTTGGTATTACGTTGGTGAGGTGCTTAGATGGTAGTCTGGGTTTTTCATTTTCCATCAGACGCCTAAAATCACACAGCCATAACTGGAGTCATATATTAAATAGAATTCATACCAACATGAAGAGCACATAAACTATCCTCTGCGAAATGGAGGAAAAGAATGTTCAGTGCTGGGGTGCCTGGGTGGTTCACTTGGTTAAGTGTCTCCCTTCAGCTGTGGTCATAATCCCAGAGTCCTGGGATCGAGCCCCATGTCCGGGGGTGTGGGGAGTCTTCTGCTCAACAGGGAGTCTGTTTCTCCCTCTCCCTCTGCCCCTTCCCCTGTTTGTGCTCTGTCTCTCTCTGTCAAATGAATAAATAATTTTTTTTGTTTAAAAAGAATGTTTAGTGCTATATCACACCAGGAGTGGGTAAAACTTCTATTTGCCTCCCAAGGTGTTTACAAAGCTAGACTAGGGGGTTAGGACTGGGTTTGTTTATTGGCTTTGCCACTTATTGTGTGACCTTGGTCAAGTTTTTTATCCTCTCTCATCCCTAGTCTTCTCATTTGTAAGATAGAGGTAATAACTGTACCTAAAATATGGGCCTATTGTGAAGACTACAAATACAATAATATGGGTGAAGTGTCTGGTATAACAAGTGCACATAATAAAAGCTGATAAATGTTAATGGTGTTTTTGCTAATATTATTTTCACCAAGCACCCCCACAAAATTTAATTAAATGGGAAATAAATGTTAATATTATTGTTTAAAATGGTTGAGCTTTAAAGCTAAAAAATGAATAAATAAAATACATTGCACAATATATTTGACCCCAACTATAGAGAATCAAATTATTTGGAAAATGAAATGGAAAGCCTCAGACAAACTGCCAGCCAGGTCTACTGTAAAGCAGTTGATAGATTGAAGCATTACTTGCATTAACTTTAAGATATAGGTTGAGATAAATGTTTGGTGAGAATTGTTCTCCCAGGCAGAGCTGATGACTCCATTCCTTAAAACCACATTAATTTTAACCTATTTATCTTGGGGATTTCCTGTGATTTACTAAATTACTGAATTCTTTACACTGGCCCAGTTTCAAATTCTTAAATTTTTATTTTTTTAATTTATAATTTAATTTTTCTTTAATTTTTATGGATTTCACTCCTTCCGCTTAAAAGCAACGTGAGATCTGTGTGCCTCTTCCCAGGAATGAGGCTGCATCTATCATACGGTTGGAAAAAGTGTTATGTTCTCTATAAACTTCTTGTTTAAGGTCCTTCTTTATAATAAAATTATGCTTGGTTGCTTTTTGTGTTTCTCAAAAAAAAACAAATTAGAAGGAACTCCACCCCTTGGTATCTGGCTATGATTTTTATTTCTTCCTGATGAGAGGAATAAAGGTGTCAGCACCTTCCTTTCACATACAGATGGGCAGATTATACTGGAAAGAACTAGGCTGCAAGTGGAGATGCATCCCCAGGGAGCCCCTCCCAGCTGCAAGGCTTTGGACCACTTGTTCAGTTGAGGATCAACCAAGGATTCCGTTCTTCAAGCAGGCAGGAGTACTGCAGTTAATGTCTGGGTACCACTTGGCACTATATATGATCTGACATGAAGGCAGTAGGAAATCTTTGACCGCTACTTACTGTGATTAAAGAAAAAAAAACCTAATCTAGTACCAGCTGCCACTTATGGTTTGGCTTCATCAAGAACACAGTAGTCAGGTCCGAGTCTCCATTTAGCTCTTGTCTGTGCTCTCTCTCTCCTTCATTGTGATAGTTCAGTGTGGTCCATGGATGCATACCCCACAGCCCACTCAGATTGTCCCTTCCCTGGGAACTGGCCACATCCTTGGGTCAGAGCAGAAACAGGGCAGAAAATACTCTGCACCTATCATTTTTTGAAGTTCCTGTTTGATAACACATTGTGTCTTTGTCAGTCTTATTGCTATGGCTCTAGCTATTTGTTCCTATTGAAATATGTACCTTGTATGCTGGAGGTAGAACTCCTTCTTCTGCCAAATGCCTGAGTATTGTTACAAAAATGCCTGCCACAAAATATGATTACCTTTTACATAAATGTCTAGGAAAATATTCTGCAGCTTAAAGACTTCCTGGATTAAGGCATGAAAAGATTAACCTGTGTGCTGATAAGAGCCTTGAATAGATTTTCCTAACCCTGAGAAGCTCTTAAATTAATTGTTGCTTCCTCTGTCCCACTATCAAAATTTCCTCTGATGTAGTGTTAAAGTCAAATGCTGGTTATCTTGCTTAGCTGGGGCTTTCCTACTTAGTTTTCATCACTTGTGAGTTCCATCTTTACTTAAGAGTTCTAAATTGTTGAAGGAAAAATGTTCACAGGCATTCATTATCAGGTTGCCAGATTAAATCAATCTTTCGCTGTGTTTCTTGGAAAGGTTAGGATCAGGGACTCGAGAGCCAGACTGCCTGGATTACTGTCCCATCTCTGCCATTTACTGCGACTGTAACCTCTCTGGTTCTGTTTCTTCATCTAAACAATGGGGAGCAACATTGATACTGATCTTATGGGGGTTCCTGTAGTAAGTTAATTAATTCTATACAACACTTAAAACACATTAAGTTTAACCTTTATGTCTTGAGGATTTCCTATGGTTACTTGATGCATCATTAAGTGCTGTGTAACTTTAGCTAATAGTGGTTTTTTTTTTCTTTTAGTCCAAAATTTAATTAACTTGATAGGTCTCTTCAAGGAGGATTGGGAGACCATCTCTTGTTTGGGGTTGAGAAAAGTTGTCTATAAATAACTCCTGATATCATTATCTACAATCATCCAGAGTTACCAAGAAATAACAAGGCTTTGGTCGTCACGTGAATTCAGTGATATTGTCAGTGAGCTGTTCTATCATATGAACCTTGCTTCACTTTTCTAATAGTCTCTGTTCCCTTACCTCAAAATAAACTCAATCTTACCCACCTATCCTTTCATGGTCATGGCCTCTGATTTACATGCTTACCTCTATGGAAGCAATTACCAAGTGCCTGTGCATGCACGTGCAGGGGTATCATTCTCGAATGCTCAGAATCTAAACTTGTCTAATTTGAGGTTCACTTTGAACAGAGTCCAAGAGAGTGTTGGAACGGCCAGTCATAGGGAAAACCCAGGTTTAGCTTGTAGAGCTAACTTCTCTTTTTCTCCTTCCTGTTAGCCATATTTATCTTGTGAACACAACCTCGAACTCACATATGTCATAAACAGCTCATTGTCCAGAAGCGGTTATAGAGCAGGCTGGCGTACTTAGGTTCTAGCTGGGTGGTTGTGGCCCTTCTAATTTTCTTCTACCATTTAGAAGAGGAGAACTAATATTGGGGGACAATTGGCAGTTTCTGCTCACATGGATATTGTTAAGTATCTTCTAGGGCTTTGAAAACACCAGTGAACCTCAGTGTGATCTCTGTGGTAGAGTGCATTAAGAAGGGGAGGAAGTACCTGGGAAAGAAGTAGAGGTGGACTTTCCCTGTGTCTTTACAGCAACACAGAATCCATGCTTACCCTGAGCATCCCAAGAATCACATTATCACTGAAGGCAATATTTAGAAATACTATGTTGATTTCTGATACAATGACAAAGGCTCTCTTTGATGCTACTGTCTGTGGCTTCTAAGGTATGCTGTAGGATTTTTCTGTGCTGCTTTTCTTCCAGAAGGCACTGCTATCAAGGTGGAGGGCCTAGCATTTCTGAAGGACGGGGTGTCCCAGGAGCAGGCAGTCAAAGTCTTCTGGAGCTATTGTCTAAATTGTCAATATGAGTCATTGTTCTTTAGGGCTCACTAAACTAGCTAAAAACATTTGCTATTACACAGAGAATTGCAGAATTGGCTAAGAAACCCTCCACTAGATACTCATTCTTGTCAAATGGGGTGAGCAGAACTCTGAAGAAATGAAACACATGTAAATCCTTTGACTGGACAAAGTCAGTGACCAGTAGGGTAGAACCACAAGGGGACATTTGTCACTTGGTAGAGATGTAATGGAGAAGTACTGAGAGAAAGCTTGGAAAAGTACCCAAAGACAAAGGTATTTTTACTTCCCACTTTTGACCAAGGCTGGCCTTGCTGCTTAGAATAATTCTTTTTAAAAATTTTTTTACTTCTGGGGCACCTAGATGGCTCAGTGGGTTAAGCCATCTGCCTTCAGCTCAGGTCATGATCTCAGGGTCCTGGGATCAAGTCCCATATCGGGGTCCCTGCTTAGTGGGGAGCCTGCTTCCCCTTCTCCCTCTGCCTGCCTCTCTACCTACTTGTGATCTCTTTCTCTCTCTGTCAAATAAATAAACAAAATCTTAAAAAAGAAAGATTAAAATTTTTTTACTTTTATTATTATTATTTTTTTAGAGAGGGTAGGGGCAGAGAGAGAGAGAGAGAATCTTAAGCAGGCTCCCTGTCCTGTGCAAAGCCCAGCACAGGGCTCAATCTCATGACCCTTAGATCATGACCTGAACCAAAATCGAGAGTCAGATACTTAACCGACTGAGCTACCCACGTGCCCTAGATTAGTATAATTTTGTAGGATTTCATCTCTCATACAAAAGACATTTTTCTATGGGATAATACACTGCCTTTTATGTGTCTATTATATTTGTTTGCCCAATGTATAAGCCAGTCATTATGCATCACTGCTGATCCTTGACTCAGGTGGGAATAACTGCTCAGAGAAGAGGCACCTGGGGCAGACCTTCTGGTTGCCATTTTGTCTCTGCCACCTGCAGGCTTTTCTCAACTACTGCATCACTTCCCTAAATTCATCCTAAGAAAAAATAATACTCTGTATTTTGTTGTTGTTGTTGTTGTCTATTATGAGCCAAGCGTAATGCTAAGAACTCTGCCTATGTGTTCTCATTTACTTCCACAACTACCTTGGCATATAATTTGCTTTGGAATTAGCCAGGCCTGGGCTCAAGTCCTGGTCCTAGCTCAGACTCCCACCAGCTGTTTGTCTTCAGCTAGTGGCTTAGCTTCTCTAAAACTTGGTTTCCCCAGCTTAAAAATTAAGATGAGAACTCTAAGTACCTGATAAGATTTTAAGGATCAAATGAAACGATATATGTAAGGTACCTAAGAGTGAAAAGCACATAATAAGAACTCAAAAAAATGTTAGTTACATCTCTATCTTCCTCCCATCAGGAGGATCTAGGGTGGTTCTGCAGCACTTTGATAATGTGAGGTACTGTGTGCTTATGAGCAAGTGACAATGAATATGAAGCAGTGATTCTGGAGGTGACCCCCCAAATGTGACTTATGCTACTTATGGGCTGTCTGACCTGATGACCACTGATGCTCCCTGTGGGTCCTGTCTTTTAATATCTCAAGGAGAGGAAATGGCACAGGTACTTTCTAAGTTTTGCTGACTGTTAGACAAAGCTATGAAAAATGCTAAAATGACTATTTCAAGACAAAACAATTTTAGACTTATCCCAAGCTAGATAAAACCAAGAAATGGCTTAAAGTCTTACATTGCTCAATAAAACTAGGTTAAAAAGATAGTCTTCAAAATTTCCCCCAAATAGTCATATCACAGAATGAGAAATCCTAGCCCCAGAAGAAATTGCTTCAAAGTGTGCTAAATAAATACCACATGAAGGCAAACTTAAAGAAAGTTTTCACATACTAGTATAATGAGATTTTTAAGTAGGAAATAGTAATAGAGATAATTGTGAAAATTCTTTCAATTTTCTCATTTCTTGTCCTTTAAAGCAATGGGAATGAATTTGGATTCATATGATGTATGTTCTTTTTGTGAAGTTAATTCTTTAATTATTTCCAGTTCCATTTTTGCTAAAGAAGCTTTACGTTAATGTGAATCTCTCTCTCTCTTCCTGTTTAGACAGGGAAGAGATGCCTATCCCCATCTAAAGACCAGTATCAGACAATATCCACATAGAAGAAGAAAAACCTGAATAATTATTTCATACTATGTCTACGTCTTTGATCCATGTTATACCACATGTTGTTTGTCAGGTAGATGTATGTTATTCTGAGGACTGAGGCTCTCAGTTTTTATTGTACCCCTGAGATCATGACACAGGGTTTGGCTTACCAATGATCACTCTTTACAACAGGAGCTCTGTTTTAACTTTGCATGCATACATCAAGTTTCCCCGGTATTCCTAGCACTTCTGGGGCTATCTGACTTATGTAGTAGACTTGTTTACCACAGAGTTAAAGTGGTAAGCTTAATCCACACTACATAATACATTAAATTAGTGATGTCTGTAGGTCCACCACCTTCATCTCATGTCACCACATTTCTGATTTCCGGAGTCTATGCCAGCTAGCTTATGATGAGAAGTGTACCACTTGGGCTTTCTGGTGCTGTGCATATGATTCCTTAAGGTGTCCAGGAACCTTCCAGAACCTCTGATGTGTGATCCCATGGCTGTCATTGCTATGCGTGAACTGGCCTTGACTTTGTTCAACCCACTGCCTCAGGGGACCCCTGAACCCATACGAATTTGCAGGGGAACAGGCACTTGCTTCCCTTCTCTGGGGATCATTAGATCTCCCCCACCATCCACCACTCTGGCCCTCAAAAGTAAGGCAAGTTATACCCCTGGAATCCTTGGGAGGCTTGTTTTCCTCCTGAGTCTGAAGACTTCCCCCTTTTGTAGACTCCTTACCTCGTATCTAAGTTTTGGGTTTTTTTCTGTGTTTGTCTATCTTCTGACAGTATCTTCTGACAGAAGCTAAAATCCTGCTTCACACCACAGAAAATTATCGATGTATTATATCTTTCATGATCATTGTGGTTTACAAAAATTATTTACTGACACTTTTACGTTTAACTCTGTCATAGCTCAAATCAAGGCAGTCCGCATTCATTATGGTCATTCATTTCTTTCAGTAAATGTAATCAGTTTTAATTTTCCATGCGTGTGTAAGAATTTTTCAACAAGAGTGAATCTCAGTTGGGATTTCCCTCATGATAAGTTATACTCAAGGGGCATGGTCTTTAAAAATTAGAAATAATTGCACTTTTCATAGGATTCATAATCACAAAGCTCTATTTTTTTTTAAGAGCTAATAGGTTTCATCAATTATCTACCCGCCCGGGCTCCTGTTGGTATTTACACCTGCAACTATACTTGCTCAACTGGAAGGTACTGGCCCGTGGAGTTTTTGTGGCTGGCATGCCTTTCTGATTGGTTGATCCAGGTATCTGGATGACCACAGAGTATCACTTGTTAAATATTTCGAATATCACCCCTCAGTGGACATAAATCAGGCCTTCCCACACTGTATACTTGTGAGGTCTAGTTTTTCTTTAGTGGTTATAACTTAACCACTATGGGGTATGTTGAGATGCATGCATTCTTCACCTCAGTGCCCTGTAGGCCACTTTTGTAAGAGCTCAGATGTGTCTGCTCTGCTCCCTTAGTGCATAGAGAGCATTAGTCAGAGTTATGTACAGGAAATTTTTCTCTTTCTGAGCTCTCGCTGTTCAGTCTCAGGCTACTTCGGGCCTTATTCCTTTCATACTAAGCCCACCTCCTCCTGCAGACACAGGTACTATCTCATCGAGAAAATCGTGGACCTGATAGGAAGACAGATCCATAAACACATATTTAATTATAAAGAAATGCTGCATGTCACACAGAACAGCATGGGATACTCACTGAGTGGGGGACGTCCAATAGACTTGGGTTGCTGGCGGATGGGGGCAGGGTGAGTTTGCAAAAGGAAGTAAGGGTTAAATTTCATTGGATGGAGGCTGAATATTTCCTGCAGGCATTGAAGAGTCTCTGAAGGGTTTAAGGCACAAAATCCTTCTATTGGATTTTCATTTTGAGAATGCAAACTGTGACAGTGATGTGGAGAATAAATGTGGTGGGGGGAGGGGAACAAGGCCACATTTGGAATGTAGAAGATTAGTTGGTGGGCTGTGACAATAATCCACATGAAACGAAGTAAGACCCAAATTAAGGCAGTTTTATGGAAGCAAATTGACAAGACATTTTGGATGCTGAATCAACTTAATTTGATGACTGATAGGATGGGGCAGGAAAGAGGAAAAAAACCAAGAGGGCTCCTAGGTTCTAACCATGTCATAGGTAGGTGATGGTATCATATTGTGATAATAGAAGGTGGGTAAGATTTGTCCCAGGATGGGTTTGGGCCTCCTCCTTGGAGCCTTTCCTGATTGATCTAGCCAGAGATCTCTCTCTCTCTCTCCCTCTTGGAAATTTGAAAGCTTTGAGTGATTGTATCTTGTTCAGGATTTAAAAAAAAAATTCTGAAAGGAAAATTGAAAAGCAATGGAAGTCTCTTTCTGCATTCCCTTTGCACTAGAAACTGTCACATTCCTAAGTAGCCATAGACGTGGTGATGTCCACACCCTTGGGTCTGGGCAAGAAGAGGGTACATTATCTGTACAGAATTTTAAAGCAAATAAAGTGACTTTTAATTATCACCATGTACCAGCAATTCTGAATAATATCAGTGATAAAATACTCCCCTCAAAAATATTTTCGGTCTAAATTCTAAGTAATTACTATAGCTATTCCTTGGTTTTAATGATATGCATTTATGTTTCAAATTAGCACATTTTTAGTACTTCCCGCCTTGATAAACATTGTATTCTACATGAAAGCTCACTCAGAGAACTTCCAGTTAGAGAGTTGGCTCTGGACACACACACAGATTCATGTGTTCATTTCATGAGTTAATTTATAATGTTCGACATCACCTGAGCTTGCTCCAGGCAGTTGTCTCTGATCCTTGTGCCCCTACATATTCCTTCATTTCAACCATAGATTTTAAGTAAATAACAATACCACAGGGACTCTGGAGCCAAAGAAACAGAATGTGAGCCATTTCATTGCTTTAATTCTATGCGACCACTTGAGTATTTGTTTAAAATTGAAAAGTGAAACAGTACAAACTGTGTGATGTAGTTTGTTTTCAGGTATAAACTTTAGTTTTGAAGTTTAAAACTTCATGTTTTATCAAATCATATTTGTACAACCGAAATGTGATCTTCTCCTTAAAGTGCTGTTTTAAAATTAAAGAATGAATCAAAATAAAACTTCACATTTGTGGTACAATTTAGTAATTGCCTAAATTGTATCTTTTTGTAAAATTTCAGTTTGAATAAAATTCCTTTATTAGCTACTAGAAATTATTTATATAGACTACTATATCAGATTGTAAGTAAAGGATCAAAGTTCACACTGAGTAGTTACAAAATTATTAAATAAACAATTTGGTGCATTTTTCCTTTATTGATCCTAATATTTTAAAAATATTTTTTAACTTCCATGGTTTTATGTATGAAGTTCAATGAAAGGAGATATTCACTATCTGTATTTCTTTTCTGGCCATTTTATTGTTCATTTCAACTCATGATCTCTGAAAGCATCTTCCCAAATAGAGGAAGGAGTTGTGAGAAACGGTGCACTCTGAGCATCAGATATGCTAGGCATACCCTGCTCATGGAATACGCGTGCTGAAACAGTCATGGCTGTCATAAGGATTTTTAAAATGTAAGTTTTCCAGGGCATCTGGGTGACTCAGTCAGTTAAGCGTCTGCTTTCGGCTTAGGTTATGATCCTGGAGTCCCGGGATTGAGCCCTGCATTGGGCTCCCTGCTCAGCAGGTAGTCTGCTTCTCCCTCCACCCCACACCCTGCTCTAGATCTCTCTCCCTCTCAAATAAATAAATAAAATCTCTTTTAAAAAAAAGACTGTCAGTCTCCTGAAACCTCTAGTGACTTAAAAAGGGATACTTCATCATACCTAAGCCAGAGGATGGTAGAGATTTTATCCTTTTCCTGCATATGTTTATTTGAATTATTTTTAACATTGAAAATTCCCCACCATCAGCCATGAATGTTTGAGAATAACGACAGAAACAGCTAACATTGGCTGATCCATCCCATCCAAAAGCACCTGTGTTCCTCACCTCTCTTCAGAAAATGCTCTTTTGACAAGACAAACCCCTCGGGGGCAGCTTTTGACTTCCTAAATTCAGGACAAGGAGCAAAGGGTCAACATGGCTGTCCAATGAAGAAATTAGACTTGTGCCATTTAGCTCTGTGTAGCATTCCTGCGTTACAGACATCCATTTGAGTCTCAGGGGAATGGGAAATGTTAATACTCTCTTTGAACAAAGAGCAGTCCTCTTGATGGTTTTTAATGCCTGTCGGCAAGCCTGCCTTCATCTATTTATTCCTCCATTCAAGAAAAATCCCTGTGCCGGGCAATGTAACAGCCCATGATTCTCGCCTTGTTGATAAGAATATGCAGGAACCCCAGCGATGTTTCCATAACACCACTGGGAGTCAGTGATGTGGTCAGGACCATCAGCTGGATCTCCTCCTCTCCTACCCTTGCTCTGTGCACTCCCCCCACACAAAGCCACACAGGCTGGGACTCGAAGGGGTGTTCACTTGTGCTACTAGCATTGGGTGACAGCCCAGTGGCTAAATGGAAAGGCAACACAGACTTAGAGCTGGTTTTATCCTGTCAGTCACACACTGAGAGAAGTGAAGTTGTGGATGCTTTTGCATAGGGGAGGATGGTGGGTGAGAATTTTCCTGTTTTCATCCTGTTTTACAGAGATGGAGGTCCCGTGAGACTGTGTGGCTATCTCAACATCACACAATATATTAGTATTTGAGCAACCATGTTTGAATGGTTATTCTAGTTTTTAGGTATTTACATGAGATTTTTAAATATCCCAAAAGACTCAGGCTCTGTATTTTTTTCATGGTGAATAAGCAAAGTTTAAACGCGGCCCAACTAATGCTTACTTCATTTATTTGGAATCAACCTGTGGTCTCCAGGTCACTATGTGAGCAACCCATGATCCAAGTGTGTATCAATTCCCTGAATCTACCATGAGATTCCTGACTTCTTTGCCCTTCCCTGTCCTCAGTCTTAAAATACCTCCCCTTCCCTTTCATTGCTCTGATTATCAAAGGGCTACTCATTCACTACGGTTCATTAAGCTTTGTAACAATAGTCCCAGCTGAGCTTAATCCTCTGTACACCCAAGCAAACTCTGCACCTCTTTATAGTGTTATTTCATTCTCCCATCTGTCAGGCATCTTTATTTCCCATTAAAAGGCAAGCCCTTGAAGGGAGACACCTTGTCTTACTTATTTCTATACCCCCTAACAACTAACATACAAGGACATATAGGGTCCCTTTGAGCCCTGGTTTCAGCAGATAAATTTGAAGATGAGAAGCATGGTAGATAGTAAATTTATTCTGGGAAAGTGGCTATGTTAATTAATCTCATCTCGTCAATTAAATGCTAAACTCCTTGAGGGCAGGAAGGCCTTTTCTACAACCATGTTGTTTTCCTCAATGTTGGCACTGAGTTCTAGGCTCCATAAACTGACTGACTTATCCAGATCCACGTACATGAAAAGGGAAGTTAGGAGGTTGACGTAGTCTATTCACTTTAGGGGGAGGAATGGAGTTCTGGAAATGTGAGTTTCACTTGACTTTTCTGCCTCTGGCCTCTTCGCTTTCTTGTTGCAAATCTAACCACATCCAGGTGTTATATTGTTAGGCACTTCCTTTTGGTAAATTATCTTACCCTTTCTCTTCAAGTTTTTGAAAACTTCATCCTTATAACTTGGCTTTTAGTTTGCTTTCATTTTCATTTTGAATTTTTGGAAGCAACTGAATTAGTGAGTCTTAAAGTGAACTTGTTTGGGGTTTTATTGCATTTATAAATATATAAATATTCACAAGTTTCTGAAAGTTCTCCAAGTTCTCAATCTGGTTCCTGTAAACTCAATCAGGTTTCTGAACAGAGGTTGATGAGATGTGAGCAGAAATTACACTGAGAGGTTTTTTGGAGGTTAGGAAATTGCTAAAAATGAGAATATCTATGCTGGCAAGGGGTAGAAATAAAGTGGAACGTTCAGCTAAGCTAAGTAGTATGTGCAAGGCAGGGCCAAAAGCTTTCCTCTGCTTCAACATCTGAGTCGTTCTTAGACTGCTTTGTCCCTAAACGCTAGTTTAGGCTATCCTCCCAGTCATGCTGATGTGAGACAGTACATCTGTCCAGAACACCTAGAGATGAGTGAAAGAAATTAATGAAGGGAATGTATTGGATATATTGCTGAGAGGCAAAACAGGGAAAGACAGAGCCAAGGGNTCCTCCCAGTCATGCTGATGTGAGACAGTACATCTGTCCAGAACACCTAGAGATGAGTGAAAAGAAATTAATGAAGGGAATGTATTGGATATATTGCTGAGAGGCAAAATAGGGAAAGACAGAGCCAAGGGGGAAAAAAAAAAAAGGATGTATGCAGAGAAACTTAAAGAGAAAACACTCTAAAGACCTTAGCTCTAATGGAAAAATTAAAAGGTATGAACCACTATCACATTCTTAACTAAAAGGAATCTGGCTGATTGTAGTTATTTTGTTTTACCAGCGCAGGGAGTCAGTTCAGTAGTAGAATATTCTATGATTTATATACACTCATGATGTAACTCCTGCAAAAAAATTAAGTAGTTGTCATAAATTGGTGCCATTTTTCTTGCTCATGTGCATGATCCTCCAAAGGGACAATATAATCCAACAATTATCCAAGAATGAATACTTCCACATAAATATACATTCTAAGTAACTGTAGTTTGCCCCTTTGGAGGCCAAAATGTTTTTTAGACGTGACGATTTCTGATGAAATTCTTTGTAAAATAGATTGAACTTTTCTTTGTTTCAAAAAATGGATATATTAAGCCTAATTGAAAGTTTTGCAGTTGATTCAGTCTTCTCGTTATGAATATAGCTATTACTCTGTATTATATAACACAATTATGCCCTCTAAGCTAATTAGGAAATGATAACGGGATTATAAGGATTATGTATAAAGTGAGATGAGTTTTTGTTCCTGCAATATCTATTTTGCTTGTTTAGGGAATACTTCTTCATGTATCTTGGCTCTCGGTTATATCCTAGAAGTTAAATACTTTCATGGTAAGTTAAGGGTAACAGAACTTAGTCAATAGTAATAGATAATTTTAAAAGTTCTTTTTTCTTGGCTGCAGATTTTATATACAACTGACATTTACTAACAGAAAGTTTATAGAAGATAACAGAAAATCTGTTTCCAGGAATAAGCTCTCCCCACCAAAACCAAGGGAGGCAACTTCCTGTATGTTAGGCCAAAAGGCAGAGCTTCCAAAAGAGGTGCATCACTGCTCTCCCTCCCCCCAGAAGACAAAACATTCATATTATGTCAGAACATCCTATCTTTCAACAACGATCTTTAGTTGCATGTGTCTCACATAGAAAAAGTCATGGAAAAAATTTGCAAGGCAGCACTAAAGCCTTTGAAAAACAAGTAACAAAAATTTCTAATGCCAAATATTATAGGGAAATAGTTGTCTGCAAAAGTTCCTCTCTCCCACTTATTGGAATATATCAGAGCTAGTAATAGAAAATGTGATTACTTCTCAAGAAATGATAATGGAGTAATGGTTAATGAATTACAGAGGAAAGGACTCTAGTATGAGTTTGAGTCNAGAAAATGTGATTACTTCTCAAGAAATGATAATGGAGTAATGGTTAATGAATTACAGAGGAATGGACTCTAGTATGAGTTTGAGTCTTTTTTTTTTCAAAGATTTTATTTATTTATTTGACAGAGAGAGAGAGAGATCACAAGTAGGCAGAGAGAGAGGAGGAAGCAGGCTCCCTGCGGAGCAGAGAACCCGATGCGGGACTTGATCCCAGGACCCTGAGATCATGACCTGAGTCGAAGGCAGAGCTTTAACCCACTGAGCCACCCAGGCGCCCAAGTTTGAGTCTTGATTCCCTTAATTATTAGCGTATATTTTTAGGCAAATGTTTTACTACGTCTGTAAGATAGGTGTCATAATAATATATTTTTTTGTTGTAAAGATTAAATGTGTTAAAATATTTAATGTGGTTTTTTTTAACGATTTTATTTATTTATTAGAGAGAGAGAGAGAGAGAGAGGTAGTGAGAGAGATAGTGAGGGGCAGGCAGAGAGAGGGAGAAGCAGGCTCCCTGCTAAGCAACAAGCCCGATGTGGGGCTAGATCCCAGGATCCTAGGATCACAACCCAAGCCGAAGGCAGACAAGCAACTGGGCCACCCAAGCGTCCTTATTTAATGTGTTTTGAACAGCCCCTGAAATATAATAAATTATTAACCAGAAATTGTTATTATTATTTGCTACCATTGGAATAGCTACAAAATAATAAAATAAAATAACACTTTGTAATTATAAAAATATCAGTAATACTTTGGTAATTGAGGAAATTTTTTAACAATTGAGGAAATTATTTTTTTTCAACAAATACTTATTATGTGCCTACTATGTACCAAATACTTGGCTAGTAAGGGTTAATATACTGAAAAATATTATCTGAGGGGGGCACCTGCGTAGCTCAGTTGGTTAAGTGTCTGCTTTCAGCTTAGGTCATGATCCCAGGGTCCTGCGACAGAGTCCCACATCGGATAACCTGCTTGATGGGAGTCTGCTTCTCCCTCTCCCTCTGCCTCTCCCCCTGCTTATGTGCATGCGCTCTCTCTCTCAATCTCCTTGTCAAATAAATAAATAAAATCTTAAAAAAATAAGAAAAATGTTATCTGGGAAAATTATAAAATCTTTGGCAGAAACTGTCGAGTGGCGAATGTCTGGTCTTTCTAGAGCATATTTGATTTTAATTTTGTTTTCATCTTTCAGGGGAAAAATCATGTAGTGAACAACTGCATGTAAAGAGATATTCCATATACACTGTCTCAGCAGGGGATTCATTTGATCTGAAATGCCCTGTGAAATATTGTGCTAACAGACCTAACGTGATCTGGTGTAAGTTCGAAGGAAAAAGTTGTGTATCTCTTCAGCATAAACTTCATAGATACACAAGTTGGAATGAAAGCAAGAATAGTTCAGTTTTTATTCTGCATTTTAATCACATACTGCCTGGTGACACTGGTTCATACCGCTGTTCTGCGAATTTTTCATCTGGACTTGTTGAAAGCCATTCAATAACCATTAATGTGACAGGTGAGTTCTACCCACCAAGACTATCTCATATTTTTTTATCATGTTTTAAGGAAAAGGAGGACAAAGATTCCGAAGCAAGTATTTTAGACACCGAAGTCATGTAAATTGGAAAGTTGCCACACTCCTCAGATTGTCATCTGTGTGAGCAAGTGTGTGTGTAATTTTGGGGTGAGATAGAGAAAAATAGAGAAAAAATATAATAAAAATTATTTTTCTTGCCTTGAGGGGGTATAGCATTTATTTGATAAATCCAAAAGTAGGTCACTGAAATATGAAAAAAGTTACCAAACGAATCCTAATAATAGTAGATAGCTCTCTATCCTTTGTCCTCTTTTCCTTTTATTTTCTCTTCCATTTACCAGTCCTTGACTTTTATTGATAATAAAATCCTCGAAGTTATATTTGCAGTGTTCAGACAATTATACACTTGTTAATAGTTCATAGTTGGCACAGAGAAAAAACTACACACAAATAAACACGATTCCCTGATGAATTTTGAGGATGTTCATAGCTTTAGCTCCCTCCTCAGTCTGTCCCAGAGGCCCTCAATAGGCTCAAACATCGGGAGAACAGGTTGAGGTTAAGTTGGGCAAAACGAAGCTGAATAAAACATGGAAAGCAAACAGAGAGGAGTAGAGGAAAATAAATGAACTTGTTTAATTTATGAAAATTCCACATCATACTCCATGGTAAAAGAGTGAAAGCTTTTACTCTCAGAACAGGCAGAAGAGGGGTGCCTTGGTAGCTCAGTTGATTAAGTGTTTGCCTTTGGATCTGGTCATGGGTCCCAGCGTCCTGGGATGCAGCCCCACATGCAGCCCCACATCCAGCCCCCCTTGGGCTCCCTGAACAGAGGAAGCCTGCTTCTCCCTCTCCCTCTGCTCCTCCCCCAGCTGATGCTGGTTCTCTCTCTCTCTATCTCAAATAAATAAAGAAAAAAATCTCAAAAAAAAAAAGAAAGAAAGAAAGAAAGAAAGAACAGGAAGAAGGTGAGGCTGTCTGCTTTTCCCACTTCTGTTCAACACTGAACTGGAAGTACTAGCCAAAACATTTAGGTAAGAAAAAAGAAATAAAAAGCATCCAAATTGGAAAGGAAGAGGTTAAACTATCTCTGTTCACAGATGACATGATTTTATATATAGAAAATCCTTTAAAATCCACAAAAACTACTAGAGTTAATAGATGAACTAAACAAGGTTGAATGATTAGCTAAAAAAATCAGTGGTATTTCTATACACTAATGATGAAGAATCTGAAAAGGAAATTTAAAAAAACAATTCCCAAATTTATCTGGGAGGCTTACAACTTATACACTGAACAAAACATGGCTGAAAGAAATTAAAGAAGATGTAAATAAATGGAAAGACATGCTATTCATATCAGAAGACTTAAAATTGTTATAAGGGTAATACTTCCCAGAGTGATCAACAGGTTCAATATAATTCCCATCAAAATCCCAACAACCTTTTTTTTTGCATAGATAAAAAAGCTGACCCTAAAATTCACATACAGTTGCAATGAACCAAATAGCCAAGAAAAAAAAAATCTTGCAAAAGAAGAGCAAAATTGGAGGACTCACACTCCTTCATTTAAAAATTTGTTACAAAACTACAATAATCAAAACAGTGTGGTACTGGCATAAGATAGATATACAGATCAATAGGATAGAATTAAGAATCCAGGATAAATCCATACATCTTCGGCCAATTGACTTTTTTTCCCTTCCAATATTTTATTTAAATTCAAGTTAGTTACCATATAGTGTAGTGTTAGTTTCAGGAATAGAGTTTAGTGATTTGTCACTTACATATAACACCTAGTGCTTATCACAAAAAGTGCCCTCCCTTAATACCCATCACCCATTTAACCCATCCCCACCTCCCCTCCAGCAACTCTCAGCCTGTTCTCTGTAGTCAAGAGTCTCTAATGGTTTGCCTCTATTTTTTTCTTATTTTATTTTTCTTTCCCTTCTTCAATGTTTATCTGTTTTGTTTCTTAAATTCCACATATGAATGAAATCATATGGTACTCATCATTCTCTTACTGACTTCTTTCACTCTAGTTCCATCTACATCATTGCAAATGGCAAGATTTCATTCTTTTTTGATGGCTGAGTAATATTCCATTATATTTATATACGACATCCTCTTTAACCATTCATTAGTCAGTGGACATTTGGGCTCTTTTCATATTTTTAACTTTTTGAGGAACCTCCATATTTTTTTCCAGAGTGTTGACAAAGATGTGGACAAATTGAAACCCTTATACCAGCACTGGTGAGAACGTAAAATGATTAAGCTGCTTTGGAAAAGGCCTAGCAACCTTTCTTAAAAAGGTTAAACATGGTTGCCACAAGACCCAGTAATATTCAAATGAAATGAAAGTATACATCTACATTCAAACTTGTACATGAATACTTATAACAGCAATATTCACAAAAAAAAAAGAAGTGGAAACAATCCAAGTGTTCATCAACTGATAAATAGGTTGTTATAACCATATGTTATGTCTGTTATATCCATATATATATGCTATATCCATACAATGGAGTATTATTCAGACATAAAAAGCAATGAGGTACTGATATATGTCACAAAATAGATGAACTTGAAAAACATTGTGCTAATTAAAAGAAGCCAGACACAAAAGATTACTTTTGTATGACTATTTATATAAAATACCCAGAATAGAAAAATTCATAGAGATAGAAAGTAATTAATGGCTGCCAGGAGCTGGCAGAGAGGGATAATGGGGAGTAACTACTTTTTTTTTCTNGCCAGGAGCTGGCAGAGAGGGATAATGGGGAGTAACTACTTTTTTTTTCTTAACATCTTAATTTAATTTAATTTTTTTCAGTGTTCCAAGATTCATTGTTTATGCACCACACCCAGTGCTCCATGCAATACATGCCCTCCTTAATACCCACCACCAGGCTCACCCATCCCCCAACCCTGTCCCCTCCATAACCCTCAGTTTGTTTCTCAGAATCCACAGTCTCTCATCTTTCATCTCCCCCTCCAATTTACCCCAGTTCACTTTTCCTTTCCTTCTCCTAATGTCCTCCATTTTATTCCTTATGTTCCACAACTAAGTAAAACCATGTGATAATTGACTTTCTCTGCTTGACTTATTTCACTCAGCATAATCTCCTCCAGTCCGGTCCATGTGGATACAAAAGTCGGGTATTCATCCTTTCTGATGGCTGTGTAATATTCCATTATATATATGGACCACATCTTCTTTATCCATTTGTCTGCTGAAGGGCATCTTGGCTCTTTCCACAGTTTGGCAATTGTGGACATTGCTGCTATGAACATTGGGGTACATATGGGCCTTCTTTTCACTACATCTGTATCTTTGGGGTAAATACCCAGTAGTGCAATTGCAGGGTCATAAGGTAACTCTATTTTTAGTTTTTTGGGGAATCTTCACACTGTTTTCCAAAGTGACTGCACCAACTTGCATTCCCACCAACAATGTAAGAGGTTTCCCCTTTCTCCACATCCTCTCCAACACTTGTTGTTTCCTGTCCTGTTAATTTTGGCCATTCTAACTGGTGTAAGGTGGTATCTCAATGAGGTTTTGATTTGAATTTCCCTGATGGCTAATGATGATGAACATTTTTTCATGTGTCTGCTAGCCATTTGTATGTCTTCTTTGGAGAAGTATCTGTTCATGTCTTCTGCCCATTTTTTGACATGATTATCTGTTTTTTGGGTGTTGAGTTTGAGTTCTTTATAGATCTTGGATATCAGCCCTTTGTCTGTACTCTCATTTGCAAATACCTTCTCCCATTCCGTGGGTTGCCTCTTTGTTTTGTTGACTGTTTCCTTTGCTGTGCAGAAGCTTTTTATCTTGATCAAGTCCCAAAAGCTCAGTTTTGCTTTTGTTTCCTTTGCCTTTGGAGACGTGTCTTAAAAGAAGTTGCTGTGGCCAATGTCAAAGAGGTTACTTCCTAGGTTCTTCTCTAGGATTTTGATAGATTCCTGCCTCACTTTGAGGTCTTCCAACCATTTCAAGTTTGTCTTTGGGTATGGTGTGAGAGAATGGTCAAGTTTCATTCTTCTATACATAGCTGTCCAATTTTCCCAGCACCATTTATTGAAGAGACTGTCTTTTTTTCCATTGGATATTTTTTCCTGCTTTTTCAAAGATTATTTGACCATAGAGTTGAGGGTCCATGTCTGGACTCTGTACTCTGTTCCATTGGTCTTTGTTTTTGTGCCAGTACATGCTGTTTTGGTGATCAAAGCAGTGATAACCAAGACAGCATGATACTGGGGAGTAACAACTTAATATGTATAGAATTCCCTTTGGGGATGATGAAAATGTTCTGAAACTAGATAGTGGTGATGGTTGCACAACAGTGAATGTCTTAAATCCCACTGAATTGTATGCTTTCAATGATTAAATAGTAATAGTAATGTTAATATGCATTTTACCAAGATAAAAAATACTTGGAAAAGAGAAGATCACCGTTTAATTAAAAGAAATGAAATGGAGCTAGTTTTGTGGCCCATAAACTGACCTTGAAGATTATTGCAAAACAAACAAACGAACAAACTTCAAAGAGCTTTTGTGCACTGGAATCTACATGCAGACTTAGGCAGTTACTTCTTTGGACACCATTCACTTGAATGCATACACTGTTTTTAAATTTTTAATTTATTACTTTATATGCACACTTTGGAGTCAGTCTTTTAACTCCTTTAAAGTAGCCCAATGAAGGAATCCACTTAAATCCCTTTAAAATCATTTAAATCACTTTAAGACCTCTGAAAGCAGCCTAGAAAGGCAATGCACAGTACTCTAGACCTAGCGCAACTCTCTATTATGAAGCTTAGAAGTATAGAAGGGATTCATGGCAGAGTTAGAGACTGTGCTTTTGGCAAATGCCAAATTTGCCAATCAAATCAAAGGCGATGCTAACTGCTGGCTACTATCCATGCACTGGCTTATAAACCTCTTTGGAATGGAAGCTGTGTCTTAAACATCTTTGCTTCTCTACAATAGAAGGCATAGTGTATAGCACATGGTAGGTGTTCAATAAATTTTTTTTATAATTCTTAGATGAATTTAATGACATAATCTGTAAAAAGTGAAGCAATTGCCTTTAAAAACCTGGAGAAGCTTGTACTGAAGATTATGGAAAGAATGCTTTCTGGAGAAAATTGCACTATTAATTCACATAATGAGATACTGAATTTTTAAAGAAGTATTAATTTTTTAACTGGCAAAATAAATGATAAAAATAAGCCAAACCTGGAAAATATTACTCCCAGAATATTAATCATATGACAAAATATACAATAATTGAATGCTACTGGGTTATTTATATAATGTATGTTAACATAATGTATAATAAAATTAAATGCAGTGGCATCGAGTACACATTCTTTGGAAAAGCTGCCTCTTGCATAATTCTCTTTTCCTTCGTGGGAACCGATCCTCTCCCATACAAGAGGGAGGAATTTAACCAGTGTCCGGGGCAAGCCAATAATGATTTCTGACATGGAAGTGTCCCAGGGGTATTACTGTGTCTCCTCTGTCCCATATTGGGGTCATTCCACAGCCACTACAGATGGTTGAACAGTTTATAAAGTGTGTAAAGGTACCATGTTCTAGGAATCAAGTTGGAGCTAAAATTAGGATCAACAATCTGTCTCCCTTGGGGAGGAGGGGGCTGCAGAGAAGAAAAGCAAAAGAGGCAACCTCTCCGTCAATCCCTGTGCCCTGGGAGGATGCGTTTGTTAGGATTATACTGGAGATGAGAGATAAAGGTGAACCGGTGAGAGGGAAAATTATGTAGGAGACATGAAGGGCCTTTTAAGTCTCCCTTTGGAGATTTCTGTTCTCCTAATTTCATACCCTCCTACCTTTCTTATCACTTGGCGAACTGATGCTCCTGACCGCGGGGATTCTCCAGGACTTTGCCTTGGCCATCTCCTCTTGTCGGTCAGCAACTTTCAGGCTGGGATTGCCTCCCTCCTACAGTTTCATGAGCATCTCAAATCTTCATTATCTTCCTTACAAAGATTCCAATGAGTCGTATGGAGTCTGTGTCTTTAATGTGTTTCCTATTTTGGTCCATTTAAGCCAAATATCTTCCCAATACACTTAATTTGCCTAATAAATTTCTTCCATCATGCCACTCCTTTATTGAGTCTTTGACAGAGCATCCTCAGTGCTTCCAAAGTTGGGCTCCCATTTAACCAGCATCCAAGGCCTTCCACAGTCCATCCCCACCTGACCTTCTGGATTGTTTCTGGACTCCACTTTGAGTCTCTGCTCCAACCCAACAGCCCTACCTGCCACTGCATGTCTTCACCATGCTCCTCTCACCATTCACAGGGCACCCATTCATCTGCCTCCACCTACCATAATTCTGCCCTTCCTACCAAGCCCAGCTCATTTCCCAGTTCTTAATGAAGCCTTCCAGAGTTCACCCTAGGTGAAGTGATTTCTCTCTTCTAGCATATTTCATGCCATTTAAGCTCTGTGCCTCTCATTTATCAGACATTTCCCTGAACTGTAGTAATGTGTGGAAATGTTCTTTACCCCATGAAGAATTATAACATCCTGGGAAGCAGAAACCGTGTCATATTTTTCTGGGTCATCCTTGCTTCCTTCACAAAAGCCACAGGGAATTATTTCAGAATTGGCTTTGAACTGGGTATGTATTTTCCTTTCACAAAGTGATGAAAACAAACATAATAGGGAAAGAGTCAAAGAAAAATTCCTTTTCCTTCTTGACCTGGGAATACTCAGGTAAACTGAGTACTGAAGGAGAAAAAGAAACCCTGAATTTATATTTAGGGATGATGCTTTTCATAAAAATAATGCGGAGATACGATAAAAAATATTTCATTTTCTCCCCATGAAATATCTTTTTTTTAGGGGCTATTGGGAATTTTCCTGTTTCTGTATCTGATTCTCTTTTTCTTTTTATGTTCAAGTTAAAAAAGGAAAAAAAAAAGTATTGGTTCATGTGTGAACAGGGCTGTGGCAAAGTCAGGGCTTGGATGCTATCGGGAAAGCAATATTCTCCCAGAATGTAGAAAAAGTCCTTTGCAAATCAAAGCTCCCGGAGAAAAGGTGACGGAGTTGGGTGGCAGTCACTGGAATGTACATTGGCCTGCAACTCCATCCTCCCCAACTTGCTCTTGGTCAGTCCCTGATCAGGAACTTCACAAGGGCAGGTCGTCATCCTCTCAGCAGAAAAGTGGGGGTGGCGTGAGTGGGCAGGAAGTGGAAGGCGCCATCTGTTTCAGAATGATAGCCATAGTGTCATCAGATGCATCCTTTCCTTGTGGCTCTCCGCACTCACTTGGAGCACCTGCTGAATGAACAGCTTGTTTTTCCAAGCCGGAACCTGTCATACAGGCTGTATTCTATCCTTATGCTCAAGTAATGGGGAAGAGGGAATCACAGCACACAAAGTGTGTGCTGTATTTACAGTCTTACTTCAAGTTTCAAAATAAACCCAGAGATTTATTTTGAAATCATGATCTTGATGTGATGATTTGCAAATTGTGCAAATTCCTTTGAGCTGAGTTACTGGATTCTGTTAGTGTGCAAATGCAGGAGTCCTCTCAGAGGTTAGCTCTGACTTTGAACACACCTGAGTATGGTTTTTACAACCAATTTCATTTTTTTATCTTGATTTTCTATTTCAGAATGGACTAGGAATAATTCAGAATACCCTCTGATAAGTAAGTATCAAACTAGTCCAATAAAATTAAAGAAACTAGATTATTTGGAGAAATAATAAAAGTTGGATTTTCCTAACTGAGTGGATTTGTTTGTATTAGGTTATCTATGTGGGAACTTACATCCCTATTTCTATCTATACCCTTCCCCCAGGCAGCTGTGTCTGTCATCATTGGTAATGACTTGGCTGCTGTCCTAACCCAAGCAGCAGCTGCAGCATAAACAACAGCATTTGTTACCAGTCTGAATGACCTAACCACTGTTTGCACAGCCTCCGTATCTCCTGTCCACCTTTACCTCAAACCAAACATATGTGGAGGCAAACAGATAATGATGTTAATATATTTAGAAATAAAAATTTCCTGCATAAAAATTTGACATATATACAACATTCATGATGTGTGATGCCTTCTGATATTTTTCTCTTCTGCTGCAATTCATGTTTCTAAGGTTTTTTGTAATCTATTAAATTGTTTCATGACTTGTCGGTGAGTTGCAACTGACCACGGACAAACAGAACCTTAACGCATGTTAGCATTGATCATAGCAATGAGCACTGGCTGTAGGCCCAGCAAACCGTATTTGGTGATAACAAAGGTATCTTGAGATAAGAAAAGTATTTAGTATTTGGAGATCCCAATGAGTTATGAGACAACAAAAAGCCTTTGTGTTACAGGAACCAGAATTTAGTATCAAAAACATGTTGGCTTGAGTCCCAACTCCAACTCACTAGCTATCTGAACTTGGGCAAGCCTTACACAATAATACTTTTATCAAGGCATGAAACTGGATAAAAATAATGGCTTCCTTTCTTTCCTTCAGGGCTGAATATGAAAGTTTAGTAAGACAATGTCAATGAAAGAGCTTGGTGAAATACTTGGTGAGAGCTGTTATGAGTACTGTTTTAGAGGGGATTAACCCTAGCAGAACAAAAAATTCTTACAAAAGATGAATTAAAACCCAGATCCACCCACATATGCTCATCAACAAAGCAAGAGGTGGGTGAGAACACTGAGGCCCAAGGTTCTTGGGGAACGCTTCCAGAAGAGAAAGAGAAGCATCAGCTGGAAATCTCCTTCATTTAATTTGTGACGGTGCAGAAGGTCCTATTATATCTCCAATTTCCTAACTGTCTTTAACATTGACTCACATTTCAGATACAACCAGTACCTCAGGACCACCCTCCGCAGAAGTGACGGATGAAAGGCAATGGATGCTTTATAGTTTTCTTCCTTTGGGGGCATTGCTTCTGCTCATTACCTGTTTCTGCCTATTCTGCTGCCTTAGAAGGCACCGAGGTGGGTTCCATCTTCCATCTGCTCCTATGTGCCACACATTTTGGGTTCAGTTACTAGAGCTGAATAATTTTTAGTTGTTTCCTGTTGCTTTCTTTCCCAATATCCTGTGAGGAACATGGACAATGATTTCCTCGGGGACAACTCATCCTTCCACCAAAAAGATGGATTAATTCAGGTTCCTTCCAGTCATGGTGAGGCACGGTCACCACAGAACTGTTCTCCAGGCAATTCCTTTCTGCTTTTCTAAGAATTCCTTCAGAGTCATGAGCAGACAGTTAGTCACACTAAGAGAGAGATGTGTGGAGAATTATGATGCAGTTCTAATCGGAAACACCCCAGCTCTCTCTCTCTCTGTCTTTACTATTCCCTCTCTTCCATCTCCTCCCACTGTTTGCCACACTGGCAGCCACAGCGTAGCTATAGAGATGAAGCTAGACAGAACATCCCTTATTTCTGCCAAAGAGAAAGCTTTGTCTGGGCAAAAGTACTTCTGATCTTTTGTCATAAGGACTTCCGGAGCCCAGAACCTTCTCAGAATACTGAGGGAATCCTCTGTAACCCAACTTCACATCTGTAACTCCAAGATTTGTTCCATGGTCCCTCCCCAGCTTTAATCCTCTTTCTTGAGGCTGCTTCAGAAAACTTCAGAAAAAGAGGCAAGGATAAATCCTTTGACCTACCACATGGGGAGTGAACTGGGCCGTAGGAGATCCTGGCCTATGTAGGTGAGGGGACAGCAATGTGTCTGACATCGAGTACAGAATATCCCCAGAATAAGGATTTCCAGAGTGTTTAAAGTGATGTACTAGATCCTGTCCCCTCCTCTTGGATATTCCAGAGGAATCTCTGGAGTAAGAAGTAAAGAACCAATAAAAAAAAACAAATAGTGTGAATGCACACAGAGGTGTACCTGCCAGCAAATAAATAAGCCAAAACTAATAACACTGCCACTGGGGTGCAAGTGGGTGGACACAGGTGGGGAGGCAGCCCACCTCTGCCCTAGACACTGAATTTCAACGAACCAATCAGATTCCAGAACCCAGATTCTTTTCACAACCTCAACTTACAAGGGATTGGGAAAGAATTTTGTGTTGTTCTTTACTCTTCTTCTTTCTTATTTTTCTTTTTGAATTCCAGCAGAACAAAAGAAGCCTTCTGATACAGCAGGAAGGGAAATTAACCTGGTATGTCTTATGTATCTGTTAAAACAAATGCAATGTTATACCATGTTCATTAATATATTATTTTAAATTTAATAAAGCTATGTAACACTCACCCTGTGCCAGGAACTGTCTAACTGCTCTCTCTATATATATACATATCGACTTGCTTTAAAAAACAATTGTGTTTATTTTACATTTACCTCCATCTACAGCAAAGATTCGTCAAGACTAACAAGACTCATAATAAGTGACCCTTGGAAGGGCATGAGTGGCAGTGTAGATCTGAAGTAGAAAAGTCAGATTATATACATTGACGCTGCTCTTGGCCTGTTTTGTAACTCCAGGCTATCCATTTATTCTCACAAAAAATACCTTAAAGTCCTTCTGGAAGAGAGTTGAGAGTTAATGAAAGAATGAACCGTAAATTATCTCATAAAATAATGTGTGATTTCTTCCTAGATCACCAGCAGATATAGAAGGCTGAACAGAAAAAGTTACTATGCAAAAGTCTTTCACATGTGTGTGGCCTCATCAAGGAAGAGACCTCCCAGGCAAACCCTAGGGCATTCTGGAAGCAGGGCCAAATTTTTCTAAAGTTCTTGGAATATAAACTTGGGTTTTTTCTTTTGGTTTCAATATTGTGTAAATATTGGAGCTAAAAAAAACAAAAAACAAAAAAACAAAAAGCAAAAAACAAGATGAGGCAATACATTTCTGAAAACATTTTATGAAGTTCTTTAGTTAAAAGCAAATAGTAACAAATGAGGTAGTGCGAAGGAACTTGTGTGTATGCATGTTTCAGGGTGGAAGGGTACAGATGAAGATGTAGTAACCTTCTCAAAAGTTCCAGAAATGCCAAAGGCAGATATACCCAATAATTTTATGTATAATACTAAATGACACTCAGCATCCCCCACCTGTTTTCCCACTTTTAAATCAAGCCAAATCCATTCAACTTTGTAAACTCATATAAAGTTTTTAGTAAGTGGTGGTAGGCACCATTGCTTTGGGTGCTAAAGTTTTGTCTCAAGTAGGAAAATGTTCTTTTTTTTTTTAAGATTTTATTTATTTATTTGACACAGAAAGAGAGAGAGATCAGATCACAAGTAGGCAGAGAGGCAGGCAGAGAGAGAGAGGAGGAAGCAGACTCCCTGCCGAGCAGGGAGCCCGATGTGGGCCTCGATTCCAGGACCCTGAGATCATGACCTGAGCCAAAGGCAGAGGCCTTAACCTACTGAGCCACCCAGGCGCCCAGGAAAATGTTCTTAAATGTTGCTTGCTTTCTTTCTGTAGTGAACACCAATGAACCACATTCTGTTACAGTCAGGACTGAGATCTTTGAAACAATTTAAAATGATAATCTTAATAGTTTCTTATTTAAGACCAGGTTGGTTAAAATATAGTCATATTTCTTCCTGCGTAGGCTGGACAAATTATTTATGATCTGAAGTTGAATTCAAGAGGGATTCTCTGTGTGTGTAATTATTTGGGAATTTTGATTTAAGATGTCTGTGTCTTTCACAGGAATTCAGAGCTTTGTGTCATTTGAGTTGGCCAACATTTAAGAAAATAAAGTGGTATCATATAAGATCTTTGAGACTAAAGCTTTCTTAGGAAGGGACTTACATTGGAACCAGTGGGATAGAAATCCAAAGGAGTGAAAGGAATTACTTAATACATGGCAGATACTTATAAAAGCCAAGGTTCTTGTCTTATTCCACAATGGTCCCTGGAGGGTAAATGAAACCCTCAGCTGTGTGTGTGTGTGTGTGTTTAAGTGCTTTGTAAACTGTAAAATGCCATAAAAATATAGAGTAGGATAGTTGCTTTGATGTTTGTCCTCTCTGTAGACCACAGTATGGCACACCAGTTGTGGCATCTACCCGCTTTGCTGAGATGCCATGGGGTATGGTCAGCCACAGAGCACCATGTTTTCTTTAACTTCATTCATTTTAATTAAGTTTTCCATGGAAGCCAGTCATCTTTTGGAAAGGGAGCCAGGTAATTGAGTTGACAAACATATATATTGTAAAAGCACAACAGGGATCTTGTTGATATATTGAGGATTTATGGCTATTTATTAGGTCATGTGAGAGATTTCTTCTTCAGTGCCCCTCTGGAGTCTTTACCAGGCTTCTTAGAGTGAAGGTTGGGGCTCTTTTCAACTAAGCCAAGAGACTGGAAAGGGTAAAGTGATCCCTGCTTTTTTCCGTCAGTCAGCTTTAGTGTTATTTTCTGGGCAACCACCTCATTGGAGGGAAGCAGTATACTCAGCAGCTAATGCTTAATTTCTTGGAATACAACCAGACATGTACTTGTAGTCAAGTTCTGCCAAGGTGGGGTAGGAAATGTACTATTTCACATATAAAATGAGAATGACGAAGGACCTGACAAGGCATGTAGACTGTCAAAACTGTGGACTTGATGCCTTCAAGGAGTTAGGCCAAACTTCAAGAACATAAATTGGCTGACAAAACTGGTATTTAAAAATTGAAATAACAGTTCTTAGCATTAAAATGGCATCTTCATTTTTACCAAGTAAGCTTCTTGAATAGCTAGAAGTGTTCTGTGACTTCAAAAGTGACTAATAAAAAAGCACAAAATAACTACTTGGGAGGAAAATAGTGGTCCTAAGACTTTTATCTTTCAACAAGTAAGAATGTGCTAAAGATGTATGTGTCAGCAACAAAAGTGAGGAAGAGTAAATTATTTCCATTGGTTTATTGACTCAATTTAGCATATACTCATAGTTTGCTAATTGTATGCATTACCATATCTTTAGGTGGAAGTTAAAACAATCTTTTTTTTCTCTTATAGGTTGATATTCCCCAGCCCTTTAGGAGTGAGCAAACTGAAGTGGGAACCAGGCAAAATCCCCAAACCCTGCCATCAGAAACTGGTACTTACAATAATGACCACTGGTTCAGGGTCCAGGAAGAGTCTGAAGTTTATTCTAACCCATGTCTGGAGGAAAACAAACAGAGCATTGTTTATGCCTCCCTGAACCATTCTGTCATTGGAATAAACCCAAGACAAGCAAGGAACGTGAAAGAAGCCCCTACAGAATATGCAGCCATATGTGTAAGGAGTTAAATTCGATCTTGATCTCCAACCAGTGATCACTGCATGATCAGCATGTCAAGGCCATTATCTGAGCCCAACAAAACGTCCAACAGTATTCCTCGACCTGAGAAGTTTCACTTCAAGGAAGGAGGTTCATGTTGGTGCTTGGGTCTTAAGGGTCCAGAGGACAAATGACTCAAATTTCTCCCCCAAAATTGTGAGAGAATTTTTTTAATATTATAGCCTTGAACAACAGCACAAAAGCCCTTCCCTCCAAAACTGAGTTGTATTATGAGTAGCAGGATAGTAGAACATTTAAACTTATCTACATTTTACCCAATGGACAAAGTTAGTATATTATTTGGAGGATGAGGAACACATGTAGGTAAGAGAGATTTGTGTTATCTGGATTAGTTCACTACACTCTCTTGACAAAGAAAGAATGTCCCAATATGACTAACTAGCCATCAACAAAGCAATGATATTACGTTTATTTCTCATCATTCT
The DNA here is from genome assembly GCA_002007465.1 of Ailurus styani. NCBI lineage: Eukaryota > Metazoa > Chordata > Mammalia > Carnivora > Ailuridae > Ailurus > Ailurus styani. Next base: position 4,249,937 of record LNAC01000059.1, read on the forward strand.
TCCATGATGAGGAATTTTCCTCTGTCCATCTCTTCCTGGGTTTTCTTAAATGTGCAGAAGAAATCATTTTAGACTTGATGTAAGAAAAGAATGGAAAGAATAAATGGTGCAATAAAGATGTAGAATACACCAACTAAGGTAGAGTAGATGTTCCCCATCCCTGGCAAATGGTTTTATCTACCCCATTACACTGCTAAGCAAACATAGGTAATAATGGAGTATTAATGTGTGGTGCACTTATAAACAAAGTTGTGACTCAGTGTTTGGGTCACATGGACTAATGTATATAAATGTGACATAATGCTGCTAAATTAATATACTTGGGGGTGTCTAAATAAACATAAAAATCAGTGAAAATAAGTATCATCTGGCAGGTGCAGATTGATAGCTTAAACTGTGTCATGGTTGGCCTGATAGCAAATGAAAAGCATAGTTAATGGAATAGATAAAAGCCTGGAATATTTAGTTGATACAGGTCACCATACTTTGATTAAGCACATCTGTATCTTGCTGCTCTTCTTACTAAGGAATCAGGGCAAACTACACATAGCAAAGTGGTACAGCTTCATAACAATTCATTTTAAAATACTGTGGTTGCAGCCACTTGACTACAGCAAGAGGAGATGCTTTCAAAGTTTCTGAATTTCCAGAGAACTTGAGTCTCATTATTTCAAAACTAGCCTACAACTTTATTCAAAAGCTAGAGGTTATTAGGATTCTTAGGTGCTGCTACTAAATAAAGCAGTACACCTATACAAAGTGGACAGCAAAGTTTGGATCCATTTGAACAAATAGTTGAGCTGCTGCACAAATGAATGTGTGTGTGTGTGTGTGTGTGTGTGTGTGTGTGTTTGTATAGAAGGAAGACTAGGTGACTTACAGAAATGGTGAAAAGAGAAACCAATAAAATTGACATTCCATTTCAGTTTCCTAAAAGGTTCAGAATACTAGAGCAAATGGATCACTAAAGAAAATGTATGAAAATAATGTTTGAAATTACGGCGATGAGGGTATGATATCCCGTAACATTTTTTATCCAATAAAGATAAAACTGGGGTTTTGTGGTGGAGCTTTTCTTCTGTAACAACACTGGCATTAAGATTTTTCCCCTTAGATTGGGATTGTGGGTACTGCTTTAGAGTCACTGTTATCAAGCCAGTATGATGCACTGTACCTGAAATTTTGAGCAACGGGTTCTAGGTAGGCTCTTTCAGCCAAGGTTCATTTATAGGCAACTACGTACAAAAGATCTATTAGAATAACTGTTTGCGGTATTCTTAAATATAGAAACAGGAAGCATGGGAGGATACATTTAGCTGCTCTTATCAGATAAACACACAGCTGAACAGTTCCTTCATAATTTTCTTAAATTTAAGCAACAAAAACTTCTATTGTTATATTCTTAGCATGTCTTATAGTAAAGATAATGTTGATAATGATTTCACTTCTACAAATGATTTATTCTTACATTTGTACCATGCTGCCAAAATTCCAAATAACTTATGTTTTTATTGTTTCTTAACAAAGGGTGTCCAAATTATATATGTATTTCCCACATAAATCTATTTCAGTATTATTTGCATGGCTTATTTCATCAATATAAGGTAATGAATAATAGAGTTATTAAAACTTCTTTGGAATCGATTTGGTATTGGCTTTTGTACTAAAAAAATAAGTGTGAACATTAAGTAAAAAAGTGATTCTCAGTCCTTTATGGCCTTATGTTGAAAAACAGCTTCAACAAATTGATAAACTGCAGATTACCAATTTAGCACTAAGAAATTCTCATTCAGAAGATCCAGAATATATGCTCTATAATCTTCACCATTGAAAGACACCCCAGATCATTTAATTTAGGTTTCCCAGTGTAGAGGCCAGTTTGGTATATGTGGTTTATTTGATCAGCTTTGAGCAAATACCAAGGAACATGATTGCTGGATTATATGGTAAGAGTATGTTTAGTTTTGTAAGAGACTGTTAAAATGCTTTCCAAAGTGGCCGTACCATTCTGCATTCCCATTAGCAATGAATGAGAGTTCCTGTTGCTCACATCCTCATCAGTATTTGGTATTGTCAGTGTTCTGGATTTAGTCCATTTTAATAGCTGTATAGCAATATCTCTTTGTCTTAGTTTGCAATTTCCTATTAACATATGATGTTGATCATCTTTTTATATTCTTATTTGTTATCCATGTATCTTCTTGGTTAGGTATCTATTCAGGTCTTTTACCCCCCCTTTTTTTAAATTGGGTTCTTGTCTGTTTATTGTTGAGTTTTAAGAGTTATGTGTATAGTTTGGGTAACAATCTTTTATCAAATACGGCTTGTGCAAACTATTTTATCCCAAGTTTGCAGCTTGTGTTTTCATTCTCTTAATGGATATCATTTATAGCATTTATTTGTTATGTTTGCTGTCATATTAGACTCTGAGCTTCTTAGGAGTCAGGATTAGGTTACATTTTTCTTTAGTTTCTTATCCTAGTTCTTGGCACATAGTAGAATTAAATAATGTTTAAAGAATGGATGATATCGTTTGTGAAGTGAGTCATCTAATCCCTTGCTACTTAAAGGATGGCCCTCAAATTGGTAGCATGGGCATCCCTGGAGAGTTGTTAGAATTGTAGAATTTCAGTTTTCACCTACTAAATAAAAACCTGCATTTTTCACAAGAAACTCAGATGATTTGTGAAACTTAGTCTTTATGAACCCACATCTCCCCACCAGGAGTCAGGTGTGGCAGGAAGCCAAGTCATTCATGACAGACTCATTTGGAAAGTTCTATTTTAGGCAGGAACAGGAAGAGCCTCACCACCCAGCTCAGAAAGTAAAAATGGCATGTGAGAAAGAAAAACATTGCTGCTTTATAGAATGTTTGCCCTGAATTTGAGAACACAGGAACTGAAAATCCTGTGTTAGAAATCAAGTTACAGGTTCAAAAGCAAGTTCTGGGGATTGATCTTTAAAATCAGGCCCTATTCTGAAGTAGTAAGGCTGAAAGTTCCATGGGAATCGCTTTATCTGCAATCTATGCCCACATACTAGGCACCTACTAGTTTGTTAGGTTCTGAAGTGACATGGTTAAGAAAGATTCCATTACTGCTCAACACTGCTTATAGCAGAGATGAATGAGGTAGAAACTGAACAAAAAATATAATTTGATAACTGAATTGTTCTCAGGCCTCTGTCTCTACAGGTCCTTGACCAATTGAAACATAAAGAAGTCAGATTGGGGAAAATATTAACATTAATGGTAACAGTAAATTTGTGAGCATGCCTTGGGTCCAAAGACAGCATGTTTCCTACCAGTTCCTCCACTTAAATCCTGTTTGACTCTAGGACTTATTTATAGGAAGAGTTGGGTTTAAAAAGAGATACCCAAGCAGCCATGTGGGAGATGTCAGTCTACTCAAACTTCCCTAACTGTAAATGAATGAGAGCCAGGGATGTGATGGACAGCCTCCTTTGCCTTGAAGAAAGGGCCCCTTCTCAAGGTTAACGTGGTTAAAAGAGTGAGAGGTTCTTTACAACTCTCCAGTCAGTTAAATCAATCCTCTTTCTATAAGGAGAAGTCTGTAAGAGGGTAAATCAGCGGAAGACCCTGTTTCAGAAGTTAAAGTAAGAATGGGAGGCAAGAAAAATAATTATATTTTTTCCCTAATTTTGGTAGATACTTGAAGGGTGTTAAGTCACTAGAGGAAGTGATAGGATATGAGCCAAATTTTAGCTGTCCTTGTCATCTAAATAGCTTATAGGTAGTTACAAAGTGCTTTCCTGTATATTATACAAAGCATTTTATGCACTGTAAGAGCTCAATTGCAACTATTTTTTCTTTGTGCTTCTTGGTTGGTGGAGATGTGTGTAACTAACATGCTGATATGGCCATACATGTTATTTTTATTTTAGATGATATCATTATAAACTTGTTCAAGTCTTAATCAAAGTTTGACAATTGATAAATAATTTTTTACAGTCTTTTTTTTTGAAAAATTTTATTTATTTATTGGACACAGAGAGAGAGAGAGATCAGATCACAAGTAGGCAGAGAGGCAGGCAGAGAGAGAGGAGGAAGCAGGACCCCGCTGAGCAGGACCCTGAGATCCCAGGACCCTGAGATCATGACCTGAGCCCAAGGCAGAGGCTTTAATCCACTGAGCCACCCGGGTGCCCCATTTTTACAGTCTTGAAGTCTTTTATTTTCTTTACATTTATCATGCCATGAATTCATAGGGAATGGGTTCCAGCATTTCAGGCTCCTTTCCATTGGTTCTCACAAAGTGTGCTTCTCTGAGTGCGGCAGGCTGACATTTCAGTTGACCCCAAGTACCTTTCTGTTTGGCTTCCTTCTTTTTCTGATCATTTTCCTTCACACGCTTCAGGAAGCTATCTCGGTTCTTTGAGTATTTAATATGCTCAATGCGTACATTAATTCTCTTGGCAAGAATCTTGCCCTTAACTTGTTTGTTTACAACCATGCCAACAGCATGCTGAGTAACACTGTAGACTCTTCCAGTGTTGCCATGGTGACGTTTGTGGGACATTCCTTTTTGAACAGTGTCCATTCCCTTGATGTCCACAATATCAGCTTTCTTGTAGATTCGCATATATGTGGCCAAAGGAACAACGCCATGTTTTCTAAAAGGCCCAGAGAACATGTAGCGGGTACCCCTCCTCTTTCCCTTTGTGCTTGTCATCTTGGCAAATTACTGGAAGACGGCCAACAATTGATAAATAATTTTATTTGAGGTTAAAAAAAAAAAAAGAGGGTCAGGATTGGCCAGAATTTCATCAGGTTAGAAACCTCCAACTTTCTCAAGCTACCTTAAAATAGCTGAAACTGGTAATAACTCCAAACTGGACAACTACAGGTTGAATTGTTTTTCAAACTTCTGGGAATTTGTGTTTTCTTTGAGTGATACTCTATGTAGAGATTGGAACGGATAGGATATCAAATTTTATTTGAGTGATATTAGTATTTAGTATGTGTCTCACGTTAAGAAGTACAAAATGAATAATATTATCATGAATCTCTTCCAAGGAAGTAACCCAAGTAGAGTTGGATCCGTATTGGAGCTATAGCCTATGGGTTGACTGTCAGAGTCTCATGCTCTGGGTCATTCTATGGTTCATAACCAAGCATTAATAATCACTAGATAATATTTAATCTCTTATGATTCTTGATGATCTCTTGACAATAATAATGTTTATCCTAACAGACATTTATTATTTATTAAGCATTATTCTAAGCCTTTTAAATGTATGACTTGCTCAACTCACACAATCACCTTATGGAGTAGGTAGTTGTTGTGCTCATTCCACTGATCAGGAAACTGAGGCACATAATGGTCAAATAATATGTCCAAGTTTACAGGGATAATAAGTGGTAGAATCTGAATTACAACCTAGCAGTCTGATTCCAGTGCCCATGTTCTTACTGCAGCAACAACTTGAGGAGCAATGGAGGATTTGGACTATTCTGGACTCATTCTATGATGCCTTAGATCTATCTGCTGAAGCTGACCCAGAAATGTTGGATTTATCCCTGTAATCCCTATGTTACCTTGCATAACCAGGTGATGCTTTCAGTTCCCAGTTATCAGTTCTGGGCCATTGAGAGAAGAAAGGATTTGTACTGAGCAAGGATCTCAAACTACATTAGAGAGAATTATACACATGCTGATGTCAAAAACAGGTCATAAAATGGTCATCAGGATAAGTATATGAAGGAGGATATAAAAATGGAGAGATGTAATGAGGATGTCACTAATCCAAGTAACAGCGACCAGATATTTGGCATGGGGTAGCAGAGTAGCACAGGGCCTGGCAGCATGAATGGAGCTGGATCTGAGTCCATTGCATTTGAATGTAGGAGTCTCTAACATTGGTCTTACTCAGGCCTGGACCCAGAGTGGGGTGGGCTCAGAACTGAAAAAAAAAACAAGTAGGCAGACTTGTGTGAAATTGAGGGATTAGAGAATTTAGAGATTGCTTGCAACAGTGATGGAGGCAGATACGGGGCTTGGGCAGACCTGACATTTCTCATCACAACTCCATTTCCTCTCCCCTTGAGAAACATCAATGTGTTGGAAAAACCAATCAGACAAACAGTGATGAAGCCAAGAAAAAAAAAAAAAAAAAAAGCCCAGATGCTCAGGAGTAAAATCATCAAACTCCAAAATTTCAGTTAAGTTTAAGTCTCACCACTCCTGAATTATAAAACACCCTACTGGCTTTGGAAATATCAGAAAGTGTCCCATTTGCTAAAACCCACAAATCACAAAATGTCTTAGTTTTAGTTTCTTTTAGCTGGTAATTCTTTTTAAAATATGCTGACCTCAATGTATATGATTCTCAAGAAGACCAGAACAACCTCTGAATTCAAACCATCTGTTGGTTTCCGTTGTGTGTAAATGCACTGTCCTATTCTGCATTGCAAGTATCTCCAATGTCTTACAGCATCTCAGAAACCACAAAAATCATATTAGTAGTGGATGTGACACATCTACACACATAGGCACACATACATATACATATATACAGGCATATAAATATAAATATATGTACATATGTAATTTTAGTTAAAAATTAAAACAAAAAGTAATTTTATCATTTATTAATTTAATTTCCATAGCTATCCCTTGGTGGGGGAAAAGAATAGTGTAGAATAGTCAAGGACAGAAATGAGACTTCCAGTGAACGTACCTTTGGTATAGGATTTTAACTTTGAAATCTTGAAAATTAGTTGCATAGTTAAGTAATAACAATACATAAAGAAAAAAAATGGCCCCTAATTGAAAACAGACTGAATCAAGCTTATACGTCAGGTTAATAACCACGCATATAGATTAATTATGTTAAGTGATGTGATCAGTGCTTTAACTATACATCCCCTCAGAGATTATATTCTAAGAACAAAAAGAACCATATAGGTATTTTAATCTGCATTTGGTAATTTTCACAGTTATGTTGATATTGTTGTTTTAAAGATAAATATGTGGGGACACCTGGGTGGCTCAGTTGGTTAGGTGACCAGCTCTTGATCTCAGCTCAGATCTCAATCTTACAGTGGTGAGTTAAGCCCCATGTTGGACTCCAAACTGGCCATGAAGCCTACCTAAAAATAAATAAATTATAAATAATTGATTAATTAAAAAAGTAAATATGTGGATAATGTAGGATAAAGAAAATATATAAAAAAATATATATATATATATATATAACTGTGTTAATTATTTAGAAATAAAGCTTTCCTTTACAACAAAATTTAACACAATAATAAAATTAAAGATGTTCAGAATTCTGAAATCTAAGTTTTGAGTTGCAAGTCTAAGAATAGGTTCATGAATTTTTCTATTAAAAACTATTTCAAATCTGACTACTGATTCAAAATGACATGAGAAATATGTGGATAAATACAAAACACATTTGAAATCCTATTTTTCTTTAAAAGTTAATTGACTGTTTAAAGAAAATTAATAATGTGAATTTTATAGAATATGTAGAAGTAAAATACAGGGAAGTAACAGCCCAAAGAATAGGTAAATGATAAGTGAAAGTAGAAAAATATAGTGTGGGGGCACCTGAGTGGCTCACTTGGTTAAGCAACTGCCTTCAGCTCAGTCCTGGAGTTCCAAGATGGAGTCCCACATTGGGCTCCCTGCTCAGTGGGGAGTCTGCTTCTCCCTCTGAACTTCTCCCCTCTCATGCTCTCTCTCTCTCTCATTCTCTCTCTTTCACATAAATAAATAAAATCTTTAAAAAATATATAGTGTGATGGGGGCCTGGGTGGCTCAGTCAGTTAAGCGGCTGCCTTCAGCTCAGGTCATGATACCAGAGTCCCAGGATCGGGTCCCACAAAGGGCTCTCTGCTCCACAGGGAGTCTGCTTCTCCCTCTGACCTTCCCTCCTCTCGTGCTTTCTCTCTCTCACTACCTCGCTCTCAAATAAATAAATAAAACCTTAAAAAAATGCAGTGTTATAAGTTAAGGATGCAAACTAAAATCTATAGAGCAATCATTAAATATTATTATAATCACTATATATTATTTAATAAATAATTCTAGGTAAAGATCCAATGGAGATAAAAATAGAACATTAAATGCTCAATAGAAATCAGGAATTTAATGCATGAATTTAATAGTTGAGCTTCAAAATACACAAAACAAAAACTGAGAGATTTAGGGCAGCAGACAAATAAAATTTTTCAAATAAAATTTATTTTACAAATAAAATTGCAGACAAATCTGCAATTTAAACCTCAGTTGAGAAACCCTGGAATCAACAGTAGATCAATGGAATAGAAGAGAGATCTCATAAGTAGAGAATGAACGAAGTTCTTATATATGAAAATAAAGACGAAGATATCATTGGACCTCCTATATCCCTAGCACTAGGAAGGGCATGGTGAGTCTGTTGGTCTATCAGGTTTGGATATATTTACTAGACATTGGGGAAGCCATTGAATGGTTTGTGAACAAGGCATTTACGTCAACCTCTTTGAGAATTGCTATGGTCTGAATATTTGTGTCCCTTCAATTTCATATATAAAAACCTTTAACCACAAAGTGATACTATTAACAGGTGGGGCTTTTGGAAGGCGATTAGGTCATGAGGGTGGAGCTCTCCTGAATGAGAGCACTGCCTTGTAAGAGAGACTTCAGAGAGATCTATAGCCCTTTCCACCGTATGAGGATACAATGGGTAGTCTGCAACCTGAAGACAGTCCTCATCCAACCATACTGCAGCCTGATCTTGGACTTCCAGCTTCCAGAACTGTGAGAAATCCTTGTTTATAAGCCACCCAGTTTATGACATTTTGTTATAAGAGCTCGACTACACTAAAACAAGGATGTTTCATACAAGATGAAATTCTTATCCCCATTTAAATGTACATATTCAACAACAGGAAGTGTCAGAGGGCCCCCCCGCCCCCCCACTCTCGGTAAAGCGTTTAAACAAAGAAGTGAAAATGATCAGTTCAAAGAGTTGTGTTTTGTAAGCCTGCATAGGAAACAAAATCAATCTGATTGATGTATTTGATGTAGGCGGCTCTAGGAGTCTGGCCAGAGCCGCCTTCTCCTGGGTCTCTTCACGTCAATATCTGTCAGAATGCTCAGCTGGGGATGGTAAAAAAAGGTGGCTTTGTGGATACAAACCGCCATCCACTGGTACCTTTAGTGTCCCTGCTGGGACACATGGAGGGAAGGGAATGGATTCGCCTAAATCTGATGGCTAAATATGTCAGAGGGATGTAAGTGAAGGATTGGACCTCAGACAAACCTAATGCCTGAACTTAAAGGATGATCTTCAGGAATTAGTCTTGGTTTCACCCGATTCAATCGTCCTGGGGTTGCTTTACACCAGTTGTTTAAATATGGTGAGGTGGTAGGCAGATAAGCTAGAAACTGCCGAGAAGTCAGGCAAGGGTGAGTACCAAGAGGGTCTTTAGTCTATTCCTGGCTCATAACTCCAACAACCGCAAAGATTTCTTCTCAATCTTTGCAGATTTCTCACTCAGAATGGGCAAAATCATCTACAATTGTATGTCACTATTGGGCAATTTGCAGGGCTGAGATGCAGGAAGACTACTATGTTGTCCCATGTGTAATGTAACCATCTCTGAGTAATTTATAAGCCTATTAAAAGTATTCAGTGTTCTTTCAGTGGTTGTTTTCTCTTCTGCACTATGTCTTCCTGGTTTTTGGACGTAGATTTAGATTTATTTTTGTAGCAGCTGGAATATTTCTTCCAATATTTTTTTCCAGTAAGGTAAGTGAGTGGTATGTATTTTTTAAATCCATCCACATCTGAGACTGTGTTTCTCTAGTCACATAGATAGATGCTAACTTGGCATTCTCAGATAACTTTTTTTTCCCCAAAATGATGCAGCTATTGTTTCATTTGGTTCTGACATTGAACATTATAAAAACAGTCCGTCGTAAATACAGTGGGGTTTTTTTTTTCCATTTTAGGTAACTTTTTTTCTCTTTTTCCTGACTAGACAAATTGCGAAAATTATTTTTCTATCCTTGGAATTCTGAATTTCAAACATATATCCCAACACATGTCTTCTTTAACTCCCCTCTACTTCTGAAATCTCAACTAAAGCCATGTTTTTCTTCTTGGGTCTCTCCTCTATTTTCTTTATCTTTTGGCTAATAATATTCAGTTCTTTTTCCTTTTTCTTTGAGTTGTGGATAATTAGTTCCACATGTTTTTTAATTCATCGATGTGGCAATCCTGGTCAGTACCTCTGCTTTTTCTTTTTTTTTTTTTTTTTAATTTTAAGTTGAACTTTCATAGAAGTAAAACGTTCATAGAAGGGGAAAAAAGGAGGAAGTAAGTGCGCAGATTGTTGAATTTGAATTGAATAAGTTTATGTAATCAGCACCCTTTAGACCAAGAGATAGAACATGGCCCGCACACCAGAAGCTCCCCTACTGCTTCCCCCAAGGAATGCCTCTGCTCCCCAAGGAAACTATCCTGACTTCTAACATCATATAACCAAAAATTCTAACCAAAAATGATTGAAGTGAGTTTAAAGTCTACCCTTTCCCAAGTGGCGTTTTTGACTCTGCTGTTCTATAGCCACAGGCCCTAGAGCAGCTGCCCTGGGTTTTGGGGTCCCAGAGCAATAGGAGGATTAGGCTGTGAGGTCTCAGGGATCCGGAGTCAATGAAAGCTGTCTGATTCAGCTTTCAAAGCCAAACCCCAACACCCCCATCACAGCGGGACATTTGCAAGTTTTCTCTCTTTAAAAGTCTGGTCTATCTTTTTAAAAAACTTAACTGCAATTATTTAATTTTTTCTACAGCTACTCTTATTGAATTCTGATAGAACTATATTTCTTAAAATAGTGTTTTTAAATGAAGATAATTTAAGTATGATTCTGGTGAATATGTTTCCTTTTCATTGGCTCTGCTAGTATTAAATAAACATGTATCATATTTTGATTGAATTAACGAGTCCACTGTTACTTAAACATAATTAATACATAATTAAATACACTGTTACTTAAAACATAACTAAAATGTGACATAGACAGGTGGAGGTATTTGAAACAATAGAGACCATTCATCTAGGCTATGAGTTATTATAAGACATCAGTAAAAGTAACTAAATACGTACTTGAACAAATTTTGATTGGCTTTAAAAATAACACACACAAAAACTTAAAAAACAAAAATATCACCACTACTATCCCCAAACCTATTAGTATTTTTATTAGTTTATTCAATTACATTCATAGATTAATTTAGGAGAGTTGACATTTTACAGCAATCTCTTTTCTTGTTTTGTAATTTAGGTTTAATCTATAATTCTGGTTTTTTATTTTCTTTGATGTTTAAAATGGTTTCTAGGGGCGCCAGAGTGGCTCAGTCTGTTAAGCGTTGTACCCCTGGTTTTGGCTCAGATCACGATCTCAGGCTTGTGAGATCAAGCCCCACTGGCAGGGCAGCTCTGAGCTCAGCAACGAGTCTGCTTGGGATTTTTTTCCCTCTCCCTGTCCCTCTGCCCCCACCTCCATTTGCACGCACGTGCTCTCTCTCCCTCGCTCTTTCTTAAATAAATAAATAAATAAAATCTTTAAAAATAGAATAAAATAAAATGGTTTCTAAATTCTAGTAGTTAAATTTTTTAATAACATAGTACTAAACCTTTAATTGTACATATTTTATGCCATTATAAAGTCCTTATCATTATTCTTGTTATCTCCAATGTAATTCTTTACTAAGCATCAAGAAACCAGCAACTCATTCACACAAGACCCTTCTCCACAATCCTATACTGAAAAGTGGCATTTGGTTTTTTTCTTCAGAAACTTCTCATTTAAAATTTCCCATTTTCTCTTAACTATGATGTAATCATGGACTAATGACAATCAACTCACAACCACGCTTAACTATAGTGGCTCTTGTTTGATACCTTTAAAATTAGGGTGGGCAAAGGCTGCTAAAGACCTTAACACAGTTAAACATCTGAAGTGAGGCTTTAATTAAATATTTGTTATCAGCACTACTTGCTGTAAGATGTTATTTAACTAATGCCTGATGGACACAAGAATTTTATATATAAATTTTATCCAACAATACACATCACACATACTATTATATATGTTCATATACAATACACATATACGCTCAAATACACATGTAATACACATATACCCTCATAAATATATACATGCTCATATAAAAAGCATTTGATAATTACAAATTGAAATATTAATATACTTTAAATATAAATTTATATTTATAAATTTAATTACCTGTAACTGGATTTTTTTCACCTTGTCAACTCTTTAAGGTAGCATTCACAAATTAAAAATAAAAGGCATATTAAAAATTTTTTTAAATAAATAAATAAATAAATAAAAATAAAAGGCATAATGAAACATGTTTTCCTGACACTCCAATATTAAAATTTTCATCCCAAATATGACAATTACTTGCTAACACTTGATAATCTTAGGGAGCTATGTAAGTAATATAATTTTGGAGGAGGAGAAAAGGAGAAAAAAGTAATATAATACTTCCTTTCAATGGCAAGTACTCAAATTTCATAATTAAATCTTTTCTCTATTTCAGTAGTTTGGATTTTTTTTTCCAAAAACACTTTTAAATATATATACTAAGTTTTTTATACTCTGTCAGCGTTGCCATAGTACTTAAACTCCTGACAATATAATTTAAAAAAAAATGAGTTATATAGTTTAATCTGAATCTAAGTGCTAAAAATACTATTTTAGACCTGTAAACATAGAAACCAGTTCATGGCCCTTTTGTTAGTCATGTTAAGACTTTTCAATGCCCATCATCATTTTTAAAATTACCCTTGAGTTTACAAAAGGTCAGATGGAGCTGGCCTCATGCCCTCTTTGAAGAGGTTTACCACACTGTGCTCAACCACATCCCCTTGGGGTACTATGGTGCTAAATTCTGGGCCAGCCACCAGAATCATATGATAAAATTTAATTAATAGATTAGGCTTACTAATACTAAAAATATCAACCAATATATTTACAATATATGAATGATGAAAAGACATTAATTCTAGCCATTGCTCTCCTAGAGTTTTGTTTAATGTTGCTACAAATATATGAATACTCAAAACACCATTCCACCATTTCCAATGGTAGGTATGACTCAACATTTTTTGAAAGATGGGATTTTGCTTTATATATAATAGGAAGAACATTTCTAATATATCCTAAAAGAATTAAGAATAATTAAATTATAACTAAATTAATATACTATAATTCACAGTTATTTGTATATATGAATATGTACATATATACATACCATTTTAGACAGGAAGCTGCCATTTAATATTGCCATTTTTCAGATTTCATTCACCTCAATTTATTGTTAAGATTGTATTCTTCTGCTTTAGTAGAGCTATGATACTATCATCGTTAATTTTGTGTCAATTTAATTGGACCATGGGGTGTTTAGATATTTGGTCAACATTATTCTGGGTGTTTCTGTAAGGGTGGTTTTAGATGAGGTTAACACTTAAATTGGTAGACTAAGTAAAGCAGGTTGCCCTTCTTATAGGCTTTTTTTCCTACCTTCAGATTCCAACTGAAATACTCTTTTTGGGTCTCAAGGCTGCCAGCCCTCATACTCCAAGTACCCCTTTGGCTCTCTTGTTTCTTAGGCCTTCAGACTCAGACTGGAGCTGACCCACCAGGTCTCTTGAATCATCAGCCTGCTCACTTGCCTTGCAAATCTGGGACTTAACCAGCCTCTGTAATTATATGAGTTAATTCCTTATAATAAATCTCTATCTATCTATCTAGATATATACCTTACGTAGATATATACAGATATATGTAGATATATCTCTTACAGTATCATATAGTATATATTATATATAAATATATATTATATAATAACATATATTTATATATAAATTATAATTTATGCATTACATATTTTAATATATATTAAATATATAATATAAAAACAAATTATATCTATAAATATAAAATAAATATACAAATATACAAATAAATATATTCTATATAATTATATATTCTATATATTTATTTATATTCAATACATTTTTATATTTATATAAATATATAGATAAATACATAATGATAAATAATATAAATATAAATATAAATGTATTTATATAATACATATATTATATAACATATATATGTAAAATTTTATTGGTTCTAGGGAGAATCCTAATTACAACAACCAACTTCCAATTATTTATTTTCAGGATAATGTAGAAGAATAAACTTACAAATAGCATCACTATGAAGTATCAGCTTTAGCATATTAGTTATTGTTGTATTATGACTATGATAATTAAATGCATATACAGAAGAAACACTGTCTGAATATAGACTTGATTAGAATCTACACACTTATTTCCAACAAAAATTTTCCTAGTAGATATCACCCTCCTCCTCTTTAACCCAGGAATTGAGTTATTATCACTTTCTTTATTTTCACTAATTTGAGTATTCTGAATATATAATCTACAAATTATGCTTGTTCTGCCATTTGTTCTTATACTATTAAGAGCTCATTTTCTTTAAGATGTAAATGAATAAAGTAGTGTAACAACAAGCAAATAATACTGACTCATTAGATTATGACTCATGCCATCATATCAAATGCACCTCCACACCATTTATTTATTTTTATTTTTTATATATATATATATTTTTAAAGATTTTATTTATTTATTTCACAGAGGGAGAGAGATCACAAGGAGGCAGAGAGGCAGGCAGAGAGAGAGAGGGGGAAGCAGGCTCCCTGCTGAGCAGAGAGCCCGATGTGGGCCTCGATCCCAGGACCCTGAGATCATGACCTGAGCCGAAAGCAGAGGCTTTAACCCACTGAGCCACCCAGGCGCCCACCTCCACACCATTTAAATGAACTTCTCACTAGTTTCATGGTAGCTCTGATGTGACTTTTCATCTACCAGTCCCAAATAATATGTTCACTATTAAACTTAGAGTGTGTAACATTATCTTGATATAACTCTGCTTACCCTAAACAAATATTTAACATCATTGACTTTGATGCCATTCATTTTGTTAGCTTTTGTAGCTTGAATTCCAGAGTAGGTTTTACCTTCTTAGTAATAGTGTCAAATATATACAGTCTTATATGCCCAATCTACTAGTCTACTTCAATGTTAATGATTTTTATATCCATACACATATGACTAGCAATAAAATAATCTGCCAAAAAATTTAAGTTTCATACTAACTATAGTTTATATAACTTCATAATTAGCTTAAATAGCTTTTAATTATTTAAAAATTATTTGAAATAAGTCTACATTTCTCATAGATTTTGACAGTTTTTATCTTCAACCCCCTTGTCAATATTGATAACCCAGTTAGTCTAACCTATCAAAAATTTGAAAATAAAATACTTTTATCTCAGTATTTATATTAAAAATATTTCTAATCATAACCAAAATAGCCATAAGCTTATTTTGTATTAAATTCTTCTAGCAATTTAACTCTATTAGGATTAATTATAGTAGCATCCATAAAACCAGCTGAGGTGGGCCTCTATTCATGATTTCCTTTCTTCATAGAGGATCTAAGTCCTGTTATAGCATTATTCCCCCCTCAGTATAATAGTAAAAGCAGTTTTCCTACAGATGGATTTTTACCCTATACCAGAAAACAATGTTACCATCCACCATGACCTCATACCTATTCCCATAGGAATACACTTTCCTGCTCTCTATTCTTTATCACAAATTGGCATAAAAATTGTGACTTTCTCAACTTTATGACATTTAGGACTAGTGATAATACAATAAGAACTAACCGCTCATATCTAGCATTTTTATATATCTGCATCAACACATTCTTTTGTGTTTATTTTTTATTATGTTCAATTAGCCAACATATAGTACATCATTTGCTTTTGATGTATTATTCAATGAATCATTAGTTGTGTATAATACCCACTGCTCATCACCATATGTGTCCTCCGCAATACCCATTAACTGGTTACCCTATCCACCACCACCCTCTCTTCTGAAACCCTCAGTTTGCTCCCCAGAGTCCATAGCCTCTCATGGCTTGGCTCCTTCTCTGATTTCTTCCCCTTCAGTTTTCTCTCCCTTCCCCTATAGCTCTTCACATGAAATAAACCCCAAATTTATTGCAATATCTCATCCAAGCTTATCACTCCTAATTAACACAAGATATCATAAGCAAAGGTTTGAGGGGGGAAAAAAAAGCCCTAAATCCAAAAATACCATTTAATAAAAATATGAGATAGTTCCTGGATTTTAACCATAGCCAATAATATGAAAAACTATGCTTGTTCTTCCAGAGCTAATAGTGACTAAAATAGTAATTCTAAGAGGAAACAGTGACCAAAGTCTCAAGTTGTCCCTATTCTGAATCAACTGCTCCTCAATTGACTTGCGTGGTCTGTGTAAAATTTTAGCCTGATGAAACATGGATTCTCTTCCACAGATAGATTTAATATAATACATCTTACAGGATTCTGCCTATATGTCCTTACAAAAACAATAACAAAATTCTCAGAGTGATATCAACAAAGACAGCAGAATGGGAGGTCCTTGGCGCTATTTTCCTTCACAAATAAACCAAATAGCAACTATCCACAGACAAGAATGCTTCTGTGAAAATCTCACAACCTGGAGGTAGGCTGAGTAGTCCCTTGAGGAAAAAGAACCTAGAAAAACCATATCAGAAGGGTTAAATGGAGCAGTTTCACTTTGACCACACTGTCCCTTCACCAAGTTGGCTCAGTGCCCCAGTGAGAGGGGTCTCTCTTCTTCAGTGGGGAGCAGAAAGCTGGCTGGTAGCCAGCTTCCTCTGGGTTCTGGGATGTTCACTGGGAGATCCACTTCTGTCTTGTCTCATGAGGAACATTGGAAGAATTGGCAGGAATAGACATCCTGGGTCAGCTAGAAATCAAGAAACGGGTGGGGCTCACAGTAATCAGTACATGGTTCACCACATCCCTGCCAGTGATCTCATCTGACAAAATCAGTGTCTTGGAGAGATATCTGCAATCCTACAGTATTATTCATGGAGCCAAGAGATGAAAACAATCTGTGTGTCCATAATAGGTGAATAGATAAAGAAAATGTGATATGTATTTCTCTTTCTTTCTTTTCTTTCTTTCTTTCTTTCTTTCTTTCTTTCTTTCTTTCTTTCTTTCTTTCTCTTTCTTTCTTTTCTTCCTTTTCTCTCTCCCTTTCTTTCTTTTTTTCTTCTTTTTTTTCATGCCTTGATGGAGGGGGTTGGAATTTGGCAAGTGAAAGTTCAGGTTAAGGGGAAAAATAACCCAAGTTGTGAAGCAAGAGAGCTCTGAGCATGTTCACAGTTCATTATTTATCTGGTTTGGGTGGACTGCTTAGTGTAAGAAAAACATTCAATTTCCTAAGTTATCTGTTTTCTTTATATCCGTTAAAAAACCTCCAAACCTCTAAACTAATGCTATTTGCTCAAAATAAACTCTTGCGATGGGAAAAACATTGAAATTATATACCCCAAATTTTTCTGACTAGTTCTCTTGATTAGTGGTGTATGGTAACTTGCACTGTGAGCTTTATCCAATGAATCATACATTTGCAATGTCAGATGAGTTTATGGTTATTCATTCATTATTGCTTTTCATTGCTACGACCTTAACCTCAGCACTCTTAAAACACAACTCCCCAAATAATTATGTTTTAATGATAGAGGGGGCAAAAGCACAGAATGTTTCAGTTTCCAACTAATTCAGGGGAGGATGTGATTGATGTGTGAAATACACTGAACCAGGAAAACTTAAGAATAAGAAATAGATGGTGGCCTGGTGGATAAATGCACAAGACTCAGAATAGGAGAAATTATACTATGAAACATGAAAAAAGAAAAGGAGAACACTTGGCAGTTTTTTAAAGGATTGGGGCAATATGATGATTAATGTGTCAATTTGTCTAGGCCATAGTATGAAGACATTTGGGTCAAATATTGTTTTAGAAGTTTCTGTGAAGGTATTTTCTAGATGAGATCCATATTTAAATCAGTAGACTTTGAGATAAGCACCCTGCCCTTCATAATTTGAGGGTGGACCTCATCCAATCAGTTGAAGGCCTTGATAGAAAAAGACTGACCTTCCCAGAAGAAGGATTCCACCACCAGATGGCCTTTGGACAAAAACTGCAACATCAACTCTTCCCTGGGTCTCCAGCCTGTAAACTCACCCTATAGATTTTGGACTTGCCAGCCTTATGTAAAGGTAAACTTACATTACAAAATGTAAGCTCATTCCTTAAAATCAATCTCTCTCTCTCTCTCTCTATATATATATATATGTATATATATACACATATATAATAAATATAAATAAATATATAAATATATTTATAAAAATATAAATTATAGATAAATATATATTGAGAGAGAGAACATAGCATATTTATATAAATACACACACAGAGAGAACATAGCATAATATAGAGAGAGAACAGAATCAATAAGCGATACATATGCATACATATGTATATCTCTTATTGGTGCTGTTTCTGTGAAGTGCCCTAATACAGGCAAATTTCCAAAAAGCAATCACTTTGGCATTTTAATAAAGCTCCTGCTGTACCCCCTAAGGAAAAACATAGTTTACTGTTAATAAGGAAAACACTCAATATTGCCACTTAATTTCTAAAGCTAAAAGATATAATTCCTGATTTTTTAGGTTCTGTTCAACTATAATGCAATGTCGATAACCTTAAAAACTTTTCTGTCATCCTCACATATGTAGGTTTACTTTCACTACTCATTCTTTCAAAGAGGAAATTAGATATCATTTATTTATCCAAAGAATTTCTTTCTGCTTGAGCTGGAAAATCTCATTGACTAATTTCCTGGCTGTACCCTTTACCCCTTGTGTTTAAGAATCAAGCCATAATGAGAATTCAAATTTGGCCTGCTGATCCTGAAGAAGTGAAAATGAGGTGAGCCAAACAAACTTGAAAACTGAAACTGCCTCCATAAATTATGATGGATGGTTACTGGAAGAGAAGCAATCATTCCCTGAAAATCTGAAAGTACCCTAGAATTCTACACACATATTCCCACAATAATGATGACTCATGCCAATGGAACTGTGGACACTTAGAACATTTCCTCAGTACTCTATTTAGTTCTTCACTTATGCAGCAAAGTATACTGACTTTCAACTGGGAATAAAGTACAAAAATGGGTAAGACACACACTCTACCTTTAAGGAAATTAGAGTCCAAGAGAGGAGGAGCAATCTGGAAACAAATTAGTATAAGAGCACTAACGGTGTAGTGAAGGAATGCTTATAATATATAACAAATGTGTACATTGGAGATCTATTTTCTCATCTTTATATAGAAATAAAGAAATGCTGGCCCTGGATTTTATGCCAAAATTACCTCCTATGGTGAGCATAGCATAATGTATAAAGAAGTTGAAGCACTATGTGGTATACCTGAAACTAATGTAACATTGTGTGGCAACTATACTCAAAAACATTTTTTTTTAAATCACTCTGAGTGGGCACTGGTAATGATTTTTCAAAAGGAATGCCTGCTAAAAAACTCAAATTGTATATATTTTTTAGGACAACTTTTCTGCCACCAGAATTTTGAAAATTCTGCTCTAAATGGTGAGTTCCTGTACTTGCCAATAGGCTTACGCTTACTGAATCTGTGTACATCCACCTCTCTGAGGGGATCCTGAGTGACTCAAAACATACCATCAACTTCCTTCGTATTATGTGTACACCTGTCATTTCATCATCATTTCTAAACTATTTTCTGTTTCCTCTTTAATACATTATTAGAGTTGTCAAGTCGATTATGCTTTGAGAAAGAGCCAGAATAGGGCATGTAAATTGATGGCATTGCAACCCCTCCCAATTGCGTTAGCAGTAACACACATCCCCGAGCTGTTGCAAATGTGGACTGCTAATGATTCACAGCTCCCCACCTGCCTACTTCCTTGGAATATTGCTCCTGGATGATGGTAGTCACTGTTGTGGGAGACTACCAACTTCCCCACCGCAGTCTACAGACAATGAGTGACTAGTTGATACTAGGTATGATAGACTTGGTGGTACAGTGTATGGCCCAGTGCACCCCCACCCCGAGGGATCCAGCCCAGGCTATTTTGTACCTGAGGTCACATTCTGATTACCTCTTTCTACGACCCCCTTTTCTTCACACTCTGTCTTAGAGATTCATTCTGAAGAGTACTCCCCCCATTAAACTTGTTTTACTCATAGCTTTAGCAATATTTATGGTAATATGGTAAAGACAATGTAGAAAGGCTAAAGGGGATTAGTGTGCCATTTTAGGTCTTGAGGATTTCTTTTCAATCTCCATTTTGGAGTCCAGCTAAGCACACTGGCATTCCCATGGGATCAAACCAGTGTGTATGTACTGTTTTGGCACAGAAATATTTGAATTTGCTGACATACTGTCATAATTTAGTGAGATGAGATTAGACCTGATCACTATTAAGAGCAAGCAAAAACACCACGGTCCTGACCGTCATTAGAATCGCCCCCTTAGAGGATTCTCAGGAGGCCTAAGGGCTACGGGAACACTTATAAGAAAATGGTGGCTGATAACTGCTGTGAAATTTGAAGGCCCAGCCCAATCTGGGAATTACATGGACTAGAGCAACTAGCAACATTCCTCAAACTGTGAGAAGTGAGTTATCTCTTGGAGACCCCACCAATAAACAAGTATATCACAGGCAAGCAGGACTGGCTACTGGGGTTTGGGAAAAAGTCATATACCTTTCCTAGAAATCTTGTTGGACATAATTTACCAAAAGAAATTTGAATTTAAATGAGTTTTTTGAGCAGAAACAAATGTTAAAAGAATTTACAAAGGGATGTGTCAGTCAGCTAAGCATCTGCTTTCGGCTCAGGTCATGATCCCAGGGTCCTGGCATTGAGTCCCCATTGGGCTCCTTGCTTGGCAGGGAGCCTGCTTCTCCTTCTCCTGCCCCTCTCCCTGTTTGTGCATATGTGCTCTCTCTCTCTGACAAATAAATAAATAAAATCTTTTTAAAAAATTTACAAAAAGCAGTGGCATAGGTAGTCTCATTCCATTCTTCAGATGATATTAAAAATAACTACAACCACAATATACACAAGATTGGAGCTTTTGGCAAAAATAAAATACAAAAAAAAAAAAACAAAAATAAAATACATTACTCAATAGACACCTCTCAAGGTTTGTACTTAAATACCTCCCATTTGAAAAATAATTGCTAGCTTGTTACTTGGCCTAGGTCAAAACTGACCTCACCATAGAAAAGCATCAAATAATTTGAGGCCAGTTATAGGAACCTTGTCTTGTAAGGAAGAATCAACACAAAAGACTCTGGCATTAAGTGGAAGTTGTATGTATATTCAAGAGCATGCAGAAGGGGGATGTCTAGGGGTGTCCAGCACATATGGGAGTAAGCTCATTTATTACCTGTAGGGACAATGATAGAGGCCTGGGAAGACTCCCCTAGCCTCATCACTATATGAACCTTATGATTTTTATCTCAGTTGAGGAAAGACCAGGTTTGCTGGCCTTGTTCACCGTTCACTGACTGAAGTTCTCAGATTGAAGGCCACGTTGCTGCATGGAAATCAGCAGCACTCTAAAGAGAGAAGAAGTCACCACAAATATGCACAAAGGGCAGAGTAGAGGGCTGTCTATTTAACACCAGCAGGGGAATAAATCTACTATCCTCTGGTAGTGGTTTAGATACTTAGAAACCCTGTGGCTACAGCCAGTGGCCTTGCTATATGGTCAGGCAAATAAGGCCTACATGACTGAACATAAAGAATATTCCTGTATGAGGAACTCAGATTTAGAATTCCATGTAGAAATTTGGAGGAAAAATTAGAGTCATGTAGATAATCATCAAAAACTCCAGTCGCTGGCTCAGAAAGGGATTGGGAAAGTAAGCTACTGTTTTAGTCATATTCCTAGGAAGAAGTTATCTGGGTGAAATGAACGGGCATAAAGGAACTCAGGTCATGCATTGTTGAGTTACAGATGACACAACCCCTTAGTAACTGCTGGCTAATGTGATAAGAAACCACACCTTTGTCTATAAGTAAAAAATCTTTTGAAATGGCTTGGTTAAGATTGCTTGAAGGCAAAGGTCTGCACAGCTGGCTAGTGTATTGCATTCTACCATTACTGGTAGTCCCACGTGAGGCTACAAGTAGTTTGAACTGGAATGGGGACTGTACTATAATGGGTTTGCTTATCTTGTAATCCAGGAGTAACCTCAGAGAATACAGTTAAGGGTCTGGAAGAGCAAAATATCCATCATTTTGGCTCAGTTGAATATACTTTTTCTGGTTCCTGTTTTTCTTCTACCAATGTACAGAAATGAACAAAGAAGAATAATATCGCATGGCTATACCACACTTCTTCACTCTTAGAGCAGTGGTTCCATTAAAAAATTGTAATGGCATCCAAAACCCTTCTTTTTCAAAAGCTGTTGAAAAAAAGATTTTAAGGGTTGGATTGCTATTCAAATGATTGAATATGACAGGAAGTTAAAATGAGGACTCTACTAGATCTATTTCTAGATCTGAAGATGCAAATGATGGGTGGAAGAAGAATGTAAAGCAGTGCTTTATAAATTTCCCACTCAGAAGTTTTCTGGTGATAGCAAGCCTGGGTTTAAATTTATATGTTCCCAAGAAAAGTCATATAAGTGACTAAGAAACAATATCTATACTAAAATTTTGGCAATATGTATTCCCAGAGGTACTTTCGAGTAGGTCATAAGTTCAACTTATATACTAATTTTGGGCTAACTGTAAACATGATTCCATTTCCAAGCAGTAGAATTAGTCTTATGTTTCTTTACCTTTCAAATATGACATTTGGAATGGAGGTCAAGAAGTTGGTGACATAGATCATGACAGAATTCAGTCTCTTTCACAAGAAGACCAACTAGCAACTATCCTAGATGAGCTATTCTATTTCCAAGACATTTCCATCGAGGAAATCCCAGAACCTAGGTAAGGCTGAAGCACCCCTTTGGACCACAGAGACCCAGACGGATTGCATTAGAAGGGTACAGAGAAGTGGCTAGGCACCAACCACATCTCCTCTCTTCCAGACTGGCTCTGTGCCATACTGAGAGGGCCCCCTGGGCCTGTCTTTTTCCCAGTGGATAAAGGGAGCCCAAGGTAGACTTACAGCTTCTCCAGACCTATGGGACACTTCCTGGGAGCCCCATTCAGGTCTCACCTCCTTGAGGATCACTGGGGGAATCTTCAAGGCTTGATCACTGGGGATTCGATAGAGAGAGAGAAGTAGGAACACCGCTTATAGTAAGAGCACTCCGATCTCAGAAGACCACATTATTCCTTGCAGCAGTGCCTGAGCAGAGCTCTTAGCCAACAGCTCTGTCCAGAGCTGAGGCAGTAGCCACATCTGACCAGGAAGCATGGTGGGCAGTTCTGCCTAATTCAGGTCTCCAGTTAACAAGCCAGGCAAACAATGAGCCCCTTCTATAGCCCCAACCCATCAGGGAAGCAAATTGGCAGCCTAGCCCAACTGCTAAGTATAGCCTCTAGCCCCACTTGACCCGGAAGCCTGATCAAGGAATCTGAGTGGCTATAGAGCTCATCCTACAGCTCTGCTTAAGCAGGGAGCCAGGCCAACGACACTGCCCAACTGTTAAGTATAACCTCTGGCTTCACATAACCAGCTTAAACAGTAACCTCAATATCTAAAATATATAAGAAACACATACAGCTCGATAGCAAAAAACCCAGATTTTTTTTAAACAGCAAACATCCTGAATAGACATTTTTACGAAGAAGACACATAAATGTCCAACAATACACAAATAAGATGCTCATCATCACTAATCATCAGGGAAATGAGAAACAAAACCACAATGAAATACCACCTCACGGCTGTCACAAAGGCTAATATAAAAAAGACAAAAGGGCACCTGCGCAGTGGGTTAAAGCCTCTATCTTCGGCTTGGGTCATGATCTCGGGGTCCTGGGATCGAGCCCCATGTCGGGCTCTCTGCTCAGCGGGGAGCCTGCTTCCTCCTCTCTCTCTGCCTGCCTCTCTGCCTACTTGTGATCTCTCTCTGTCAAGTGGATAAATAAAATCTTAAAAAAAAAAAAAGACAAGAGATTACAAGTGCTGACAAGAATGTGGAGAAAAGGACCCTCATGCACTGTTGGTGGAAATGTGAATTGGTGCAGCCACTGTGGAAGACAGTATGGAAGTTTCTCAAAAAATTAAAACTAGAACTACCCTATGATCCAGCAATTCTACTTCTGGGTGTATAGCCAAAGGAAATGAAATCACTATCTTGAAGAGATATATGCATTCCCATGTTCGTTGCAGCAATATTTGCAATAGCCAAGGCATGGAAACAACCCAAGTGTCCATTAATAAGTAAATGGATAAAGAAGATGTGGTAGATTCACACAACAGAGTATTATTTAGCCAAAAAGAAGTAAATCCTGCCATTCGAGACACAGTGGATGAAACTCGAGGTCATTATGTTAAATGAAATAAGTTAGAGAACGACAAATACTGATGATCTCACACATACATGGAATCTAAAAACATCAAACTCATAGAAACAGAACAGATTGGTGGTTCCCGGAAATCAGGGAGTTGAGGAGAGTAGGGAAATGAGTGAAGGTAGTCAAAAGGTACAAACTTCTAGGTGTAAGATGAATAAGTTCTGAAGGTAGGATGTATAACATGGTGACTCAAGATAACAATACTATATATTTGAAAGTTGCAGAATAGACCTTAAAAGTTCTCATGCACACACACAAATTGTAACTATGTGAGGGGATGAATATATTAACTAACCTTATTGTGGTAGTCATTTTGCAATATATACATATATCACATCATTTCATTGGATACCTTTAACTTACACAATGTTATATGTCAACTATATCTCTATAAAGCTGAGGGAAAAATTAAGAATCCATGAGCTTAACCGTTGTTCTCAACAGCTATATGGATAAACAGTACATCTGCTGAGCCAAAACCTTCAGCCATGGAGAGCAGTGTGTGTCAGAAAGGTAATAACTGGAATCAGTACAAGATCATAGAGGAAGGAAAGGGCACTTGCAAAGGGGTCACAATATTAGAGAAGAATGCATCATACTATTTCTGTGAAAGCATTTCAGAGCAAGAGAATAATATTCTTAGCTCACTCTCTCTCTCTTAGAGCTAGCAGTGTCTGGTATTGGGAGGATTTACTGCATAGATGCCCTTTACTAAAATAGTAAAACTTTTCTGGAAGCCATTCAATAGCATTCCTCAGAGCTGGTGGGATGATTAAATACCATGGCCATTACTAGGTGCAAGGGAGTTAAGGGAATTCAGCTGCGTCTGAAGCTGGGAGTGTTTTTTTTGTGTTTGTTTGTTTTTTAAGATTTACTTATTTAATTTAGAGAGAGAGCATGAGTGGGGGGTGGGGAAGGGTAGAGGGAGAGGGAGAGAAAGAAAGAAACAGACTCCCCGCTGAGCAGAGAACAATGCAGGGCTCAATCCCAGGACCCCGAGGTCATGATCTGAGCTGAAATCAAGAGTCAAACACTTAACTGACTGAGCTCCCCAGGTTCCCCTAAGCTAGGAATGTTAAGGAAAAGGGGAATTGAACTATTTGTGGGTTTGCCACATTAAACATCTTCCACTGGGAATGAGGAAAGGTGGTAAACAGATTTATGTATGTAAAAGGTCATTGTTTCTGTAGAGTGGAAGATGGGCAAGATAAGGCAGGGTTCTGGAGCTGGGGAAACCAGTGAGCAGGTGATGAAGGCTGAAACTAAAGCTATGGTGGTAGGTGTAGAGGGGGAGTTCATAAGTGAGTGAGGGAATGGAGGTAGATGTGTCATAACTTGGTCACCCGATCAGAAGGGTTAGGGAGAAAGGAGTCCCAGGTTCTGGCGAGGGTGATTATCCATGCTAATGGAAAAAAAAGACAATCGAGGATAATGGTTCATTTGGTTACGTGTGCCTACCTAATCCCATTTATGTTTCACCTTCTGCTTCTTAATGCTTCTTTTGTTTTTGGACCATGTTGTCCTAAACTGAAGTTAAATGGGCCTGAATGGTTATGACAAATGTGACATTTATTAAAATCCTAAATCTTAGAACGCTAGTGTCATGGGAATCTATGTGTAGATCTTAGAATTGCAGTGCTCATAGTTACTTACAGAATTCCTGTTTCAAGCTCCCAAGTTCCCAGAAGAACCCTGTAAGAGCCAAATGAGATAATTATGAGAAAGATATTTGTACATGGTAAAATGTCATAAAGCACACACTATTATAAAAATTCATTTAGGATAAAATGATACGTAATGGAAGAACACAATCTCTGATTCTTATATTCATGAAAATGGAAATGAATTCTTACCCTACTCCATTCATCAGGGAACATTATGTGCAAAACACATGTAATTCTCTATCCCTTCCTCCCACCTTCCTACAAGAGGAGGGGTGATATATCTACCTAGTGAACATGTCAGATGAAAAATGAACTTCGGATCTGCCTGGCCACCTACAGGCCCATCAGAGTCTGCTCTCCTACTCCTACTGCTGGGGAGCAGGCTTGGCCTCTGGGGGGGAGGCTAACTGTGTGGGAGGTTCAGCGTAAGTCTACAGTGAAGTACTAAGAAACTCATTGCGACTGTGCGCTTAAGCTATGACTTCAGTCCCGCTTTTCGTTGCAGTATAGAGATATTTTAATCTTTATCAGTCTAGCTGTGAGTCTAACTCTCTAACTGCCAAAATCAACAGGGAAAGCAAGGGGTTAACTATTGGGAGCACCAGATTCTGACACTACCCACAACATTCCTCCCCAGAGGAGATTTTCAAAGCTTTACCCAATCACTGCCTTCAAATATAAGTATTTTCTTTTTTCTAATGTTTCTCTCTTTATTGGGAACTTCTAATCATAGTATCCATTCAATAGGAAATATAGAAGAACCTATTGTCATAGTTGGAAAAACGTTTGATGAAATTATTAGCATTCCAATTATATCTGATCTATTCAGCACACAGGAGGAATGCCACTTCCGGGTGTTGTAAGTTTCCAGATGTTAAGCATGTCTTTATAGGAGCTCAGTAAGTGGATCATATCTAAGCTCCAAAATACATGAATTTTACATTAATATATCTTAACCACGTGACATTGTCTGCATCTGTTTAGAGGCTTATACCAATGTGAAGACACAGGTTACTGCTGCCCCAACAAGTTTTTATGCTGTAAGAGAACAAAATTTATGGGCATGGGAATTCCTTTTCTCTCCACTCCCACTTTCCATTTAGAAACTCTCAATTTTCTCTACATCCTAGGTCAGTCACATTTGGAGAATAGGGTCTATTTTCATAGGAAACCATTTTAAAGTCTTAGACTGAGGCAAAAGCTTGGCTCAGCATCAAAGTCTCATGGCTGGCTGGTGACCTTTGGAGCTACTTTCATTCCTCCTTCACTGTTTTTTGCCTCCTTCTGGTTCAGAATCCTTGACTGGACTCCCATGTCCTTCAGTCTCCTCTTCCAGGGTGTGGAAGGTGCATTCTTATGATTAGGTGTCTGCTCTTCCAGGCTGCTGGTGCTGGGTGTCTCTTAAAAGCACTTGGTATGCCAAGTTTGTGTCTCTCTTTCGTGACTGCCTGAGTGTCAAGTGCTTAATGAAGTGAGCTGAGTGAGTCATGGTGCAATCAGATTCAACATTCTGCTAAGCAAGAAAGATCCACTAAAATCCAGGCCATGAAATAGAGATTAATATCAGGAAAGTCAAGCCCCTAATTTTTGTTCACAACTCTTTGCATTTTCAGATAGACAGAGAAACTGAAAAGATTTTAAAGGTGACAGCTATGTACCCACTCTCTAGATTCTACCCTTAGCAGCTTAAGATTGTATTTGTTTGGGTCATTTTACTGGGATAGAATTCACATAACATAAAATTCACCATTTGAAAGTGTATAATTAAGTGGCTTTTCACGGGTTCCCAAGATTGTGTGACATCTCCATTATCTAACTGCAGAACACTTCCATCAACCCATAAAGGAAATCCCATACACATTCGCAGTCATTTCCCCAGTTCCTGGTGACTACAAATCTATTTTCTGTCTCTATAGATTTGCCTATTCTGGGCATTTCATATAAGTGGACTCATATGATATGTGGCTTTGCATGTCTGGCTTCCTCACCTAGCATACTGTTGTTTTCAAGGGTCATTCATGCTGTAGCCTGTGTTAGTACTGCATTCCTTTTATGACTGAATGAGTTTCTGTTGCTTGGATATACCACATTTTGTTCATGCATTCTTCAACTGATGAATATTTGGGTTGTGTCTCAATTCATTCAGGCTGCTATAACAAAAAATACTATAGACTGAGCGACCTAACAAACATTTATTTCTTGCAGTTCTGGAGGCTGGAAAATTCAGGATTGAAGAACAGCTGATTTGGTGTCTGGTGAGCATGCGCTTCCTGGCTCATGGATGGCTGTCTTCTCTCTGCGTCCTCACATGGCAGAAGGGCTGAGAGAGCTTCTGGGCTCTTCTATAATTCCACTTATGGGAGCTTCACTCTCATGACCTAATCATCTCCCAAAGACTCTAGTGCCTAATACCATCACATTGGTGGGGGGGTAGGATTTCAGCATATGAATTTCGGGGGCCACATTGAGTCCATGGCAAGCACTTTGTTTCCACTTTTCCACCATACAAATGGTGCTAGCTATCAACATTTGTTACCATCAGTCTTTTACTATACTTGCATTATCCCATATCTAGTCATCTACTAATCCATCTATTTTACTGGTACATTTTAAGGTGAATTCCAGCTAAATACTTTAATTTGCACATCATTAACTAGATGCCAATGTTTATTTAGAGTTTTTTATGTAAAATTTGTATGCAATTAAATGTTTAAAGCTCATAGGTATATTTCACCATTTACCAAGTTTTGAAAAATGCATATACTTCTAGCTAACTCAAACACCTACCAAGATATGAGCATCACTATTATCTCAGAAAGTTCCCTCATGGCCTGTCCCAGTCAATATGCCCAACTCCCAGAGACAACTGCTATTTTGGTTTTTTCCACCATAGATATTATGAAATGATACATACCCGGTTTAAAAAAAGGACTTTCTGTCTAAATGGAGTAATAGAACTCATCTGTTTTTGATGGGTTTATTGATTTGATTGAGGTACTCCTTACCTTATATTTCATATTTTATTATTTTTATTTTTTAATTTAAATTCAATTAATTAACATGTAGTGTATTATTAATTTCAGAGGTAGAGTTCAGTGATTCATCAGTCTTATATAACACCCAGTGCTCATTATATCACCTGCCATCCTTAATGTCCATCAACCAGTTACTACTCCATCTCCTCCAGCAAACCTGTTTGTTTCCTATAGTTAAGAGTCTCTGATTTTGTCTTATTTTTCCCTCCCTTCCCATATGATCCTCTGTTTTATTTCTTAAATTCCACATATGACTGAAATCATATGATAATTGTCTTTCTCTGATTGACTTCTTTAGCTTAGCATAATAGTCCCTAGTTCCATCCACATCAAACTGTTTTCCAGAGTGGCTACCACAACTTGCATTCCCACCGACAGTGTAAGAATGTTCCCCTTACTCCGCATCCTTGCCAACATCTGTAGTTCCCTGACTTGTTACTTTTAGCCATTCCTACCTGTGTGAGGTGGTATCTCATTGTGGTTTTGATTTATATTTCCCTGATCCCGAGTGATGTTCAGCATTTTTTCATGTGTCTGTTGGCCACATATATGTCTTCTTTGGAGAAGAGTCCAGGGCTAGATGGCTTCCCAGGGGAATTCTACTAAACATTTAAGGAAGAATTAATATGTATGCTTCTGGAGCTGTTTCAAAAAGTAGAAATGGAAGGAAAACTTCCAAACTCATTTTATGAGGCCAGCATTACCTCGATCCCCAAAACGGACAAAGACCCCATCAAAAAGGAGAATTATAGACCAATATCCCGCATGAACATGGATGCAAAAATTCTCACCAACATTCTATCCTATAGGAACCAACAGGACCTGAAAGGATTATTCACCGGGTCCAAGTGGGATTTATTACTGGGCCATGAGGGTGGTTCAACATCCACAAATCAATCAATGAGATATACTACATTAATAAAAGAAAGAGAATCATATGATACCTTCAATAGATGCAGAAAAAACATTTGACAAAGGACAGCGTCCTTGATTAGAATTCTTCACATGGTAGGGATAGAGAGAATACACCTCAATATCATAAAAACCACCTATGAAAAACCCACATTGAATAGCATTCTTAATGAGGAAAAACTGAAAAATTTCCCCTACGGTCAGGAATGTAGCACAGATGTCCACTACCACCACTGCTGCTCCACACAGTTCTAGAAGTCCTAGCCTCAGCAATCAGACAACAAAAAGAAATAAAAGGCTTTCAAACTGACAAAGAAGAAGTCAAATTCTCACTCTTCATAGATAATATGATACTTTATGTAGAAAACCAAAAACCTCCACCCCAAAATTGCTAGAACTCACACAGGATTCAGCAACATGACAGGATATAAAATCAATACACAGAAATCAGTTGCATTTCTATGCACTCACAATGAGACAGAAGAAAGAGAAATTAAGGAATAGATCCCATTTACAATTGCACCAAAAACCATAAGATACCTAGGAATAAACCTAACCAAAGAGGTAACATATCTGTATTCTAAAAACTATAGAATATTTATGAAAGAAATTGAGGAAGACAAAAAGAGATGGAAAAACCTTCCATGATCATGGATTGGAAAACTAAATATTGTCAAAATGTCATGCTAGCCAGAGCAATGTACACATTCAAAGCAATAACTGTCAAGATACTATCAACATTTTTCACAGAGCTGGAACAAATAATCCTAAAATTTGTATGGAACCAGAAAAGACCCTTAGTAGCCAGAGGAATGTTGAAAAAGAGTACCAAAACTGGTGGCATCACAATGCTAGACTTCAAGCCATATTACAGAGCTGTAATCAGCAAGGTAGTATGGTACTGACACAAATCAGACACATGGATCAATGAAACAGAACAGAGAACCCAGGAATGGACCCTCAATTCTTTTTTTTTTATTTTATTTATTTTTTAAGATTTTATTTATTTATTTCACAGAGGGAGAGAGATCACAAGGAGGCAGAGAGGCAGGCAGAGAGAGAGAGGAGGAAGCAGGCTCCCCGCTGAGCAGAGAGCCCGATGTGGGCCTCGATCCCAGGACCCTGAGATCATGACCTGGGCCAAAAGCAGAGGCTTTAACCCACTGAGCCACCCAGGCGCCCTGGACCCTCAATTCTATGGTCAACTAATCTTCTACAAAGCAGGAAAGAATATCCAATGGAAAAAGGACAGTCTCTTCAATAAATGGTGCTGGGAATATTGGACAGTCACAGTAGAAGAATGAAACTGTACCATTTTCTTATACCATACACAAAGATAAACTCAAAATGGTTGAGAGAACTAAATGTGAGACAGGAATCCATCAAAATCCTAGAGGAGAATACAGGCAGTAACTTCTTTGACCTTGGCTTCAGGAACTTCTTGCTACACATGTCTCCAAAGACAAGGGAAAGAAAGACAAAAATGAACTATTGGGACTTCATCAAGATAAAAAGCTGAACAACAGAGGAAAGAGTGGATAAAACCAAAAAACAATTGACGGAATGGGAGAAGATATTTTCAAATGACATATCAGATAAAGGGCTAGTATTCAAAATCTGTAAAGAACTTACTGAACTCAACACCCAAAGAACAAACAATCCAATCAAGAAATGGGTAGAAAATATTTCACATTTTTTATTTAGCCTACTTTGGTGGCTTCCCCCCCTTTTCCCTGCCCCTTTCCTCCTCCTTTCCCCTCCACTTGTTTCAATGTTTGATATTCTCATTATATTCTGTAAAGTTTAATTTTTTTGTCCCTCGTAATTAGTGTATATTTTTCTAACAGTGTCTAAGCTTAATTAGTAACTATATTCTTCAACTGGATAAGAAAATAGGTGCATTTAAAAATCTCTCTGCTCTCTTCCTATGCCCTCTACATCCTTTATTATTATCACACAGAAGTTTCTGTTTAGCAAATCAATACATGCTTACAATAAGTTTTAGTAATTTCTTTGATTATCATTGTTTCTTGAATTCCACATTTTCTCCTAGGAATGATCTTTTCCTCAATGATACACATAAGAAATTCTTATCATGAAAGTTTTTGTGGCAAATATTCTGATTTCTTCTATGTATAAAATATTTTAAATTCATCTTCAATTAATATTTTAATATTTAATTTCAATCTTGGCTAAGATTGGAATTCTAGGCTCAAAGTTACCTTCTCTTGAAATTTTGAAGAAATTTTTTTATGATCATATTGCCTCTAGTGTTATTAGAAGACTAATGTCAATTAATTTTTATCTATTTATAGATAATTTTTGTTTTTGTCTTGTGGAAGCTTTTAGGGCTTCCACCTAATTTTTAGTGTTCTGAAATTGCACTATAAGCGATGTAGTCTTTTCTCTTTCTTGATTGGCTTTCAGTAAGACTTTGATCTCAGAACTCAAGTGTTTCTCAGTTTAGATTAATCCTCTATCATTTGCTTAAATATCATCTCTCGTCCATTTGGTCTATCCTTACTCTTGGGAACTAATATGAAATGGCGATTTAAATTCTGAATCTATTCTTTAGGTGTGTGTGCTCTACTTTTCAGACCATTTCTTAAAGCTTCATTTCAACAACCAATTTTTAATTTTCGTGATCTGTAATTTATGATTTTTATGACTGTGGTAGCTGTTTAAATCTCTCTTGAGCTTTATCATCTTTTCCAAATCTTTATTTAGCTTGTTCTATTAGCTGTTTCTCCATTGTAAGTTCTTCTATTCATTGAGCTTGCTCTCTCTCTCTCTTATGTGTTGGTTTCCTCAAATATCTCATTATTCTGGATTATAAACTCTTCTTTGTAGTGGAGATTTTACTTTTGATTATTTGCTTGTAAGTGTTTGTTCAGCCTGCCAGAACACTGTCACCCTGGAATTGGGGGAAAGCCCAGCACGCTGACAGGATGGCGCCTCAGTGCCAAATCTTTCTGAGTGTGGGTGCTTGGCCCTCCTTCTAGGCACTGCAGTCACGTGCACATTGTCCATTGTCCTTTGTCCATTCTCTCTAACCTAATCTCTCTCACTCCTTCTTATTGTAAGCAATTCCTCCCATTGTGTGACCAGCCAGCAGGCAGGGCTGATCAGAAATGTGAGAGTATAAAATAGAACTTTGTTCTATTGCCCTTTGATTTACTGGGCTTCACAGATAACTGCATTTTTTACAAATCTCCCTACCTTTGGGCCTCCCTATTCTCTGAGACCCACGATATTGAAATTAGGCCTATTAACAATCTCACAATGGCCTCTAAGTGATTAAGTAAAGGAGGAGTCGCATGTCTTTTATTTGAGTCAAGAGCTAGAAATGATTAAGCTTCATGAGGAAGGCATAATGAAAACCATGATAATGAGGCACCTGGGTGGCTCAGTCTTTAAGCATCTGCCTTCAGCTCAGGTCATGATCCCAGGGTCCTGGGATTGAGCCCATATCGGGCTCCCTGCTCCACGGGAAGCCTGCTTCTCCCTCTCCCACTACCTCAGCTTGTGTTCCCTTTCTCCGTGTGTCTCTCTCTGTCAATTAAATAAATAAAATCTTAAAAAAAGAAAAGAAAAGAAAAGAAAACCACGATAGGCTAAAAGCTAGACTTCTAGTACCAACAGCCACATTGCGAATGCAGAAGAAACATTCTTGAAGGAGTGCTACTACTGTAAACACACAAATAATAAGAAAGTGAACAGTCTTATTGTTGATATGGATAGAAGATCAAACCAGCCACAACATTCCCGTAAGCCCAAAACTAATCCAGAGCAAATAATCCAAAGCCTTCTGTGACGGCTGGGGGCGGTGGGGGTGAGGAAGATGCAGAAGAAATGTATGAAGTTGGCAGAGGTTGGTTCATGAGAGAAAAGAGAGAAGCCATTGCCATAACATAAAAGTGCAAGGGAAGCAGCAGATGCTAATGAGGAAGCTGCAGCAAGTTATCCAGAAGATCTAGCTCGCATCATTAATAAATGTGGCTATACTAAACAACAGCTTTTCAATGTAGATGAAACAGCCTTCTATCAGAAGAAGATGTCGCCTGGGACTTTCACAGCTAGAGAGAAGTTAATGCCCAGCTTCGAAATTTCAAAGGACAAGCTGACTCTCTTGCTAGGGGCTAATGTAGCTGGTGACTTGAGTTTGAAACCAGTGCTCATTTACCATTCTGAAAATCCTTTTATTATTGTTATTTTTTTAAAAGATTTTGTTTGTTTGAGATAGAGAGAGATCATGAACTGGGGGAGGGGCAGAGGGAGAAACAGACTCCCCGCCGAGCAGGGATTCCAGGTCAGGACTCATTCCCGGGACCCCAGAATCATGACCTCCGCCGCAGGCAGATGCGCAGGCAGATGCTTAACTGACTGAGCCACCCAGGCAACCCCCTTCTGAAAATCGTAAGGCCCTTAAGACTTAGGCTAAATCTATTCTGCCTGTGCTCTAGGAGTAGAACAACAAAGCCTCAATGACAACACATCTGTTTTTAACATGAATCTTATGAATTACAAATATTATGAATTATGAATATTATGAACATGAATTTACTGAATATTTTAAGCTCACCGTTGAGACTTGCTGTTTAGAGAAAAAGATTCCTTTCAAAATATTAGTACTCATTGACAATGCCCCAGATCACCCCAGAGCTCTGATGGAGACATACAATGAGATTAACGTTTTCATGCTGCTAGCACAACATCCATTCTGTAGCCCATGGACCAAGGAGTCATTCTGACTTTCTAGTCTTATTATAGAATAAATACATTTCACAAGGCTGTAGCTGCCATAGATAGTGATTCTTCCAATGGAGCTGGGCAAAGTAAATTGAAAACCTTCTGGGAATTATTCACCATTCTAGATGCCATTAAGAACATTTGTGATTAATGGGAAAAGGTTAAAATATCAACATTAACAGGAGTTTGAAAGACGTTCATTCCAACCCTCATGAATGATTTTGAGGAATTCAAGACTCCAGTGGAGAAAGAAACTGCAGAGGTGGCGGAAATAATAAGAGAAGTAGAATTAGGAGTGGAGCTTGAAGATGCAGCTGAATTGCTGTAACCTCATGATACAACTTTAATGAAAGGATTTGCTTCTTATAAATGAGCAAAGAAAGTGGTTTCTTTAGATAGCATCTACTCCTGGTGAAGATGCTATGATGATTGTTGAAATGCCAACAAAGGACGTAAAATGTTGCATAAACTAGTTGCCAAAGTAGTGGCAGGTTTGAGAGGAAGCTCTACTGTGGGTAAAATGCTATCAAATAGCATCACATGCTACAGAGAAATCATTCATGAGAAAAAGAGTCAATTGATAGAGCATACTTCACTGTTGTCCTATTTTAAGAAGCTGCTACCGCCACCTCAACCTTCAGCAACCACAACCCCGATCAGTCAGCAGCCATCAGTATCAAGGCAAGATCCTTCACCAGCAAAAGGATTATGCTTAGTGTTTCTAAGCAATAAAGTTTTTTTTAAGATTTATGTATTTATTTTAGAGAGAGAGGGAGTGGGAGCACAAGTGGCAGAGGGAGAGGGAGAGAGAATCTTAAGCAAACTGCGCTGAGCTTGGAGCCTGACATGGGGCTCAGCAGGGGCTCAACAGGGGACTAGATCTCACAATCCTGAGATCACAACCTGAGCTGAAACCGAGAGACAGGTATTTAACCAACTGCACCACCCAGGCGCCCCACTGTGAAGAATTTTTTAATTAAGATATGTACATTGTTTTTAGATATAATGCTATTTCATCCTTAGTAACCTACAGTATCATGTAAACAGAACTTTTCTGTGCACTTTTATATGACTCACTTTGTTGCAGTATTTACTTTATTGTGGTGGTCTGGAACTGAACACACAATATCTCAAGATGTGCATGTGTGTGTGTGTGTGTGTGTGTGTGTTTATAAATTTAATGGTCTTTTTAGATTCAGAGTTGATCTATAAGCCCCACTGAAAGCAACTGAGGAAAACGTGGCCACTGAAGTTTAGGCCATCAGTGTTTATTTTTCATAATAGAGAAAGAGGCTAAGAGAGGGTTTTATTTTGCTTTGTTATACACCATAAGACTGTCAAACATGAAGATTGTCCTGTTCTTTGTTGTAGTGATAGTACTTAGCATAGGCTTTGTCGACTCAACAAATTCAATGAACATTTGTTGGAAGGATGAATCAAGTGAATGAACAAAGCTCCAACAAGATGCACAAGCGGCTTCTTTTGGGCAGGAACTGCATCTCTTTCATCTCAGTATTTCTAGTTTCTACCACAGTAGATTCTCAAAAGGTCTCTGTAGATAGGGATTAAATGTAATTGAATAGGTCAGTTATTCTTTATCATGGGACATTGGGCTACTTATAAGAGAAATGCTCTTGTGCTAGCTTTCAAATTGAACCCAGTTGTGTCATCTTTTGTCTTCCTCCCACTCTGACCGCTCTCATAATGCATAGAAACCAATATATCTTTAGTGTCTGGCAGTTGTGTTTTTATGCATAAGTTCTCATTGGATTGTTACAACCACCATGTGAGACAGGAATCCTGGTCTCCATCTTGTGGCTGAGTAAGCAGAAGCTTAGAGGAGACTGGTAAGAGAGCATATTCTGTAAAGCAGCCAGTGGACATAAGTCTTTGGTGACAAGTTTGAGTGTCTTTGAAACACTAGTCTATACCAGATAGTTAGCAGTAATTTGTTAAAAATTAAAAGCCAAATATTCTCAATTTTAGAATGAGAGTCAGAGAAAAGGAGATAAATAAGAAAATGAAAATGAACAAAGTCAAGTATGATATATAGAGAAGCAAATTTAGATTTAGTTTGTTTTATTTATTTTTATTTATTTATTTTTTATGTTATGTTAGTCACCATACAGTGCTTCACTAGTTTTTGGTGTAGTGTTCCATGATTCATTGTTTGCCTGTATCACCCTGTGCTCACTGCAATCTGTGCCCTCTTTAATACCCATGACCAGGCTAACCCATCCCTCCACACCCCTCCTATCTGATACCCTCAGTTTGTTTCCCATAGTCCATAGTCTCTCATGGTTCATGTCCATCTCTGTTTCCCCCCTCCTTCATTTTTCCCTTCCTTCCCCCAATGTCCTCCATGCTATTCCTTATGTTCCACATATAAGTGAAAACACATGATAATTGTCTTTCTCTGCTTGACTTATTTTTTTTTTAAGATTTATTTACCTTAGAGAGGGGGAGAGAGATAGTGGGGAGAGGGGCAGAGGGAGAGAATCCTTGAGCAGACTCCCTGCTAAACGCAGAGCCTGACCTGGGGCTCAATCCCATGACCTGTGAGATAATGACCTGAGATGAAACCAAGAATCAGATGCTCAACAGACTGAGCCACCCTGGCATCCTTATTTTCTTCTGTTTTTATGTATAAATCTGATTACATGCATTTCATGGTAAAATTGCTCCAAAATGTCCCTTTGTTACTGACTGGAAATTTTTTTTAATTTAAAATTTCCTGTGGAAAATGGTTTGATTGTTACTATAATAACTTAATTATGTCCTTGCTTACCAGTCCCAGGTGTCAAGGGAAAATATTACTAAAGGGAGCAAAAGTTCTTCTCAGTTTGGCTGAGTTTCCATGACCATCCAAGTTAGTGTTTTCCCTCTTTTAGAAATGGTGTACTGAGTATGTTGGAGGCACTCCTAGTCTTAACACTGCATCAGGAGTCGAGGGGTTCATAAGGAGTTTGAACTAGACATCAGAGTAACTTTTCTCACATATGTTTAAATTCTCAAAATTTGTATGTAGTCATTTCATGACCTAGTCTACTCTAACCATACACTGAGTTTAGCCTAGTTGAATGACTCATTTTCACCTTATGAACTACTAGGTTACAAATAATATTTGCTAAGACTACCTATCTTCTAGTTGTTCTGTTTGTATTTCCATCAGTTAATTCACCAAAAATTGAGTATTTGCTATGTGAATATACTGTGCTTGGACTGGGGACACAGAAGTGAACAAAATAGAGGCCCTTCTTTTAACAATTTTGTTGTCTACATGGGAAGAGAGTAGGGATGCCAGATTTAGTAAATAAAAATGCAGAACACCCAGTTAAATTGGAATTTCAGGGATGTAACTAAAAGCTCAGTATGAATGTTTGTGTTGTATTTGAAACACACTAAAAACTTTTCCTTTGTTGACTTGAAATTCAAATTTACCTGACGGTTCTATTTTTATCTCACAACCCTAGAAGAGAGATCTGGAAAAAGATAATCATGATACATAAGAGTAAATGCTAGAACATGGCTACATCCACAGGGTGATAGAAATATGTAGCTCCCTGTTAATTAGGGGTTTTATTTTTTGGGTTTTCCATATGTACTGGGAGATAATGTGACCCTTTACAGCAATTTGACCAGCTCAGTAGATGAACATTCTGGCAAGAGAGTAGACTCTTAGATAAAAATGATGCATTTGTGATATAAATATGTGGGGGAATTCTGAAACCGTATTGAGGTTGATTGCATTGCAAAACATCAAAAACAGTTCACAGCCATAGAAGAAGTGATTTTTGAGGATGAAGCTTGTTACAAACGTTCTCTTACTGTGTTTCTACATGGCAAGCATGGAGAACAGGTATACCTATCATTCTATGAATCTAAAGTTTTCCAGCAGGAGCAAACTGCTGTAGTAGAAACCCTGGGCCTTGACCTTTTAGGGCTTGTATTCAGAGAAGGGATGTTACAGTGGGAAGACCAACTGGACTTATCTAGTCAACGCCTCTCATGCTACAGACAGGAGAGCGGAGGCCAGTGGGGTTAAGAGGCACTGTGACCACAGAAACAGGTGCTTCTGTATCATTTCCATGCTACTTTTTTTTTTCCAGCAGACAATTCATTAATATGGGCAAGAACCACAGAGACTCTGAATGACTTTTGCAAAGTAGCAAGAGAAATGGAAAAAAGAAAATATAGAGGAGGAGAAGGATGAAAAACTGAGAGCAGGAAAATGAATCTCCGCTGTTTCAAATTAATGAACATTTAAAAAGACAAAAATTGTGTAGTAGTTCTTCTTAGCCTATATCTTGTCTTTGTTTTTAGATGCTTAAAATTATGAGGGTTTAGTTAAAAAGGTAACCTTAATTGGTTTTCATTTATTGGAAAGTTTGTCAGGGGACAGAGGAGACCAACTTAGGAGCATCTGCAAATATATTTTTAAAGGGGGGTAATTTAAAGCAAGTGTGTTATTTATATTTTAGTCTAATATTTTAAAAAAATTAGGAATTACTGTTATCAACTCCATGGAAATCTTGTATGGCTTATTTCTGTATTTAATTTTATTTTTTCTCATTTCCCTCAGCTATAACAACTCACGTTCTGAACTCCAGAACTGTTTTGACTTTGAAGTGTCTCAGGAATCCTGGGGATCCATGAGAACTCTGATGCCTTCTGATTTTTGCTCATTGCTAGGTTTTATTTCTCTCTCTCTCTCTCTCTCTCTCTCTCTCTGGTGCTTTGAGCCTCCACAGATATATGTGGGTTTTCATTTCATTTATTGACCTTGGCATTCAGTGGTACTTTGCCATGTTATCATTCACCTGTGGGAGTTATCTTCTCTTTATGTATTTTTTACAATTTCCTCCTGTGATAATTTCTGTCAATTTGTCATTTAAAAAAATTCCTTTTAGTCTGTTGTTGGATCTCTATTTCTTTCGTGTTTCCCTCAGACCTTCCATCTGTCTTTTTTTTTTTTTTTACTTCTTCCTTTCAGAGATTTCCTAGGTTTTATCTTTTAACCCTTTCACTGATTCTTTAGTTTGTTTTGTTGGTCAGTCATACTTGTGATTTCCAAGAGGTCTTTCAGGATAACCGGTTTTCTGTTTTCACAGGTTCCTATGCTTGTTTTATGTAAAAATCTCTCAAATCTCTCTAGATCCTAACTAGAATGTTACCTGTTTTTAAGTTTCTTTTTGTTTTATAAGTCATTTGTCTTTGTTCTAACTTAAATAATTAGAGTTTTAGTTTTGGGTTTAACTTGATCTATTTTTTCATGATCCAAACTTCCTCAAAGAGCTGGAGGTGATTTATGACTCTTGGTTGCTTCGAGAATGTAGGTGGGGCTTGTTAACTGATGGTTTTCATACTGCGAAAACAAGAGAGCAGGCCAGTTATGTTTCAGGACCCCCCAGTGCCCACATGTAGAGATCTTTGCTCTGGAAGAACTGACGTCCAAATACTCTATGTCAGGTAATCTCAGATAATGTATTTAATTTCCTTGTGGAAGTATCCTTTGATTTTTTTTTTTTTATGAGGTGGAGTGCAAATAACTGTCTTCCCAGGTGGCTGCATGTGTTGGGAAAATTAGAGAATGTAGAATGTGCTCAACTGGTCTGGAGTTAGAGTTTTAGTCACACCACTCTGGGTCTGAATCAGGAGCCTCTCCAGAGTTCTGCCTCTAGCTTCATGCTACGTTCCTCTCTTCTAGAGCCTTCTCTTTTCTTTTGGAAAGTCCAAAAGAATGGTTACAAAAAGAAAAAGTAGGTTATTTCCATGCCATTTAATATAACAGATAATGATGCGAGGTACCATAATAGAGCCTTAGGATAGCATTGTATTATGGCTTAAGCCAATCATTAACACTCATAGAAGGACCATAAATTAAAATGAAAATGTATAATTGTGTTCTGCAGGTTGAGAAGGCAAAAGAAGTTTATAATTCATTTTTTAAAAATTTCCATTCAAAATGCTTAATATTTTTTAAATGTAGTTGACAAAAATTTTGACTTTTTTTCATGAGAGCATGGACTTGGGTTTGTTTTCCAACTTTGTTATGCACTGTGTAAGCATGCATAATTTAAACCATATTGCTGAGCTCTCATTTTCTCAAATATCAAATAATAAGGGCAATTGCACATATCTGATACAGCTATCATGGTAATTTGATGAAATGAAAAGTGTTAGCACAATATTAGTAGCTATTATTATTATAACAGGTTTTGAGTTTTATAAATTTGTATATATAATTTTAATAATGACAAAATATCTTGTCATGTGACCCAGTTTAAACTACCAAATCTATCTCAGTTGAGTACTGGCAGAGTTTTGGGTTTGTTTGCATCTTGCAAAAATTGAAAAGCTGAATTTGAAATTTATGTGGAAATACAAGGGCTTACGAATGGGCAAGGCAATCCTGAAGAAGAAAAAACCTGGAGGTGGTACTAGATATCAAGATCTGTTCAAAACAATTAATTATATCTTAGTCTACATAATTAATTATATGTATACTATATAATATGATCCAATTATATCATATAGTTAATTGTAACACTTATGACATTTGGTCTTGGCTCAAACATAGGTAAATGAATAGTGGCACAAAATAGAGTTTAGAAACAGATTTGCTGGATTTACGAAAAATGCAGCACTGCAGTATAGTGAGAAATGATGGGTCACTTGATATTCACATGGAAAAAAGTATATATCAACTCCTGCACAAAAGTAAATTTCAGAATTATTAGACGTCTTAATGCGAGAGGTCAAACAATAGGCTTTTAGAGGTAAATATAAGAGAACATCTCTGTGAGTGTGGAACAGATAGAACTTTTTGTATAAAGACATACATAAAGAGCTAACCATCAAAGGAGGAATTAATAGATTTGGTTATATTAAGATTGAGATTCAAAAGAAACCACTAAAAGAGCAAAAAAGCAATATGCAGACTGGCAAATTGACAACAATTCAATCTGCTATTAATCATCAATGCTATGCCTGTGAATGTGACTTTTTTTTTTTTCTTGAGAGTAGATTTTGCTAGGTAAAGAGTAGAACAGCACCAGGCAAATACTATGCAGGGTGCTGACGGGGAAAGGTCTCAGAGATGAGAAACCTGGACGAACCTGAAGAACAAGGACTTGTGAAGGATGAAGGTGATTCTGCATGTCACAAGATGGGAAGGGAGAATTATCCATTCTTTTATCCATTGTCTCACGTAACAAATGCTGAGCGTCAACTACGTTCCAGGCATTGTTCTGGGCACTGAAAAAGACAAAAATCCTCCTTCATGGCTCATTTATAGGGTGAGGTAAGGAGGTGGTGGGAGAGGCATACATTAAAAATAAATAAATGAATGAAAGGAAGAAAAATAACCAGTAGTGAAACCGAGAAGATGAATCAGTACATCGGGCAAGGGACAGAGAATGACCAGAGAGCTCCTGTAGATGAGGGGTCACGGATAACCTTTCCAGAGGGATAGGAGTTCCAGCTGTCACCTGAATGAAACTCTCTCAGAGCTGGGGAGGAAGAGCATTTCTGGCAAAGGATTAGCCTATGCAAAGGCCAAAGGGTGGAAAAGAGCCTAGCAGTTCTGGATCCAGGGAGAAGACCAGTGTGACAAGGAGATGAGTGGTACTAGATGACACCATAAAGGTAACTAGGGGTCTGTTCGTATAGACTCTTGCAGGTGAGAGTCAAAAGTTTTTATTTTATTATAAAGTCAACAAGAAAGTGTTATACTGGAACACTACTCTCTCTTTTTTTTTTTTCCGTAGAAGGAGGGAATTTCCACTTTATTCCCTCAGAGGAAAGAGGATTAGAATAACACTTCCAGTTTTTCTGATTGAGGTTTATCTAACTGAAGAGTTCTAGAAAAGAAATTGAGATAACAACGTTGGCTTTCAGAATTCTGGTGAGCCGTGTTATATTTAGGTACCAAGACATTGATATTCTTCTGGGGTAACATTATTGAGATTAAAAAACATGAACCATCAACATCTTTATATATATTCATATACTACACTTGAAGTGCTTAAGCAGATATATTTCATTGATTAAAAAGCATTCTTCTATACTTCCAAAAATTCTCATAAACAAAGCAACAAAAGTCAATTGGCAGTACAAACTTTATTGCAGACATAATTCTTATTTTAGTTCACAGACTTTCCAAACAAGTGGAATATAAACATGACAAAATTGAAATTGATACAGATACTGAAGAAGAAAAAACCTGAAAACACTTTCTTTCAAAACAACAACAAACACTGTAACTTGTTCTCAATGCCATCCCCCCCCCGCAAGAAAAAACAAAGATTAAAGCTTTCAAAAAGTTCTCAAATTTGCGAGCAAGAGGTGGAATTACTTAAAGGTGAATGAGCCAGAGAAAAATATTTAGGGCTAGCTTATAAATATTACTTCATCATTTCTCCCAAGTAGTTCAGAAACAAAAAGTTTTAATAGTTGGAAACATTTTTACAAAAAATTATTGCATATAGTTGGTATGAGGTACATTAACATGGGATCAACCCTTCTTGTAGATGATCAAATAATATTTAAATACTATGTTTTCATAACTAACTTAAATATATTTTATATAGTGTTTAGTGTTTCCAATAATTGCTTTGTTACATTTTATCTGGTATCAGTTTATGTAGAATTAAATATGTTTAACATTTATATTTTTCATAAAAAATATAATTTACAGGGGTACCTGGGTGGCTCAGTTGATTGAACATCTCACTCTTGATCCAGCTTAGGTCATGGTCTCTTGGGTTGTGGGATCAATCCCTCTGGGCTCCACACTCAGTGTGCAGTCTGCTTGGTGATTCTCTTCCTCTACCCCTCCTCTCTCTTTCACTCTCTCCCTCTCTCTCACATAAATAAATAAATCTTTTAAAATGTATTTACATATAACATTGTGTAAGGTATACACAATTGTTAATTTCATACATTTGTATATGGCAATAAGACCACCACCTTAGTTTTAGCTAACATCTCTATCAGGTCACATAATTATCATTGTGTGTGCAGGTGTGGTAAGAACATTTAAGATCTAGTCTCTTAGCAATTTTGAAGTATATAATACAGTATTGTTGATCATAATCGCTTGGCTGTGCATTAGCTCTCCAGAATTTCATTTGCTAGTTGCAAGTTTGTACCCTTAAACAAAATGACCCCAATTCCTCCAGCCCCACGTCCCTAGAAACCTCCATTTTCCACTCTGTTTCTATGGATTTGGCTTTTTTGGATACCACATATAAAAGATATCATGTATTGTTTGTCTTTGTCTGGTTCATCTCACAAAGCATAATGTCTCTCCAGTCCACCCATGTTGTCACAAGTGGCAAGGTTTCCTTCCTTCTCATGGCTGAGTAATATTCCATTGTATGAACATATTTATACTACCTCTTCTTTATCTGTTCATCCATTGACAGACACTTAGGCTGTTTTCATATCTTGGCTATCGTGAATATTGCTATAATAAACATGGGAGTGCAGATGCATTTTCAATATACTGTTTTCATTTCCTTTGGATATACACTCAGAAGTTGCTGGATCATGGGGCAATTTTTTTTTTTTTTTTTTT
>LNAC01000059.1:4294744-4359385 GCA_002007465.1 Ailurus styani
GACCCTGAGATCATGACCTGAGCCGAAAGCAGAGGCTTTAACCCACTGAGCCACCCAGGCGCCCGGTGATGGCCATTCTAACAGGCCATTCTAACAGGTGTGGTTTTGATTTGCATTGCACTGATGATTAGGGATGTTGAGCATCTTTTCATATACCTGTTGGCCATTTGGGTATCTTCTTTGGATAAATGTCTATATAGTTCCTCTTCCTATTTCTTAATTGGATTTTTTTTGTTTGTTCTCAGGTTGCATGAATTATATTTTGGATATTAAACCCTTATCCAATATGCAAATATTATGCAATATTTGCAAATATTTTTCTCATTCTACAGGTGGCTTTTTCTTTTTGTTGATTGTTTCTTTTGCTGTGCAGAAGCTTTTTGGTTTGATATAGTCCCACTTCTTAA
Organism: Ailurus styani; assembly: GCA_002007465.1. Taxonomy (NCBI): domain Eukaryota; kingdom Metazoa; phylum Chordata; class Mammalia; order Carnivora; family Ailuridae; genus Ailurus; species Ailurus styani. The sequence continues at coordinate 4,295,152 of LNAC01000059.1, forward strand.
TCATTGCTTTTGGTGTTATATGTAAAAAATCACGGCCAAGACCAATGTCAAGGATCTTTTTCCATGTTTAGTTTTGGTTTTATTGTATGAGGTCTTATGTCTAAGTCTTTAATCTGTTTCAGGTTAAATTTTGTGAGTTGTGTAAGATAAGGTCCAATTTTTTTTGCCTTAAAGGTTATTTTGTTTGATGTAAATATACCCTCTCTTTATTTTGGTTTCTACTTCCTTGGAATATCTTTTTCTATTTCTTTACTTTTACCTTTAGAATAATTATTGATAGGTAAGGATTTACTAATGCCATCTTGTTGCTCTCTGGCTGTTTGATAGTTCCATTGCTTCTTTTTCCTCTTTCTGCCTACATTTGTAAACAGGTGATTTTCTGTAATGGTATGCTTTTTTTATCCTTTAAAAACTATTTTGTTCATATCATCTAGGTTTTTGCTTTGTGATTCCCATGAGATACATAAAACATAGATAAAACAGTTGATTTTTAAGCTGATAGCAACTTAACTCTGATGGTACATGAGAGCTCCGCCTGTTTACTTCCACCCTGTTTATATTTTTTATCACAAAATTTACCTCTTTTTTATATTGTGTATTTATTAACAAAGTGTAGTAGCTATGGTTAGTTTTAATCCTGTTCTTTTAACTTTTATACTTTAGTAGTGATTAACACATCATCCTATTACAGAACGCAGTTTTCTAAATCTGAGTATATGTTTATCTTTACCAGTGGGTTGTATGCTTTCACTTGTTTTCATATCACTAGTTAGCATCTTTTCATTTTAGCTTGAAGAACTTCTTTCAGCATTTCTTGCAAGTCAGGTATAGTGGGATGAACTCCCTCACCTTTTGTTTGTCTGGGGAAGCCTTTATTTCTCCTTCATACCTGAATGATGACTTCACTAGATAAACCTCTCTTGGCTGGTAATTTTCTTCCTTCAGCACTTTGAATATCTAATTCCATTCCTTTCTGACCTATAGGGTTTTCTGCTGAGAAACCTGCTTATAGCCTAAGGGGCGGGTTGTTTGTAGGTTTTTCCCTCTAGCTGCTTTTAGGATTTTCTCTCTTTGTNTGACTTCACTAGATAAACCTCTCTTGGCTGGTAATTTTCTTCCTTCAGCACTTTGAATATCTAATTCCATTCCTTTCTGACCTATAGGGTTTTCTGCTGAGAAACCTGCTTATAGCCTAAGGGGTGGGTTGTTTGTAGGTTTTTCCCTCTAGCTGCTTTTAGGATTTTCTCTTTGGATTTGATTTTTGACAGTTTCACTATAATGTGACAGAGAAGGTCTGTTTGCATTAAGATAATAGGGTGATCTATTAGCTGCATGAACTTGGATGTTCATGACTTTACCCAGGTTTGGGAAGTTCTTAGTTTTTACTTCTTTAAATAAATTTTCTCCCCCCTTCTCCCTCTCTTGTCCTTCTAGGACCCCAATCATTCTAATATTTGATAGAGTCTTAAAGATTTAATATATTTTTTTGCTCTTTTTCATTATTTTTTCTTTGTTCTGCTCCAATTGTTTTATTTCAAAGATCTTATCCTCTAAAGCATTGATTCTATCTCCCATTTTGTCTATTCTGCTAAAAATGCGATTGCATTTTTCATTTCGTTCATTGAAATTTTTAACTCCAGGATTTGTTTGATTCTTCTTTTTTTATTAACATATATAATGTATTATTTGCCCCAGGGCACAGGTCTGTGAATCATAAAGCTTACACATTTCACAGCACTCAACGTAGCACAAACCCTCTCCAATATCCATCACCCAGACACCCTACCCCTACCCCCTCCACACCCCAGTAAACTTCGGTTTGTTTTGTGAGATTAAGAGTCTCATGGTTTGTCTCCTTCCCAATTCCATCTTGTTTCATTTTTTTCCCTCCCTACCCCCCACGACCCTTCGCCCTGCCCCTCAAATTTCTCATATCAGAGAGGTCATATGATAATTGTCTTTCTCTGATTGACTTATTTTGCTTAGCATAATACCCTCTAGTTCCATCTACCTCATTGCAAGAGGCAAGATTTCATTTCTTTTGATGTGCTTGGTTCTTTTTTATGATTGCTGTCTCTTTGTTACATTTCTCATTTTATTTATGTATTGTTTTCCTTATTTCATTGAATTGTCTGTATGTCCTATAGCTTGTTGAGTTTCCTTAAAAAAGGAAAAGCTATTTTGAATTATCAGCTAAATCACAAAATTTCATACTTTTGAGTTCAGTTATTGGAGGAATATTGTTTTTTTTTTTTAAAGATTTTATTTATTTATTTGACACAGAGAGAGAGAGATCACAAGGAGGCAGAGAGGCAGGCAGAGAGAGAGGAGGAAGCAGGCTCCCTGCCGAGCAGAGAGCCCGATGCGGGCCTCGATCCCAGGACCCTGAGATCATGACCTGAGCCGAAGGCAGAGGCTTTAACCCACTGAGCCACCCAGGCGCCCTGGAGGAATATTGTTATCTTTTGGTGACGATATGTTCTCTTGATTGTTCATGTTTCTTGGAATTTTGCATTGCAGCTTTCACAATTTAAGTAACAGACACCTTCTCAGATCTTTACTAGTTGCCTTCAGTTGGGATGTACTGTTCTTTTTTTTTTTCAAGATTTTATTTATTTATTTGACACAGAGAGAGAGAGAGAGATCACAAGTAGACAGAGAGGCAGGCAGAGAGAGAGGAGGAAGCAGGCTCCCCGCTGAGCAGAAAGCCCGCTGCCAGGACCCTGAGATCATGACCTGAGCCAAAGGCAGAGACTTTAACCCACTGAGCCATCCAGGCGCCCTGGGATGTACTGTTCTTTGGTCCTGTTATACCTGGAGTTTTCCACGACTTTGTATGGATACGCCTGCTCTTGATTTCTTCTTGATTTTTCTCATGAGAAAATTCTTAAGCTTTTAGGTCTTCTGTGGTTATAAACAAAACAAAACTCAAAACAAAACAAAACAAAACCCCTCTCTTTTGTTTTCCAGCAGGTGGCGCTAGAGTTCAAGTTTGGGGTTCCCCCTTGTCCAAGGACCTTGGTCTGGTTTTTTGAAAGTATTCTGTTTACTCGGGCTCCCTCACCACCACATCGGGGAGTGTGCAGAGGAAATGGTCACAGAGTGGGGAGAGATATGGGTTTGACACTTGGAGTGTTGGGTTGACTGCCAGCTGCCGGGAGGACCTTTGGGCGAGGCTCTCTCAAAAAGTTGTGAGGGGACTTCCTGCAGTCGTCCGGGGAGCGGTCCTTTTCACGTGCCCTCTGATATTCTTAAATGCTTCTTTCCCAATCTCCTCCCTTCCCCCAGTCACAGAGGTCCTGCATCAGTACTGTGAGTGCTGCTGGAGAGAAATGGGCTTCTCCAATGTCCCGCACAGCTGGGGTAGCCAGGCACCTACTCTTCTCTTTTTCCCTTGTGGAGAAGTTACCACCGGCCCGTGGTTCAGCCCTATCCTGTGTAGCCTTTGTGGGAGGGGTGGCCCTTGCAGAGTGTATCTTAGTCTCTTCAATGCATCCAAACTCGTATTTTTCTTTTCCTCCAATGTTGTGCTGTAATCTTCGCTTGGGAAGACTGGACTTCTCCAATCTCTTTCTTGTCCATGGGATTCAAGAAAAATATTTAACAAGTAGAACTTTTAAGACTTGTTAACAGGTTGGAGTGGGGGACCAAATAAGAAGAAGGCATCAGTGATAATACCCAGGATTTGAATGCCTGCGAAAGAATTCCTTTTTTGAAGATTCTGATGGAGAGGAAGTATTTCGGGGTATCACCTTAGGTTTAGACATGTTGAATAAGTAAGCACAGTACTGGAGAAAAAATATAAGGCCAGTATTGAGGGATTTGTTCCAGTATTTCCAAATTTCAGGGTTTTATTTGAAAACCTGATCAGAATTCACAAAATTAAAAAAAATATATAGCTAAATATATACTGCATTTCAAATGCCAAAATGTATATACATTACACAATATCAAATAAAATGTGAACTTGTGTTAAGTATGCCTTGTCATTCTAATGTAAACTATTAGTCTTGAAAACTCTTCCACTTCCTTCAACACCAATCCTTTAGCCCCAGAGTGCCTCTGATGAAGTAGATCCCCATGAGCATCAGTATTATTGTCTTGTGCTTAGCTCCTAGAGCTCTTTGCTCTGATCTTACATTGCAGGAATTTTACTCATCTTCTTTCAGCATTGTCCTGCTCAAAGTCTAAAACTTCTCCTTCTTTAGGGGAGTGATTCTCCCACATCAGATGACTCTCTCCGTCCTTACTTGGTCTTTTTTCTTTAGTGTGGATGGGGTATGGAGAGCAGGAGGGTGGAGGAGTGAGTAAGGAGATATTAGAACTGTGTAGTCAAGAGGGCCTAGTAGGATTTGTTGTAGGGATGTTCAAGATGGGGAGAAGAGGAAGAAAGTAGAGGATTTATCTGAAGAAAATTCACTCTCTTCTTCACCCTTCTATTAGTTTTCACTGTTTGAGAGTTTTGGAATTTCTTTTGGGTCTTTGGATCACAGTTTCTAAATTAACGTTTCTTTTTTCTGTTTCAACGGAAATCTGAATCCAATGTCAATGGACTTCTTTCAGTAAATGAACAAAAATAGGTTTTGAGAAATCTCTCTTAGTAAGAATTCCGGGTCAATATGAGAACTAGGGTGGAACAGAAAGAAGTTACCCTTTATTGATATCAATAGCATCATTATTCATTGGGTTTTCCATGAGCCTTTGTAACATTTTTCTTTTGAGAAGTAACTCAGTGAATTAAATGAAGGAACTACACAATCAATGAAGACACAGATATTACATAATATTTCTTGGATACAAAGATAACATTTTAATGTGAGATCCAAATGAAGATTGAAAAAATGCTATCCAAACATGGAGAAAACACAGATCAGTGAAAGAGAGAGAGAAAAAAAGAGGAAGACAGAGAGACAGAATGTGATCTTATACTAATCACATGTATTTTCCAGACACCTTACTTGATATCCAGAGATGGCCCTGGCATAAGAATGGATTGTCTTAAAAAAAAAGAAAAAGAAAAAGAAAAAGAAAAGAACAGATTGTTTTCCAAATGTTTCTTTTTGTTCTTTTGCTTAGATGTTAGAACAATGTTGTTAGGCTAGTAGTGACCTCAAGCATCAGTAATAACCAGTTTCTCCAAGGAAACACTCATGGGGAATGCTGTGCACACTTGCCACACCACCCTGCCATGACACCAGAGTTGGCACATCTTTAGTCTTCCACTTAATAAAGCATATTAAAATGCAAGTTAATGAGAATGACGTAGCATAGAACAGTGGTTCTCGGTCAAGGGTAGATTCATCTTCAGGGGACATTTGTCAATGTCTGAAGACATTTTTGACTGTCGCAATTGCAGGGAGTGGGAGTGCTACTGACATTTAGTGGGAAGAGGCCAGGGATGTTGCTAAACATCCTATAATGCTGAAGACAGCCCCCACAGCAAAGAATTATCCGTTCTGAAATGTCAGTGGTGCTGAGGTTGAGAAAGCGTGGCATAGAATGTCACCTGGGTATTTGTTAGAGGTACAAATCACCCAGACTTAATGAAGCAAGGAACTAAAGGTGGACCCCAGCATTTATGGCTTAAGAAGTCTTCCAGGTGAGTCTTAGTGATTCTCAAGTCTGAGAACTATTGGTAGAGTGGTAAACTTGAATGGACTATAATTTTTAAATAATGTAAATTGTTTGCTAAATTCACTGCTTTGTTATATTCAATTTAACCATATAATTATTTTTTAAAAGATTTTATTTGCTAATTTAAGAGAGAGAAGGCAGCAGAGGGAGAGGGAGAAGCAGGCCTACCACTGAGCAGGGAGCCCGATGTGGAACTTGATCTTAGGACCCTGGGATCATGACCCGAGCTGAAGGCAGACACTTAACTGACTGAGCCACCCAGGCACCCCAACCATATAATTATTTTTGAAATACTTCACAATTTAAATGGATCATGATTGAGAGTAGCTGCTCAGCCTTACTTTTCAGAGAGGAGTGGTCTAGCTCATAGCTTCAGGTAAATGAAGTAAACTGTAAAAATGAGAAAGGGAATTTTTCTGATGACTGGACAACCTGTTGATGATGCTATGCTTATTGTAAGGCAATCAGTCTTAGGTGTGATGCCAGAAATTTCCTAAAGTACTTAATTTGAATTTCTCAATAATGAAAAATGTCATAAAAATAAGGTTGATTAATCAGAGTATGTCACATAGACAGCCTGATGTGGTGACATCAATATAACCTGTGATACAGGAAGAATAAAGATCAATCTGAAGATTCAACCTAGGGGACTTTGCAGACATTTATGTTGGACAATGAATATATATTAATGGTGAAATGGTAAAGCTTTGAGTGAAAATAAAGGAAAATATGGGAATCCCTTCCAAAAGTAAACAAACACACACACTACTCAAAGTGTGACCTACAGATCAACAGCATTGCATTCATTTGGGAGCTGATAGCAATGCAGAATCTCAGGCCCCAGTGAGGACTCATTGAACCATAATCTGTAAGCCCCCCATTCTGGTAAGTTCTCCAGGTGATTTACAGGCACATTAGAGTTTGAGAAGCCCCATAGTCAAATAACTCAAGAAAAATGTTTGTAAGAAGTAGATCATCTCCTTACAGTTTTTACTTTCAATATGCAATAGAAATGTCTTTATGAGTTCCATTGTTAATAGCACTTGAATGGACAAGGAAACTACATTCAGTAAACTTCATTCTTTGATTTCCTTGGAAAAGAAGCATCCCATTTCTGAAAGACCGGAAAATTTCCCAATCAGGTTTCCACTGTTGCCAATATTGGGTAATATTTTGTTGTCATTGTCCAAACAGAAAACAGAAGAAAGGCCACATCGGTGCCTTGATTTTTCTTCCTTTCTTTCATTATTCTTCTCAACCTCCCATCACCAATGCATAGTTCATTTATTCATTCTTTCATTCATTCAACAAACATTTATTAAGTATCAAATATGGACCAGGCTTTTTTCTAAGTGCTGGAGATCCCAGAATTAAAAATACAGCTTGTGTCCATATTTGAGGGCATAATTTCTAAAATTTAAATTATAGAGGAGAGATAAATGACAAGTCCTTACTTAGTTGTTTTCAAGTGTCAAGTGAATTTGACCCAAGTTTAGACATTAAATAGGTGAAGCAAGGGACAGATCTGTAGTCTGACATTGCTTGATTGGCTTGGGCACATCCTATGGAAATAGTTCTCTCTATGTAATTCTTATTTTAGCAGTTCCTTTCCTTTTCTTAACCTTTGAAAATGATGACAAATAAAAGAGCGAGGACAAAACAATAGAAAGAGACCTAAAATGAAGGATTTTTCTGTCTGGGTTCCACAGTCAAGTCTGTTTGCCCTGGATTAAATCACTCTCTTTTCTATCACTCAGTCACTGAGTCAGGATGTCTCTCCCCACACTAAAGTGAAAGAAAATGTAGTTTAATTTTGTCATCTATCTGATGGTCTTTCAGGCAGGATACACTGGAAAGAGCACTGTCCTGACTTTGCTACTAACTAGTTTTGAGACATTGAGTCAGTCCAGTCTTATCTGTGAGCCTCAGTGTCTTAATATGTAAAATGATCATTAATGTAATAAAATTCATGAGAGTACTTTGATAGAAAGACATCATCAATCATGTAAGAAAAAATTATTGCCTTTCTCGGCCTTCATGATATCAGAATTAACGCTTGCTCCGGGTGACCAGTATGGAATGAGGAAGCGAACTGCAGGAGAAGGGATTCTAAATCAGAGTGGTCTCTGTGAAACACACACACTGCATTTGTTCACAATAGGCCCCCCCAAAACTCAGACTTACTTCCGCCTAATCCTAGCTAGAATTCCCAACACCCTTTTACCAATCTCTTGAAAATACCTACTCATCTGACTCTACACCGGATGACCAACAGTTACCTGTTACTTGTAAGTCCAGTTTTGAGGTATTGCTGAACGAGGAGGCTATTCACACTCAACCTGCTGAATTCGCTTGTAAAAATTGTCTATTAATTTGTCAGGTGAAAGTGGATGACCCATTAGGGTGAAGGAGCAAAATTTAGAAGTAGACATTCTCTTTTAGGTAAGCAAAATAAAGCCTCTTTATTTACTGATATTTATTGTTTAGAACTGACTCGTGATGCATATATAATTAAGCAAAACAAATTATTTTTACAGGGGTGATAAAAAGTGCACATATAAAATGAGACATTCTATCTTTATCATTAAAACTCAAGTTTTTGTTTGTATTTCTCCCTGAATGTGTTCTTAAGGTGGGAAACAAAGGCAAAAGAAAAATGAAATTTCCTTACTCCTTACAGACCTTTGACAAGCCCTTGAAACAGGCACGGTGACTTTCCCCTAGGCAATCAGCTGCCTTGATGTGGATACTAAGGGCAAAAGGCAATCTTAGCCCAACCCCCAGGATCTTGTAAGTCTACTTGAACACATAAAAATTCCTTTGGAAACTCTCTTTATCTCTAGCCCTCAAGATACGTGTTAGCAATCATCCCCTAATCATATGATCCTTTGATATATATCTGAAGGGTCTCATAACTAAGGTTTATAAGACAGCAATAAATTACATTTTCCTCACAATAGCTAGCTCCCTCAAGGTCCTGCAAACCTTGCTTCCAAAATTCCTTAGAGACTTATGCTATCTCTAACCCCCTCCCAGCTTGAAAGTATATAATCAGCCATTCTTCATACCCCAGTGTAGCTCTTTCTGTCCACAGGTCCTGTCCCTGGGCTTTATAAAACCACCTTTTTGCACCAAAGACATCTCAAGAATTATTTCTTGGCCATTGGCTCTGAACCCCAACCTCTTTCCTAGATCATCCTCTTAAACTTATGCCAAGATTTGATTGAATGGCCCTTTAGGAGATTGTTCTGAGAATTTACCTCCAGTTTTTGCCCAAATTTATTCTTTTTTTCCCATCACAAAAAATGTTATCATACAGAACACTGCAGTTTCTGTGTCCTCAGCTTCTCTTTCTTCAGTCCTGGCCCGTCAGAACTGCTCAGTTACTGACTATCATCTAGGCCTGGAAGAGCTGCCCTCTCCACTATTTCAAAATTCTCTTTCTCTAAAGAAACTCTATTTTAATCCCATTTATACCTTCTAGAGTAACAAATGCAAGACTAGTACAATGAGATATGTAGCAGTAACAGATACATTTCTAATTAACAAGCTTCATTTAAACATTACATAAATAATATTATATATTAAATATTATATATATATAAAAAACACTTTTTTGCACACATTGGATTTTCCTGTTATTTTTCATAATAAAACCAAAAAACTGTAGTTCGGTAGTATATGATTAATTTCAGAATTTAAAGGTTTTGTTTGAGTCGAGAAATTTTCTAATTTCATAAGTAGAACAACTGTCAAAACATGACTTAGAACTTATTTCTAATACCTTATAATTTATCTGCTTTTCTGCTATAATTCCTTTTCTTCTTTTTAAAATTTTAATTCAATTAGTTAACATTTAATGTATTTTTTTTCAAGTTACCATGTCTGTGATTCATCGGTGTTATATAACACCCAATGCTCATTACAACACATACCCTCCCTGATGCCCATCATCCAACCATCCCATACCCCCACCCACCCCCTCCAGCAACTCTCAGTATGTTCTGTAAGAGTAAGAGTCTTTTATGGTTTGTTTCCTTCTCTGGTTTCATCTTGTTTCATTTTTTTCTCCTCTTCCCCTATGATCCTCTGTCTTGTTTCTTAAATTCTACATATCAGTGAGCTCATATGATTATTGTCTTTCTCTGATTGACTTACTTCACTTAGCATAATACCCTCTAGTTCCATCCATGTCATTGCATGTAGCAAGATTTCATTTGGCTGTGTAGTATTCCATCGTGTGTGTGTATATATATATATATACACACACACATATATACCCCATCTTTATCCATTCATCTGTTGATGGATATCTGGGCTCTTTCCATAGTTTGGTTATTGTGGACATTGCTGCTATAAACACTGGGGTGCAGGTGTCCCTTCAGATCACTACATTTGTATCTTTGGGGTAAATACCCAGTAGTGCAATTGCTGGGTCTACTACTACAATTTCTTTAAAGAAACTGAGGCCTTGTAGATTTGTGCAGCAATTGAGAAGACCAGAACTATTTTTTCTCTATTGCCTGCCAAAAAGAAAGGAAATGATTAAGTCAAAGTTCAAGAGTAACAAGTTCACTCAAAGTGACAAGTTCTAAATTTTTTGTATTTATTCATTCATTCCTTTATTCATTCATCCAATAAATAATAATTGAAAACCACCATATACAAGTCACTGAGCTTCAGCAGTTCAAAATGGGGAAAAGCTTGAAGAAGTGGCAAGCCTATATTACTTGCTTAAGTATTCATGGTGTCCCATGATAGGCAATGGAATTGCTTCAATATGATTTTTTTCCAAGAAATTTGTGCTCACTCCTTCTCTCAAAATAGTTGTTAGAAATAACTCTCTGGGTTAATTTTAAAAATTACTTTCAGAAGTATTGATTCTTTTGTCAGTGATGATTCCCATCAGGAAATGCAATCTTTCCTCTTTCTCCATACAGATATGATATTTAACTTATAAATCTCACTCCTTTGTGATTTGCTATTTCTGCTCAATAACTCGAGTGGCTCTGATACAATTGCATTGCTATACTAAGGGCCTCAATCACGAATGTTATTATTAAAGTGTTAGGAACAGAGTCTCATAAATGCATGTTCTGTATCTCCAAAACATGGCAAGCTCCAATTTGGTTGTTTTTTTTTTTAAGAGATATCCAAAACATACTTGAAATGACTCTAACTGCTGAACTGATGACATTAATTTCCTTACTTTTCTGCTTTGTTGTCATTTTATGTTTCACAGTATTTGTTTTTCTTTGTAGGTTTTGACAATTTTTTTACCATGTTACACTGTTAATAAAATCAAAATAAATTTTGAGTTGGTCAAGCAGTGGTCTTAATCAGTATGATTTTTTTTTTTAAAAAGTCAGTTGCCTACCTTGTATATGTCCTTCAATAGTATCATTAAAGGTTAATATGTAGAATGACAACAATAACTACAATTTAGCATATGTATGGTGTTTTTATTTCTTTGTAGAATTATAATAATATTTTCTTAGAGTTCAAGAAGACCTAGGTTCAATCTTCTCTCCAAAGTAGGATTTTTTTCTATGTGAAATAAAATAATTTTTTATTTGGAAGCTAGGGGAAAAATAGGATAAGTTGATTTTTCTTAAACAAAAGAAATGTGGTATCTTTACATCTGAGCTTTTAGTTTGAGATTCATCTCACTATATTCTTAATCACACATGGTACAGTAAGTAAGGCCATATTTTATTATTCAAATCAAAACCAGATTAAGCCATCATGTAGATCTGCCCTTCATGATAAAAAACTTCTCTCCCCCTTTGTAGTCATCTTCTTTATGGTAATCCCAAATGCCCAGAGAGTTTACACATATTCATCATATTCACGTAAGGAAACACTTCCTCTTGAAGCTGGAGTGTGTCAAACCTGCTTCCATAAACTCACTCTGTTGGGTCATGCTTTATGGCTTAAAGTCAAGTTTATTTCCAAAGAAATTATTCCCTCACTCATGCTGCCCTAGCTGCTATGCAATGATGATAGCCATGTATCAGAGATACTTTGGATTGGTTCTCATTTCCTCCTGACACTGATAATCCTCTGGGAAATCTTTAGGTGAAGCATCTATGCTCTGAAGAACACTGGGCTGTTTCTATCACTGCTGTTATTAAAGCAGTTTGTTTCCATTCATTTCCAAGTGTCAGCCCTAATGCCAAGACCTTCTTGATGGAGAAGTGTGACAACCTACCTACTGCTCCCAGAGAGCCAGACAATTGCAATAATTGTTTCTTGCCAACCTGTTTGTCCTGCAGTAGTTTCTCAAGGTAGACATTAAAAGAAAAGGAAAACAAAACAAAACAAAAAACCTCATGCTTCCCTGGGAGAATTACACCCAGTGACTTTTACAAGGCAAAATAGGCCTGGGTTCCAAGGAATTTGTTCTTTCAATGCACTTGTGTGAATTAGAAACATGATAGGTTCTGCCTTCCCAGTCATCCTCCCATGACATTGTGTTTAAAATATTGCAGTATACATTTGTATTTGTTAGGCAAACATGTTATTGCTTGAGTCTCTCAGCTTACTATAGCATTGATGGAAGCTTAACTACTCATACCACAGACTCATACATATATAAGGTATAAATAAGCACAAATAAGACAACCAGCTGACCTGATAATAAATTCTTGAAATTGTAGGGCATGTGTCAGGATGTAGAACTTTCTAAGTGTCAGCTCAGGGATAAACAAACCTTTAAAATCACAGTGACAGTCATGGACATGTAGTTTTCCTATGTAGCCCTGTATTCCTCTTCATAATGACAACTGCATGCTACAAAGTCAATATGGCAGCAACCAAAACTTCTTTAAACTAAGTATTATAGGTTTGTGAGAGTAAAAATAATGCCCAACTACAGGGGCAGAAGCTGAATATAGTACTGTCTGCCATACATGAAAGATTTATTCTCTACCTGGCTCCAGGATATTCCCATGCCAGTATCTCTTGCGTGGATCCACTAAGGTAACTTTCCTTTTTTCAGGTTTTAATAACATTGAGAGACTGAGAGGACATCTCAAGGAGTAGAAAGAAGGGAGAGTCCAAGATGGCAGAGGAGTAGGAGACCTAAATTTTGTCTGGTCTCAGGGATTGAGCTAAATATCTATCAAACCATTCTGAACACCTGCAAACTCAACTGAAGATCAAAGAAAAGAATAGCTGCAACTCTACGAAGAGAAAACCAGCCACTTTCTGAAAAGTAGGAGGTGCAGAGTGAAGTGAATCTGAGGCAATATATGGAAGATAGACCGCAGGGGGAGGCAGCCTTTGTCAGTCAGCAAGTGATAGAGTAGTGGAACACAAAATCAGAACTTTTAGAAGTCTGCTCCACTGAGGGATGTCACTCTGTTGGCTACATGGTGGGTGGAACCCTCACTGGTGCAGTGTGGTCTCAGAATCCTCAGGGTCACAGGAAGACTGGGGATACCTGAGTGCAGCAGAGTTCCCAGGTATTGGATCAGAGAAGCCAGCTGCAAAGAGTGAGCAGAGAAGTGGGCTCTCAGCTCAGGGTAGCCATAAACGGTGATCTGTAGCACAGTAGGGCCACTGTTTTTCAAGCAGGGAAAAGCAAGGGGCATAACAGGGGAGACTTCCTTTCCTCCACTGGGGGAAACAGTGCAGGAGTGCACTGCAGGAATCTGCTGGGTCTGGAGATTCCAACCAGGACAGTGTGTCATTGGTATAAAAGCTCAGTTACAGGTCGGGTGAGCACAGAGTGCAGCAGGAGAGGAGGAAGGCAGGAGTGATTGACTGCTTTTCTCTGAGGGTGCAATGAGGAGTGGGGCTCTTGGCTCCAGGGTGGGACATTGGGAGGTCGCCATTTTCATTCTCATCCTCTAAAGCTGCATGGAAAGCCTTCAGGGAACAAAAGCTACAGAGAGCAAACTGGAGCAGATTACTTAGTTTGGCCCCAAGCAAGGGTGGAGCAATTCTGCCTGGGGCAAAGACATTTGAGAATCACTGCAACAGGCCCTTCCCCCAGAAGATCAGCAAGAACATGCAGCCACAACCAAGTTTACTGATCAATGAGAACTGCAAGACTCCAGTGCTAGGAGAATACAGCACATAGAATTTGTGGCTTTTTCCCCATGATTCTTTAGTCCTTCAACTTTAATTTTTTTAAATTTTCTTTAATTTTTCTTTTTTTAAATTTTTCTTCTTTCCTTTTCAACCAACTCCTTGCCCTATCAATTTCTTTTTTAAAATCCTTTTTAATTTTAATTTTCACAGTCATATTATATCACTTCATTGTATTTAACCTTATTTTTTGAATATACATGTTTTTCTTTCTTTAAAATTTTGGGATGCAGTTTCTTCTAGGGAACCAAAATATAACCAAAATCTACTGTATGGCTCTGTTCTATTCACCTGCCTGATCATATTCTCTCTTTTTTTCTTTAATTTTTCTTCTTTCCTTTTTCAAACAGTTCTCATCAATTCCTTTTTTAAAACCTTTTTTTAACTTTCATTTTTACAGTCATATTGTATCCCTTCACTGTATTTAACCTTATTTGTGTGTGTGTGTATATGTATGTGTGTGTGTGTGCATATATATATATATAAATATATACATACATACATACATATAAAGTTTTTATTTCTTTAAAACTTTGGGATGCAGGGCTCCTGGGTGGCTCAGTGGGTTAAAGCCTCTGCCTTCAGCTCAGGTCATGATCTCAGGGTCCTGGGATCGAGTCCTGCATGGGGCTTTCTGCTCAGCAGGGAGCCTGCTCCCTCCTCTCCCACTGCCTGCCTCTCTGCCTACTTGTGTTCTCTCTCTGTCAAATAAATAAATAAATAATCCTAAAAAAAAAACCCTTTGGGATGCAGTTTTTTCTAAGAGATCAAAGTACAACCAAAATCTAGTGTATGGCTCTGTTCTATTCACCAGCCTGATCATATTCTCTCCCCCCACCCCCCTGCCCCCAATCTCAGGACTCTTATGGCTTGTTTAGTGTATATTTCTCTGGTGTCATTATTGCTCTTTTAGTATTTTGTTCTCTCATTCATCTATTCTTCTCTGGAAAGAATGACAAGATGGAAAAACTCACCTCAAAAGAAAGAACAAGAGGCAGTACTGACTGCCAGGGACTTAACCAACATGGACATTAGTAAGATGTCAAAACTAGAGTTCAGAATAAAAATTATAAAGATACCAGCTGGGCTTTAAAAAAAGTGTAGAAGACACTAGAGAATCCCTTTCTCAATAAATAAAATAACTAAAATCTAACCAAGTCAAAATAAAAAATGAGGTGCAATAAAAAATGGAGGCTCTAACTGCTAGGATAAGTGAGGCAGAAGAGAGAATTAGTGAAAAGGAGACCAAATGATGGAGAATAAAGAAGCTAAGAAAAAGAGATGTAAATAACTACCAGATCACACAGGGAAAATTCGAGAGATAAGTGATACCATAAAGCAAAACAATATTAGAATAATTGGGATCCCAGAAGAAAAAGAAAGAGAAGGGGAGAAGGTATATTGGAGCAAATTATAGTGGAGAACTTCCCTAATTTGAGGAAGGAAACAGGCATCAAAATCTAGGAGACACAAAGAACCCCCCTCAAAATCGGTAAAAATAGGTCAACACCCTGACATCTAATAATAAAGCTTACAAATCTCAGAGGCAAAGAGAAAATCCTGAAAGCAGCTCAAGACAAGAGGTCTGTAACCTACAGTGGTAGAAACATTAGATTGGCATCAGACCTATCCACAGAAACCTGGCAGGCCAGAAATGACTGGCATGATATATTCAGGGTATTAAATGAGAAATATATGCAGCCAAGAATATTTTATCCAGCTACACTGTCATTGAAAATAGAAGGAGTAACAAAAAGCTTCCCAGGAAAAACAGAAACTAAAAGCATTCGTGATCACCAAACCAGCCTACAAGAAATATTGAGAGGGGCCCTCTAAGCAAAGAGAGATTCCAAAAGTAACATACACCAGAAAAGAACAAAGATAATATACAGTAATAGTCACCTTATAGGAAATACAGTGGCACTAAATTCACATTTTTCAATAGTTACCCTGACTGTAAATGGGCTAAATGCCCCCAATCAAAAGACATGGGGTATCAAGTTGAATTTAAAAAAGCAGCCCCATCCATATGCTGTCTGAAAGACTCATTTTATACCCAAAGACATCTCTACATTTAAGGGGGGGGCGGATAATTTATCATGTTAATGGACATCAAACGAAAGATGGGGTAGCAATCTTTATATCAGTCAAGTTACATTTTAAACCAAAAACCATAATAATAAATGAGGAAGAACACTATATCATAATTAAAAGGTTTATCCAACAGGAAGATCTAACAATTGTAAATATTGATGCCCCTAACATGGGAGCCGCCAATTATAGAAACCACATAATAACAAAATCAAAGAAACACATTGACAATAATACAATAATAGTAGGGGACTTTAACACCACCCCTCATTGCAATGCACACATTATCTAAGCAAAAGAACAATAAGGAAATAAAAGTTTTAAATAACACACTGGACCAGAGGGACTTCACAGATATATTCAGAAAATTTCATCCCAAAGCAACAGACTACATATTCTTCTCTAGTGTACATGGAACATTGTTGGAAATGGCCAGCAACCCATGTACCAACAGACGAAAGATTACTCCCAACTTTACTGTGAAAGAGTGGAGAAGGCAAGGGGGTCAACACTCAGAGACAAAGATCCTTGCTCTTCTTTGCTCCTGCCTTTATTGGTCCTTCAGGATAAACATAAATCTCTATCACTGTTTCTCAAGCATGTGATATGTGACAAGGGGTCTTTTTGGAACTAGGAGGATCTGTTTACAGAAAAGATACAATATACTAATCTGTGTGTTTTATGGAGTTCTGCTAGACATAGCCTAGGGGATGATGCATACATCTCTTAGATCACAGGGCAGCTATTTGGGCTAAGAAATCTTCGGGGAAGACAACTCCCCACAGCATTCTTAGGGAGTGGTGACTGCAGGCCTTGGCATTCCAAAGATCTACACCCTTCTTTGAAACCTTCCCTGCCCCCAGTAGTCTCCATGTTACATTTTAGCAAGCCAGCTATTATGGATGATTTCATGCTCTACATTGACCCCAACATGAACATTTTCCAGAACAGATCACATCATGGGTCACAAATCAGGTCTCAACAGTACCAAAAGATTGGGATCATTCCCTGAATATTTTTGAACCACGGTGCTTTGAAACTGGAACTCAATCACAAGAGGAAAGTTGGAAAGAACTCAAATTCATGGAGACTAAAGTGCATCCTACTAAAGAATGAATGGGTCAACCAGGAAATGAAAGAAGAAAAAAATTCATGGAAACAAATGAAAATGAAAACACAACTGTTCAAAATCTTTGGGATGCAGAAAAGGTGGTCCTAAAAGGGAAGTATATAGCAAGCTTTTCTCAAGAAATGTCTCAAATACACAACCTAACCCACACCTAAAGGAGCTGGAGAAAGAAAAGCAAATAAAACCTAAACCCAGCAGGAGAAGAGAAATAATAAAGATTAGAGCAGAAATCAATGAAATAGAAACCAAAAGAACAGTAGAATAGATCAACGAAACTAGAAGTCTGTTCTTTGAAAGAATTAATAAGATTTATAAACTCCAGGCCAGACTTATCCAAAAGAAAAGAGAAAGGACCCAAATTAATAAAATCATAAATGAAAGAGGAGAGATCACAACCAACACCAAAGAAATACAAATAATTATAAGAACATATTATGAGCAACTATATGCTAACAAATTAGACAACCTGGAAGAAATGAATGCATGCCTAGAATGCATAAACTACTAAAACTGAACCACGAAGAAACAGAAAACCTGAACAGACCCATAACCAGTAAGGAAATTGAATCAGGAATCAAAAATCTCCCAACAAATAAGAGCCAAGGGCCAGATAGCTCCTCAGGGGAATTCTACAAAACATCTAAAAGAGAACTAATACCCATTTTCTGAAACTGTTCCAAAAAATAGAAATGGAAGGGAAACACCCAAACTCATTTTATGAGGCCAGTATTACCTTGAACCCCAAACCAGACAAAGACCTCACCAAAAAAAGAATTATAAACCAATATCCCTCATGATCATGGATGCAAAAATTCTCACCAACATACTAGCCAATAGGATCCAACAGTACATTCAAAGGATTATTCACCAGGACAAAGTGGGATTTATTCCTTGGGTATAAAGGTGGTTCAACATCTGAAATCAATCAATGTGATATACTACTTAATAAAAGAAAGGAGAAGAACCATATTATCCTCTCAATAGATGCAGAAAAAGTATTTGACAAAGTACAGCATCCTTTCTTGATTAAAACTCTTCACAGTGTAGGGATAGAGGGAACATACCTCAATATCATAAAAACCATCTATGACAAACCCACAATGAATATCATTCTCAATGGGGAAAAACTGAGAGCTTTTCCTCTAAGGTCAGGAACACTGCAGGGATGTCCACTATCACTACTGCTGTTCAACATAGTACTAGAAGTCCTGGTCTCAGCAATCAAACAACAAAAAGAAATAAAAGGCATTAACATTGGCAAAGAAGTTAAATTCTTACTGTTTGCAGATGACATGAAACTTTATGTGGAAAGCCCAAAAGACTCCACCCCAAAACTGCTAGATCTCATAGAGGAATTCAGTAAAGTGGCAGGATATAACATCAATACACAGAAATCAGTTGCATTTCTATACACCACAATGAGACAGAAGAAAGATAAATTAAAGAATCAATCCCGTTTACAATTGCACCAAAAACTTTAAGATACCTAGGAATAAGCCTATCCAAAGAGGCAAAGGATCTGTACTCAGAAAACTTTGGAATACTTATGAAAGAAATTGAGGACGGGACAAAGAAATGGAAAAACATTCCATGCTCATGGATTAGAAGAACAAACATTATCAAAATGTCTATGCTACCTAGAGCAATCTACACATTCAATGCAATCACTACCAAAATACCATCAACCTTTTTTCACAGAAATGGAACAAATGATCCTAAAAATTTGTATGGAACAAGAAAAGACCCTGAATAGCCAGAGGAATGTGGAAAAAGAAAACCAAAGTTGGTGGCATCACAATTCCGTACTTCAAGCTCTATTACAAAGCTGTTATCATCAAAACAGTATGTATTGGCACAAAAACAGACACATAGATCAATGGAACAGAATAGAGAACTCAGAAATGAACCCTCAACTCTATGGTCAACTAATCTTTGACAAAGCAGGAAAGAATATCCAATGGAAAATGGACAGTCTCTTCAACAAATGGTGTTGGGGAAATTGGACAGCCATATCCAGAGGAATGAAACTGGACCATTTCCTTACACCACAAGCAAAAATAGACTCAAAACGGATGAAAGATCTAAATGTGGGACAGGAATACATCAAAATCCTTGAAGAGAACACAGGCAGCAATCTCTTTGACCTCAGCCACAGCAACTTCTTGCTAGACATGTCACCAAATGTAAGGGAAACAAAGGCAAAAAATGAACTATTGGGACTTCATCAAGATAAAAAGCTTTTGCACAACAAGGAAAACAGTCAACAAAACCAAAGACAACTGACAGAATGGGAGAAGATATTTGCAAATGACATATCAGATAAAGGGCTAGTATCCAAAATTTATAAAGAACTTATCAAGCTCAACATCCAAAGAACAAATAGTCCAATCAAGAAATGGGAAGAAGACCTGAACAGACATTTCTGCAAGGAAGACATCCAAATGGCCAACAGACACATGGAAAAGTGCTCAACATCACTCGGCATCAGGGAAATACAAATGAAAACCACAGTGAGATACCACCACTTCACACCAGTCAAAATGGCTTAAATTAACAAGTCAGGAAATGACAGATGTTGGTGAGGATGCAGAGAAAGGGGAAACTCCTACACTCTCAGTGGGAATGCAAGCTGGTGCAGGCACTCCAGAAAACAGTATGGTGGTTCCTCAAATTTGAAATTAGAGCTACCCTATGACCCAGCAATTACACTACTGGGTATTTACCCTAAAGATACAAATGTAGTGATCCGAAGGGGCATGTGCACCCAATTATTTATAGCAGCAATGTCCACAATAGCCAAACTATGGAGAGAGCCCAGATGTCCATCAACAGATGAATGGATAAAGAAAATGTATATATATATATACACACACACAATGGAATATTCTGTGGCCATCAAAAATTGAAATCTTACCATTTGCAATGACATGGATGGAACTAGAGGGTATTATGTTAAGCAAAAGAAGTCAATCAGAGAAAGACAATTATCATATGATCTCACTGATATGTGGAATTTGAGAAACAAGACAGAGGATCAAAGGGGAAGAGAGGAAAAATGAAACAAGATGAAACCAGAGAGGAAGACAAACCATAAGAGACTCCTAATCTCAGAAAACAAACTGAGGGCTGCTGGAGGGCAGGGGAGGAAGAAGGATGGGGTGGCTGGATGATGGACATCAGGGAGGGTATGTGCTATGGTGAGTGCTGTGAACTGTGTAAGATTGATGAATCACAGACCTGTACCCCTGAAACAAATAATACATTATATGTTAATAATAAAAAAGAAATACAAAAAAGGAAAAGAAAGACAACAAACATTATGCTCTGCTATGCTTTTTCATTTAACCCTGGAAAACAATGCAAAGAATTATTCACAGATGAGTATATGTGGCTGAAAAGTGATAACCTATGATCATATAGTCAGTCTGTTGCAGATCTTAGATTTGCACTGAATCTGACTCCAAAATTCATCATGCTGTTATACTACTGCTAGGAGGTCTCTTTTAATACACTCTTTTGGATTAAAAATCCAAATGTTATTTTTAACCTGTATCATTTAAATCATAAATGGTATGAATGCCATAAATGCTAAAATACTAGCAAGTCATAATACAACTTCAAATAAAGCACCCATTAAGGGGTACTTTAGTATTTGTAAGTTCTTTTATATACATTACCTCTTGCATTTCTCTTGGCAGAATGAGATGAATATTTTTATGTCATCTCTTTTTAAAAAATGGACAAGTCAAGGTTTAGAGCGGAAACAGACTTGTGGGGGGGTGGCACAGTGATGTTTGTACAAGAATGTGAACCTAGTCTTCTGGGTTCAAGTCCAGAATAGCTGCATTACTCTGCTCTGTTCAGAGTGTTTTCCTGAGGAAACATCTGTAGCTTTTTCTTCCTGGGGGCGGACAGTCAGAGGACAACAAAGAGTGTACATGCTTTTTCAGCTTTGATGGCTGTTTCCTTACCCTAACGATTTTAAGAGTTGCAATGACCTCATTCACCGAGAAGTTCAAACACAATCAAATTGTTTGCGCTGTGGATGCAAGAACCTTGCTACTATCTGGAGAGCCTAACTATTGGCAAAAACCAGTCCTGCTGACTGCCATCTCTGCCAAAGGGGAGAAGGCTTTCTGTTCATATATCCACACATATGGGAGGTCTTCCTCTGCTTGGATAACATTTTCTCACGATTTCCTTACAACATTAGTAACGTCCAAATTCCTTTCCTTAGCAAGTAGGGACCTGAGGGCTTTGCTCTTGGCTGGGGTTCTGAAAATTTGCACTGAGCTTGATAATAACATGAAGCTTCACAGAGGAATGAATTGTAGAGCAAAGGGCAAACTGGAGTCTAGAATCTTGGGGAAAGTGAAGCTGGGAGTCAAGTAGTCCAAATACAGATTTTTTTCTAAAGGGCAAGGGGATGAGTCATGGTAGAAAACCAATTCTAAGGCTAAGATGTCAGGTCCAAGGTGAGAAGGAGGCAAGGGCTAACCTAGAAAAGCCTACAAGGACAGCACATGAGGAGTTATAATAAAGCACCCTAGATAGAGGATCCTTTTTTTTAGAGTCCAGGAGCATGAACTTTGTTCTAATCTCTTTATTCTTCACTTAAAAATCTCAGTTCCAAGTGGGATGAAGGGGAAGGCGGTCTCAAGAGCTTCAAGTTGGGCATTGAGAAATGGAAATTTATTCTGGTCTCAAAGGGCATTTGGGGACATATAAGAATACTAGCAAGACTTATACTTAAAAATGTTAGTTTTCATAAGCCATGAACTAATATTTCAGTGCTACAAGAACAGTTTCCTGTCTTCCTAACCATTCTATTTCTTACTACTTAGTGCTTGAGCTCAAGTTTGACACTGACTGAGCCTACAACTCCCTATTCTTATTAAATCACTTATTTGAACTTACCTCCCCTGAATTCTCTAGGCATCTGAGAATGGGGCTCCCACTCTAGAGGCATAAACAAACTTTATTTCCATTCTTTTCCCTTTTCCCCCCTTTTCTTTTCATTTAGGAATCTTAATTCCAGAACTGCCAAACTTAAATTAATTCAAAAGTAATTCCTCTCCTTCCAAGATTTATGGGGAACCTACTTTGTTCTTGGCACCCTTACCACATTGTTTAATTAATGAACTATTAAACAACTCTACAGACATTGAATAACATGATATAGATCATGTAATGAGGCATTACATGATTAATTTTCAAATGTGCATCAAAAGTAGGAGAGTGAGGTTAGAAATGATTTTTTGAAGGAATAATATAGAGAGCTCTTTTCTTTTTGTAACTGGCACCAATCTAAAATTATATTGTTTGGGGGCATGAAAGCCTATTATATAACACATGCTTTGCTTATATAAATAATACGGTTTGTTATATTTAAGATATATTCTTGTCTTATTGAAAAAATATGGAGGAGTTCACTTACTCTCATCCCCTCATTTTTTTAAAAAAGATGTTAGGAAGAAACAGGAATCAAAACCTTAGAAAAAAATGGTCTGATTTTTCCTCTTTTTATCCCCAGGTCTTTACATGTCTAGTGACTGATCAATGGAAGCATAGAGATGGATCCTGGGAAATTTCCTGGAGGATTTTGAAGGATGGGAAAGATTCACATAAGTGCAGCAGAAGAGGAGGGACAGCTCACCTTAGTCAGAAAAGTGTACATATGAGCACAAACACAGTAATATGAAAGGTTGTAACAGAGAGTTTTGAGGCAGAGATGGGCAGAAGTATAAGCCTGAAGTGATAAGGATCTTATTTTCTCCTTAAAACTACTCTAATCTAGCTGAAAAGCGAGTGTGATATATTTTTTCCTTTTAATAAATTCTGCCTCCAATGGAAACATATTTATCAATTTATTCAACAAATATTTATAGAGTACCTTCCCTCATATGACAAATACGCAAGCTATATTCTCAACAAAGACAAGTACAAGGAAGTCATTTACATATAACTGTAATTAGCATATTTCATAAACCAAAAATTTGAACAAGAACTTCCCCTGAAAATCCAGGGAAGATGGTTAGTAATTGTAACAAGTATGGAGGTATAGGCCAGGACAAGGAGGATCCATTTACTTTGGGGAGGAACAAAGGTGCAAAAGCCTTGCTCAGAGGTGACATGGAAAGAACCTTAAGACTGACAATATGGCACAAGGAATAAGCTATGGGAATCATCTCATCTTAAATTAAGGGCACCATCATAGGATGCCAAGTAAAACATAAGCACCTATCATATAATAGAAGAAATGTTTATTGAATAAATGAATCAATGAATCAAAGACATTGGGACAGATGTCCTTGTTTGGCAGTAAATATAATGCTTGATGGCACAATAATCAGGCTTCTGGTTCCCACATATTATTTATTATTTCCAAAGACAATCAAGAAAAAACAAAACTCTAATAATTTAGAAAAACAAATAAATACTAAAATTGCCCTCCTTTGAGTTTAAACAATGTCAGTTGTTGACAATGATCTATTTCTTAAACTTTGTGGGTTTACATTGCATGTTTATTGTATTACCCTGTATTCCTTATAAATTCTTTCTTAATAAACACACACACACACACACAAACTCATTGCTTCATCCCCTGTCAATCTATACAGTTAGAGAAATATTGTAGCTGAAGCTGAAGATGAAAGGGAGTGAGCAGACAAACCTCTTGAAACGATTTTATGCAGAAGGTCTAGGAGCATTATGGAGTCCATTCCGCTGGCATTTCAGAGAATTTTACTAACCAGATTGTCTCTCTGTTTTTCTTTTTTTTTTTTTAAGATTTTATTTATTTATTCGACAGAGAGAGATTACAAGTAGGCAGAGAGGCAGGCAGAGAGAGAGGAGGAAGCAGGCTCCCTGCTGAGCAGGGAGCCTGATGCGTGGTTCGATCCCAGGACCCTGAGATCATGACCTGAGCCAAAGGCAGAGAGTTTAACCCACTGAGCCACCCAAGTGCTCCTGTCCCTCTGTTTTTCAATCTATAATGAAGTTTTATAAAAATTTTGAACATATGGTAAAATACTTGTTTTAGAATGCCCTTTAGAACCCAAGACACTAATATGATCCACAGAAGATGGCGTGGAGCCCCCTTAAACTGGTTTATATCTGCCATTGATTTCAGTGCTGAAAAGCACAAGGTCTACACTAAGGAAATGATCCTTTCTCAATGTTTGAACCAGCCATTAGTGAACTGGGTCTGAATTCCATATTCAGGTTTCCTGTAGTTTGATCAAAATTTGATTGAGTCAGCTATCGTCCATTAACCTGCTGGCAGGTTCTCCAGAAGAACCCCCAAGGAAGCTCAGCATTGTCTTCCAAGGCAGTGAAAACTACTCCAGACCTAAAATGTTCTTAATCAATGGCAAATGTTTTAGGATTTCAGTTCTGCGAGTGGGCTGCATTCCAAGACTCCCCAGAAGTCACCCTGGAAGAAAAATATAGTACCTTAATTGTCAGCATTTATTTAAAATACGGCATGAAAACATACTTGAGTGTTATTTTCTATTCAAATTTATAACAGCTTAAAAACTACTTTTAAAAATAGAATTTACTGGGGTGCCTGGGTAGCTCAGTCAGTTAAGCATCTGCCTTTGGCTCAGGTTATGATCCCAGGGTCTGGGATGAAGCTCCGCCTGGGTGTCCCTGCTCACTGGGGAGTCTGCTTCTCCCTCTCCTTCTGCCGCTCTCCCTACTTGTCCATTCTCTCTCTCTCTCTCTCTCTCTCTCTCTCTCTGTCAAATAAATAAATAAATAAAATAGAATTTACCTAACGTGATACTTAATGGTGAAAAACTAGAACTTTCTTGCAAAGATCAAGAACAAAGCAAGAATGTACCCTCTCACCACCCCTTTTCAACATTGTACTAAGTAAAGGAGACAAAATGTATACAGATTGAGACAGAAGGCCAAAACTGTCTTTGTTCACAGATAACATAATTATCTATGTGAAAAATCTGACAGAATTGCCAAAAAAAAACCCTGAAAAAAAAGAAATGATTATAGCAAGATTATAGGATTCAAGATTAATGTACAAAAGTCCATCACTTTTTTTTTTAAGATTTTTTATTTATTTATTTGACACACAGNTTTTTTTTTAAAGATTTTATTTATTTATTTGACACACAGAGAGAGATTACAAGTAGGCAGAGAGGCAGGCAGAGAGACAGGGAGAGGAGGAAGCAGGCTCCCCGCTGAGCAGAGAGCCAGATGCGGGCCTCGATCCCAGGACGCTGAGATCATGACCTGAGCCGAAAGCAGAGGTTTTAACCTACTGAGCCACCCAGGCGCCCAAGATTAATGTACAAAAGTCCATCACTTTTTTATATACCAGCAATGAACAGTGAAATTTGAAATTCAAAGCACAATAACATATATGTCATTACCCCCCAAAAGAAAGTACTTAGGTATAAATGTAACAAAATGTATACAAGATTTATATGAGAAAAACTACAAAATCTTATGAAAGAGATCAAAGAAGAACTGAATGGGGAGATACCCTATGGCCATGGATAGGAAGACTCACTATTGTCCAGATGGTAGCTACTCTTGACTCAATCTATAGATTCAATGTAATTCCAATCAAAATTTCAATTTTGTGGGTATCAGTGAACTGATTTTAAAGTTTATATTAATTGGCAAAAGACCCAGAATAGGTCCATTCATGTCCATTTGATGTCAATCAAAACATATCACTGGCCATTTAATTTTTAAAAATGCAATATGCTTCTGCACATACACCATTACATTATATGCAATACAGGAATGCAGAGAGGGAAAATGAAAGAATCAAGAAAAACTACTGTAGCATTCAGAATGTGGTGGAAGCAAATTGAAGTTTTCGAATTGAGAATGTCCTCTTTGGTCTGGAGGAACAGAGTTTTGAAGTAGCAGTTTCCATTTTTAGTAAATACCTCCTGTCTGCTCCTAGAACACATCACCTCAATGCTATCTTCATCCCCCATCTCCAACTGGGTGGGAGTGTTTGTTTCATTGATTGGCTGCTCATCAAATCGGAATCTGCCTCATTGACAAACTGTCATTCACAATAGGCTTTCATTAGTTTACTAAGCGTTGTGAGCCTCTTCATCTTAAATGGCACTGAAGAACCATCCTGCCCCACCACCTTCAAATTAATGGTCATTGTTCTCAGTCCTGACTCCTTCCTTAGACTTTTTATTGGCCCTGATGAACCCGAGTCTCCTCAGCTGCCACTTCACAAAAGAGGCACCAGGTCCACACTGAATGAGCACACAGCAGGACCAGGAGCGGCTGAAGAAAGAGGCAGCTGGCTGGTGATCTCTCTTCAGATACAACACCAAAGGCACAATCTACTAAAGAAATAATTGATAAGCTGGTCTTTATTAAAGTTAAAAACTTTTCTTCTTCATGGACACAGTCAAGAGAATGAAAGAACAAGCCATAGACTGGGAGAAAATATTTACAAAATATATATATATGATAAAAGACTTTTCTAAAATACACAAAAATCTCTTAAATCTCAAGAATAAGAATATGAATAACCTAATTTTCAAAAGACTGAAGACCTGAACAGACACCTCAGCAAAGAAGATATACTAGTGACAAATAAGGACCTGTATAAACAACAACGAGCTACCACTACACACTGACGAGAATAGCCCAGACCCCAACTACTAACAACACCAAATGCTGTTAAGACATGGGGCAACAGGAACTCTCATTCATTTCTGGTGAGAATATAAAATGGTACAGCCACTTGGGAAGACATTTTGGCAATTTCTTACAAAACTAAACATACTCTTAACTAAACGAGCAATTCCACTTCTTAGTATTTACCCAAAGGAGTTGAAAACTTATGTCCAAAAAAAAAAAAAAAAAACTTGCAAGGGGTGGAGGAGCACCTGGATGGCTCAGTCATCAAGCGTCTGCCTTCGGCTCAGTTCGTGATCCCAGGGTCCTGGGATCAAGCCCCACATTAGGCTCTCTGCTCAGTGGGGAAGTCTGCTTCTCCTTGTCTCACACTCCCCATTTGTGTTCCCTTTCTCACTGTCAAATAAATAAATAACATCTTCAAAAAAAAAAAAACATGGGGATGATTACAGCAGGTTTGTTTACAATTACCAGAACTTGGAGGCAACCATGATGTCCTTGGTGAATGGAAAAACTGTTGTCCATCCAGACAATGGACTGTCATGCAATGTTTAAAAAAAAAAAAAGAGCTATAAAGCCATAAGAAAAACATAGAAGAAACTTAAATGCATGTCACTAAGTAAAAGAAGTAGATCTAAAAAGACAATATACAGTCTGATTCCCACTATGTGATATTCTGGGGGAAAAACCAAAATTATGAAGAAAGTAAAGGACCAGTGATTGCCAGAGCCTGCGGTGGGGGGATGAAGGGAGTACACAGGATTTTTAGGGTGTAAAACTATTTATATGTACTCTAATGGTAGATACATGTCATTATACATTTGTTGAAACCCATGGACTGTATAACACTGGGTGAACCCTAATGTATGGTATGAACTTTAGGTGATAATGATGTATAAGTGTGGGTATGAATGTACCGTTGTATGCAGGATGTTGATAGTGAAAAAGCCTGTACAGGGGAGAAAGGCAAGGGCTCTAGGGGAACCTCATGTTCTCCTCAATTTTTCTGTGAACCACAAACCAAAGTCTATTTTAAAAAATATCACACATACAACTACAAAGGAAAAACTCTATTAAAAAAAGAACTAAACATTTATAGAACCTGAAGTACCTCTACGAAAACTTCAGTCATCTAAAATAGTTTGAAACCCGCCAAGTGACACTTTTCTTCATTTTATAACTAATAACAACATAATAAAAAACCACAATATACTTACTATATTGCAATACATATAATATATACATATGTTAACAATACAGCTCACACCTCTTAAGGAACTTTACTAAATCTTTGCAAAGATTATCTTCTTTGTTTCTCGCTGCAGCCTTATGAGCCAAGTATTGTCTTAGCTCCTTTTATGTAGATGTACAGGAAAGATCAGTGAATTACTTGAGGTCACAGAACTAGTAATTGGAAGAGACAGTGTCAACCCAAAACTGTCCCATGCCAACCTGGCCCTCTTTTTTGAAACCGTACCCCATAGGGTTAATAAGATTGAAACTAGCAGAAAGTTTAAAGCTTGTTTTTCAGAGAACCATTTCTCTCTAATCATCTATTGTGTCTTTTCAGACCCTACTAACAAATCCACTAGCTGTCTCTGCAGAAGCCTGGACTCAAGGTCTACTGATACGGTTTTAGCCAATGAACAAGCAAGGCCTTGCTTTCCTTACCCAAGATAATGAGCCTAAGACCCCAGCCAGTTTATACTGGCTCTCAGAGCATAGCTCCTTCTCCTTGTCCTAAAATAACCTCCTGATGTCAGGGGCTAAGTTTTGCCACATTCTGATAAGTCTCTACCCCAAAGTTAACACGGGATGTATGTTACATGTGTTCATTCAGTCCGTATGTTCCACCTTTCCTCTCGAATATTCTTAAGTTTGCCTGCCCTTTTCATCAATATGTGTGTAATCTCGACCCCTAGGATCATAAAAAACTTGTTCTCTCCCCTCTCAGGGAGTCAGGTTTAAATCTTGATCTCCCATCTCTTTTCCTTGTTTTGGCTATCTCTCAAACCATTTCCTTGCTGCAAACCTGATGTCTCAGTGATTAGATTTGATGCACTTCAGGCAGATGGACTTGGACTCAATTACACTTTATTATGGTCTTTTGTTCTGTGGGGTTGAGCAGGACTTCAAACAACTGGTATGAGGAGAAGGAACAACAACAACAAAAAAAGACTGAGTACACACGGTCCATCTGAGCCTTTAAAAGACTGCTTCATGAGTTTTCCAGAAAGCTGTCTGATGGGTGCCAGCTGGGCCTCTCCTCTTTGGAGAGCAGAGAACAAATCCAGTGCTGCCCAGATGGGCCCTATCTGCCTATTGGGTGAACAAAACTAGAAAATGCTGAAGAGGCGATTGAAAGAGTATCCTCATAGTTCCTATTCTCTGCTCAGGCACCCACACATATTCTCTGAGAGGCCGTTCTGTGAAGATGCTGTTCTCGACACTGAAAGTCTAGGAGTGGACAAAACAGGAAAGGTTCACATTCCAGTAGAGGAAACAGCAAATGCCAATGAAGGCCTGGAGTTCAGACTGCAGATGCATGGAAGCAGCCAAAGCTGCCTGTGGTTGAACCCTAGCGAACCTGGGGAAAGGCCCTGTAAGAGTGGTCAGCAGGAGGAGCAGTCCCCATAGCCTGGGAGGGCCAGCCATAGGGCAGAAGTCTTGTCCACACTTTATTCCGTTCACGTGTTTCCTCCTGATCTGCTTTCGGCTTCCTCCCACTGATGCCTGTGTGTTGACCTAAAGGCAGATGGAGACCCTGTGGCCACCAGGGGGTGAGGCCTGACTGGTACCATTGCCTGTCAGAAAAGTGTATTAAGTTAAAGAGAGAGAGGAGTGGAAGATACAATTGAGCTCTGTTTCCTGAGCCACAGAGCTGGCACCAGGTTCTGTTGAAGGAAGCACAATCCAAAGCCTTGTTCCCAATTTATGCTGCCCACCAAGACCTCTTCATGGAGAAGAGTTCTGGAAGAAGGCAGTTAGATTTATTTTTACCATACCGACTATGTGTACAATGCTTTAGAAGTGGGAGGCTTTTGGAGAGCTGTGATTAGCTGCCTCTTGGATAGTTTTCCAAATAAGGTGTTTTGGCATCTAACTCCCTAGGGGTTACTGGTTCATCCTTTATTTCCAATAAGACTGTATTTCTGTGCTCCCTCACATTGTCATTCCTCTCTCTTGCTCAGGCTTTCTCTGTCCTGGCTAACGTTTTCAGATTTCTCATTTCCAGGCTCAGAGTCACTTTTTTTTTTTAATTAACATATAATGTATTATTTGCCCCAGGGGTACAGGTCTGTGAATCATCAGGCTTACACATTTCACAGCACTCACCATAGCACATACCCTCCCCAATGTCCATAACCCAGGGACTCTATCCCTCCCCCCACCCCCCAGCAACCCTTAGTTTATTTTGTGAGATTAAGAGTCTCAGGGTCACTTTCATCAGAAAGATTTCTTAGAACCATCCCAGGCTGACATCAGTTGGGTGCTTTTTTTTTTTAAAATCTCATAGAGGCTTTTGTGTATGGAAAACAATACTTACAGTAGCCTGTGTTATCACTGACATTCAATAGCCTTCAGTTATAAATTGAAAAACATACTTTCTCTAAGCTTTTAAATACAATAGCAAAAATCTAGTAAATGAAGAATTTTTAGTTTGAAATTAAATGCAGTTTGTATTTATTGTTAGGTTAGCTTTTACATTTGACAAACAAAATTTGCATAATCCTTTAGATACTATATATAAAAGTATTTTATATTTTAAATGTATATAATTCAACAAATGTATTTATAAATCTGATAATTTGAATGTTCCTACATATTTAAACACATCTATAGACCTGGTAACTTGTTTTCCCATAAATATTCCAGTGACAGTCATATTTCATATAATGGATTTCCTCAAGAATCTCAAGCGCTTAAGAGAGCAGATATACAAACCACATAAACATACCTTCCTAAACATATGAACAACTTTAATAAAGCTAAAAATAAAACATATACATTTACATATAATTCTCTTAAGCATTTCAGCATCTTAAAACTAAACTCACCAAAGCAATCTTGAGAAAAAACAAAGCTGGAGGTATCACAATCCCAGAGTTCAAGATATACGACAAAGCAAGAATAATCAAAACGGTATGGTACTGGCACAAAAACAGACACATCGATCAATGGAACAGAATAAAGAGTCCAGAAATAAACCCATGCTTGTATGGTCGAATAATCTCTGACAAAGGAAGCAAGAACACACAAACAGGGAAAAGACAGTCTCTTCAACAAATGGTGTTGGGAAAACTAGTCAGTGACGTGCAAAAGAATAAAACTGGATCACTTTCTCATATCATATACAGAAATAAACTCAAAATGGATTAAACACCTACATGTGAGACCTGAAACCATAAAATTCCTAGAACAAAACATAGGCAGTAATGTCTTGGACATCAATCTTAGCAACATATTTTTGGCTATGTCCCCTGAGGTGAGGGAAACAAAAACAAAAATAAACTATTGGGACTACACCAAAATAAAAAGCTTTTGCACAGCAAAGGAAACCATCAATAAAACAAAAGGTAACCTAATGAATGAGAGAATATATTTGTAAATGATATATCCAATAAGGGGTTAATATCCAAAACAAATATTTTAAAAAGTTATAAAACTCAACACCCCCTCCAAAAAATAAAATCTGATTCAAAAATGGTGAGAGGACCTGAACAGACTTTTCCAAAGAAGACATACAGATGGTTAATACACATATGAAAAGATGTTCAACATCACTCGTCATCAGGGAAATGAAAATCAAAACCACAAAGAGATACCATCTTACACCAGTCAGAATGTCTAATATCAAAAAGACAAAAAATAACAAGTATCAGAGAGGATGTGGAGAAAAGGAAAGACTTGTGCATTGTTGGTGGGAATGTAAACTTGTGCCACCACTATAAGTTCGAGGTTCCTCAAAAACTTAAAAGTGAAAATACCAGTGGACCCAATAATTCCACTACTGGGTATTTACCCAAAGAAAACAAAAACTAATTTGAAAAGATATATGCACCCCTATGTTAATTGTACTATTATTTATAATAGCCAAGATATAGAAGCAACCTAAGTGTCCATCAATACATGAATGGGGTAATGAAGATGTGGTATTTATATACAATGGAATATTACTCAGTCATAAAAAAGAATGAGATCTTGCCATTTGCAACAATATGGATGGACCTAGAGGGTATTATGCTAAGTGGAACAATTCAGACAGAGGAAGATAAATAGTATATTATTTCACTTATCTGTACAACCTAAGAAACAAAACAAATGGGGGCACCTGGGTGGCTCAATGAGTTAAGCATCTGACCCTTGATTTCAGCTCGGGCCATGATTTCAGGGTTGTGAGATGAATCCCTGCATCAGGCTCTGTGCTGGGTGTGGAGCTCACTTAAAATTCTCCTTCTCCCTCTGCCCTTCCCGTACCCTCCCTGGGGTTCTAAATAAATAAATAAGTACATAAATACATAAATGACAAAATAAATGAACAAAAAAAGGCAAACAGACTCTTAATTAAGAGAATGAACTGGTTGTTGCCAGAGGGGAGATGTGTGGGGACTGGAAGAAAGAGATAAAGGAGATTAAGGGAGGTACAAACTTCCAATTATAAAATAAGTAAGTCACAGAGATGGAAAAGTACAGCATAGGGAATAAAGTCAGTAATACTGTAATTATGTAATAGTGGCAGATGGTAACTACACTTCTCATGATCATGATGAGCATTGAATAATGCACAGACTTGTCAAATCAATATGTTGTACACTTGAAACCAGTGCAACATGGTATATCAATTATACCTCAATAATAATTTTTTAAAAGAATTTTTGAAACCCCTAAACTCATAAATTTAGTAAATAAGATTATATTAAGTATTGAACTGCAAATGGATAAAAATGGCTAAGTCTGCCAAATATTTCAGTTAAAATAATTTATTATGTTAGTTTCTCTTAAATGTCTTTAATATAAAAAATATACAAAGCAGTAAAATTATTTTTAATCTTGCTATATTTGCATAAACATAAATGTATATTAAATAGCTATCTATTTTTCTATTCATATCATATCATATCTATTCATGTCTATTTTTTCATTATCTCTGTGTTCATTTGTTTGTGTGTGTGTGTAGTCTCAGGTTTACAAAGTTATTTAATTAACAAAGTGGAACAAAACCATTATTTCAGAAACAGTACAGTAGCTGAGATTATATACTTGGAATCATTGGTCAGAGATTTGACACCAATGCTATGGATTTGGGGTTCTTCATCAGTGGTCAACGAATTATAAAAATTGGAAGATGTGAACCAATACAAAGCACACCCCAAAAAGAGTCAGCTCAGGTGTATAGGGTAAGGCTCTTTTCAAGGGCTCTGCTCTGTCACTGGAGAACCTACTTGTATTCAATTTGGTGAATCACGTAAGTCCTTACCTTCTTTCCAGTTTCATCCTTACCCAAACTTTTATATTTGCTTGCAACATTTTATCACTTGATTTGGATAGACAAATACTGTAACATATGCCAGATTTCAATCTCTCTGCCTCCTGTTTGAAATAAATACAACTGTGCAAGATTGTATCTTCTATTGCATTAGCAATCACCATTATTTCAGCTGGCCAGTGCAGCAAGAGAAGACATAAATGGACTAAAGTTCACTGAAACCATAAGCATGAGCTTCCCAAGATTGCCATTACAGAGTCTCACAAACTGGGCTGCTTATTGTATCACAGTTCTAAAGGCTAGAAGTCCCATGTCTGCTGACACCTTGATATGGGACTTCTAGCCTTTAAAAACACGTGGTGTTTTTCCTGTATTTCTTTCTCTCCACATGGCATCCTTTTTACAAAGAGACCAGTCATTGGATTAGAGGCCCAGCCTGGTGCAGCATGACTACATCTTAACTATTTATATCTGCAATGACTTCATCTCCAAATAAGTCCATATTCTGAGGAATCGGGTGTTAGGACTTCAATAGCGCCTTTTTCAAAGACATGATGCAATCCATAAGCCATGGAAGAATCACTCTATTGAGGATCCTGGTCATATTAAGCGGACTTTCTCAACTTTGGCACTATTGAAAGTTGGGACTGGTTAATGCTTTGCTGCAGAGGACTGTCTTGTGCATTGTAGAATGTTTAGCCGCATCTCTGGCTTCTGCCTGCTAGATGCCAATAACATCTTCTCAGCATCTGGCTGTGACAACCATACATGTCCTCAGACATTTCCAAGTTCTCCTGGGATTGAGGTTGGTAGTCAAAATTGCCTTCCGTTGAGAACAACAGGTAAAGAAGAGAAGAAAGAGTATGAGCAGGGGGCCAGAGGGAGATAGAGCAGCAGGCTCCTCACTGAGCAGGGAGATTGACACAGAGCTTGATCCCAGGACCCTGGGAGCATGACCTGAGCAGAAGGCAGATGCTTAACTGACTGAGCCACTCAGGCACCCCCAAACTTCCAGTTATACAATGGATAAGTCACAGAATAAAGTATAGCATAAAGAATACAGTCAATAACATTGTAATAAGGTTATATGGTGACTACACTTATTGTGGTGAGCATTGAGTAATACACAGAATTGTTGAATCAGTATGTTGTACCTCTGAAACTAATATCATATGGTATAAAATTATATTTCAATCAGTCTGTCAATGTAAAAAAAAAAAAGAAAGAATTCCAGGGAACAGAGGTGAAGGATTTCAGGAGTTGGGAATTGGTGGGAGGCCGAGTCAGGAAGAGGGACCATGGCACCTAGAGGAGTGAGTACTTTCCTAGGAGTCACTCCTGGACTTCTTGCAGTGACTGACATAAAGAGGGGTAAAGACATGTCAGGTAATGGTGACAAAGATGGAGTATTTAAGAAATGTGAGGGGCAAGGTCTTATGAGGTATATGCAAAAGTTTGGGATTCCCTCTAGATCTCTGAGGATGGATTTTCTTTTTTTTTTTTTAAGATTTTATTTATTTATTTGACACAGAGAGAAAGATCACAAGTAGGCAGATAGTCAGGCAGAGAGAGAGGAGAGAGGAGGAAGCAGGCTCCCTGCCGAGCAGAGAGCCCGATGCGGGCCTCGATCCCAGGACCCTGGGATCATGACCTGAGCCGAAGGCAGAGGCTTTAACCCACTGAGCCACCCAGGCGCCCAAGAGGATGGATTTTCAGTATCATTTCTCACAAGTCTCTGACAGGCATCTCTCAGGAAAGCTTCTGCTTCTGCAGGAAGTCATTTCTACAGCAAGATAGAGAAGAAAGAGCTTGGACTTTGGAACCTGCTCTCCTGGGTTTGTACCACAGCTCTGCTACTAAGGAAGAGGGGTGAGTTTTGTCTTTTTCATTAATCTCAGTCACCATGTGTTTGTCTGTCAGCATTAACCCCCGCAGAAGGTGCTTGCGTCTATATGATCACCTGGCCACAGGAGAATCTCAACACATTATCTGAAATTTTCTAGGGGGATGGATAGCTGTGCTGGTCAAAAATTGACAGACACACTAGGATTTTCAACCAAAAATTTACCGAAATATATGCTAAAATATCTGCTGAGTTGTGCAGATATTAATTACTCAGTCATGCTTTAATTCCATGTTTTTCACATTTTCAGTTAACCCCTAAGAAGAAATACATCTATTGTGCCCCAGAATGCAGACTCATGAGCATTTTATGAATCAATAGCAGGCCTATTTCATGTAATACATTCTAACAGTTTCCCTTTCCCCCCATTGTTTCAAGTAAAAACAACATAATTTAATTTCACGATCCCAAATTTGAAGCAACTTTAATGTACTCTACAAACACTTACTGGGTACCTTCTATGTGCCTGGTTCTGATGGCCACAGGGGATACTTAGAAAAATAAGATATGGGTTTTGTTCTGCAAGACACTGAAGAAAAACATTGAGTACTATATTAAGCACTAAAATAAAATCTGTTAAAGTGCCATGGCATCTTAGCCTGGAAAATCCGAGAACATTCTTCTAGAAGAGAGGATATTTAAACTCTGCCTTGAAGGGGGAGCAGGATTTGTTTAGACAAGAAAAATATACTGTGAAGATGTATATTCTATTCCAAATGGTTGTTTCTTAGAGCTGTATTACAGGGCTTGGGGTTATGTAAATAGTGCTTCACCACTTTTCCAAGTCTTGGAATTGTGGGAGAACTATTTTGTTTATGTAGAATTATCTTGCTTTTGGCTACCTAATCATAGCCCCACAAGCAATCTTCCAAACAGAAGCACAGGAGATAGTAGACTTGACCAAAGAAATGACAGATTAAAGAGCATTCTGGAAATATACAGTAGCATATGCCAGAAGAGGCATATACTGAGCTGGTGAGACCCAATCTGCCCAGCTGGTCATTCGTCATTTTGACTATGCTGGAGCCTGTGGCAAAATCTGTTCCTCCACAAACGTGGAAAGCATCAGATGAATCCACTTCAAGGACATGACTGCACAGATAGAAAGTTCTGCCAGTATTCCCAAATCTATTTGCCAGGCATCGTCAACATTGTCTTCCTCTGACCCTGGAAACCAATCTTCCTGTTTGGATCTAACTCTATTATTTTTAACCCAAACAGAGGTAATGGACAATGATGTGAGTAAAATCTGGGGATTTCTAAGAAGTGATTCCAGAAAACTGTCATCAGAAATATGTAAATCCGAGGAAATAAAAGCACAACAGAGTTTTAAAAGACTCCCAATTCCAGGCACTAAACCCTTTCCTTCTGACTCTTCAACCACTAAGACACTATTCCAATTGCCAGAGGCCCAAGATTTCATAAGTCAACCCTTCACACTCTTGAACAATGCCAATAATTAGTTCAATTTTGTTACTTTCCCGGAACTTGTTCTGGTTTTATTTTCTGGATCAATGTATTATTTTCCTTG
This sequence comes from Ailurus styani, assembly GCA_002007465.1. Taxonomy (NCBI): domain Eukaryota; kingdom Metazoa; phylum Chordata; class Mammalia; order Carnivora; family Ailuridae; genus Ailurus; species Ailurus styani. The sequence continues at coordinate 4,331,660 of LNAC01000059.1, forward strand.
TTACCATAACTTTCCTAGTTACCAACCTCTGTGACCAGAACAAATCACCACAAATTTGGTGGCTTAAAACAGCAAAAACTTCTTTCCCAGTTCTGGAAGCTAGAAGTCCAAAATCAAGGTTGTCCACAAAACTCACCCCTTCTTAAGGCTCTATGGGCAATCCATTCTTTCTCTTGTTTAGTTTTTGGTGGCCCCAGGCATTGCTTGACTTGATCCGCAGCACTCTGATCTCTATTTCCATGGTAACCCTGATTTTCCCCTCTTCTACGTATGTCTTATAAAGACACCTTTCATTGGATTTAGGGTATCCTGTGATAATCCAGGATGATCTCATCTCAAGGTCATTATTTTACATGACATCTGCATAGACCTATTTTTCAGATAGGATTACATTTTGAGGTTTTAGGAATTCAGGTGTGGACCTCATTACCCCACAAAAGAGTGAAGTGAACTGCTTAGGAATATCAAAGGCTGAAATGCTGAAATGGTACCTTTTCATAGGGTTGTTGTACCTGGCAAATAGCAAAGTATTCAATGAATGTTAGCTGTTTTTCTTATCATTATTGTATAGTACTTTGACATTTTCAATGTGTGACCAGTGACTCATTTGATATAATCCCACAGTCAGGTAGGTATTATGTCAGGAGATCCAAATTTGGCAATAGTTGCCTCATATTACCACCATATTATTTTAAGGACTAATTTTTATTTGCCTTTCCTCTTCCCCAAAGTGATCTGAAACAGTTTCAAAATACATATACTTAACACTACATCAAATAAAAATTATGTACTATATAGTAACTAACTGAACATAATAAAAAAATGCATAAACTTAAAAAGTCATAAATCGAGAAAATCAGAACCAAGTAAAAGGTCAGCATTCATATCAACCATAATGGTAAATTCAATTCCATTAACTGGGTGTCATAGTTGGCTCCTACAAAAAACCTTAACCGTAGTTTTTCTGGATGACGGGATAATGGGTTAATTTTTTGATGGCTCTCTTTCCCTTGTTTTCAGTTCTTGCATACTTTACAACTTTTCTATGATGACCATGTATTATTTATTATTTTTATAATTGGAAAGTAACTGCTTAATTGGACTTGGCCTTCTTAATAATTAAGGCAAGAAGGGAAAATCATTCATTTAGATAATAAGAATCAGAGAGGAGGCAGTAGGTCAATTCCTTCAGGAAAGTACCAGTTTTTCTAGTACTAGCTTTTACCTGAAGCTCTAAGCAATAGAATGCACTCTGACCTCAGCATCATTTCTCAACAAAGGCACTGACCATGCCCAAAAATGCTTCTTGAGGCATTGTTCTAAACCAGCGGAAGTCCTAAGTTATTCTATAATGGGCTAAGATTATGTGGCCCAAGAACAGATGCCCATTAAATGGACCTTGTGTCCTTAGTCATTCACTCTGGAGGATTGCTGCGAATTGAGCGCATGAGTGAGTGGAAAGGCATGACTCTTGGGTCGGGTTCATCAGCACTGAGTTGGATGTGTGCTCAGAGCTCTAATAGCCACAGAGCCACAGCACAGCTCTGTGCTGGTTCTAATAGCTTGGAGTATCTGAGGGTGAGAAATAAAATATGTATTTAAGTTTTATAATATTTATATTGTATTTTCATTGATAAAGGTCTAGAGTAAGGAATTCAAAGTTATTAACTGAAGAGAGATTTTATTTGGAAACCCCATGACAAAGCAGCAGAGATGAATAGATTGTGAAAACAGAGGAGAGAATTTTCTCGCTTAGTTGAAAGGTCACCCTCAAGCAGCCAGTTAGTAACCGAGTTGGAGCTCAGTTCTTTGTGTTAAATTTGGGATTATGAGATTTTCAAACATATAAAAAATGAGAGAGGAGAGTGTAATGAACCTCAATTTCAACACTGTTCAACATATCGGTGTCACATTGCCTACCATCCATATCCAAGATATCCTATCCTTACATATGTAATCAAAGTATAAATTGAATTATAATAAGCACATTTCTAAATTTTATTTCATATTCATGACATTACTTCATGATATTTCACAAGTTGTTTTTAAATACATGCAGATAGGTTAATTTGCCTAACAAATCTCTCCAAGAAAAGAATTTTATTAATGTCTCCCTCTGCAACTATCTCACAGGACCCAGGACGGTGGGGCGGCTGGAACAGTACTTAATAAATGCTACCTGTTGTGAGATGCATGGTGAACACCATAAACCCAACAGCAGAAAGATGTATGTAAGATGGTAAAAAGAAACGTCATGTCACTGTAATAATTGCATGGTAAGAAAATTATTATATACTTAGTTGTTTTAAAAACCAGTCATAACAGACTTTATCTAATGACACCATCACCTCTTGTCCACACCTTTGTTCAATAAACCAAGCCACACATGAGCTCCAAACTCGTGAAATCATTTGTTTTCTTTCTATTCATCATTAGCCACTGTTGAAATGTTCTCTGATGTGTTTAACTTTTGAAACTTGATGAGAGTGGATGGAAAATCATTCGAGTCTGGCTTTGTAAGTGTTCACTTCGTAAGTGATTCTTGGTTTTCTTTGTTTCTGTTTTTAACCTGATATACAGAGAGAAACTTTCCTCTCCCTACCCAAGAATGTGCCTCCTCCCACTGTGGTCAAGATCCAAGGCAAAAAATAAGTTTGCTAAAAGCAGTCAAAATTATGCCAGCCAAGGGAAAGAATTCTCTAGAATTTCACTGCATGTAATATGTATCAAACCAGATGTCTACCTGTTTATTATGAAAGAAGCTGGAACTACATCAAAAGCCAACTTTGAACCTCATGCAGAGGGAGGAGCTCAGGAAAATTTGGGGTTCCCGTAGGCCCTGACCTCCTGAAGCTATATTTAAACGTAGGAAATGGTTTTTCTTAGCTGAGTCAGTACCCCTAACCAGCTTCTATCAGGCCGCAAAACAGTCTGTCTGAGCTACGCTGGGAATTTCTATGGCCTGCTTCTTTTGTCTTTCCTGGTAAAAGAGTGAGGTTTGTGTAGTTTCAGTGAGTCACCTGACATCTCTAGGCCTCAGTTTCCCCATCTGAAATTACTTCTAATGCTGACTTGTGATTCCTACTCGGTCTCTTGCACAGAGACTCATAGGGTGCTGTGCCCCTTGGCATACACCAGAACATTTTCAGCTTCCCCAGAAGCATATGTCTATCAGCTTTGGAGACATTAGTTCTCAAACTGCTGTTGTCTTTGGTTTATACAAGATGGTGGCATCTGATGACACTTTGGGGATAGAAACTGGTCAAATCTGATACAATCAAATACACCTTGACAAGCCTGGTGTTCCCTTGGGGAATGTATTCTGTCTTTCCAAGGGATTTGTAAATTAAAGTTAGCTCTCAGATAAAATAGGGAGAAGCGTCTTCTCTCCCCAGACAGTTCCAGCCATGTCTAGGTAGCTGTGGAACTGGCTTGGCTTCTCAGAAACCCACGGGGATAAACAGAAAGAGGGAATAAAATTCTAGGGTATCTTTAAGCTATATGAGTTCTCTGGAAACTTTTGAGTTCTGGCAAGGCCCTTGGGTCATGACATAGTATCAGATCTGCTGAAGCAACATTAAGTCTAGGGAGGGAATTCAGGGATGTCCATTTTTGGCATCCTCTTTAAGTGTTCCAGAGAGCTCTCTGCCGTCTCTGATGGCAGGTCATGGCTGTCAATACTACAGAGCAAGGTGGCGGAACTCTAGTCAGGAAGCCCATGCAAAAGTTATTTTGCTGTCACTGTTTAACAAAGAAAAGAACAACATAAGGTCCCTGCATACCTTGTTTAACTGGAGAATTTTAATACTTTTCATTTATCATTGTAAAATTAAGGACAATTTTATACTTTTTTTTATATAGTTGTTGCATGTAGGGCAATCTGTCTGTAAGCAGGGACAAATGAGTCTAAAGGAAATGAATCCTAGCTGGTTTTCCCTTTAAATCAAGTGTCTTGTTGTTTAAATAAACTTCTAATTAAAGGGAAAAAAGAAAAAAGAAAAAAGAAAGCCAATGCTATATAGAAAGGACTTTAACTTTCGTGTGTTTTAGCCTCTTTCGGCGCAAGGAAAGGCCAAGTCATCCCAGACGGCGCACTGGGCCTCTGCTTCTGTTGCAGACAAGCCCAGCTGGATTTTCTCTGCCCAGCAAGAGGGAAGCCCCCACTGCCAGCAGGCCCCCATCTTCCTCAGCCCCACATCTACTTCTGGACAAGGGTGGGACTGGCTGTGGGGGTGAGGAGGAATTGAAGAACAACGGAGGACATGAGGCCCGGGCTGTTTTTGGTGGGAATTTCGAGCCAATGGCTCAGACGTGCGTCAGCACTTGGGCACGCTGAGAGACACAGCCCTTCTGATTTGAGTCCTACAGCCACTCCACAAGACAAAGTACACGCCCAATTAATAACTGAGGAAATGTAAATTCAGAGAGATGAAGCGCCTGGCCCAAGATCACACACTACTAAGTGCCACGAGTGGAGTTGAAACCCCCTCTTTTGGCTCAACGTCTATTTTCCTTGTCTCTACGTGTCATGATCACCAATTTCTAAAAGTCCTTTTCCTGCAGTCTAGATCAATCACACTTTCCTATAGGGCAGGAAGGATGTTCCAGTGCAAAGTTATTTGAACTAGTCCTCTTTCCCGTGAGGTATTACCGTAACATGAATTTGTCCAAAACATATTTATTGGCTACCTGTACTAGGTGCTAGGAAAAAGCAAGCGAGCAACAGATACAAATCTCTGCTTAATAGGAGAAGACATAAAATACACGAAATAAAGAAAGCATAGAGTATGCTAGATGGTGGTGGGGGCAATGGAGAAAAATAAATCAGGACAAGAAGAGTATTTGTTGGGGAAAGGGCTAATGTGGTTATCTTCAGAAAGAACATTCCAGGCAGAGAAAAGAGTAGGTGCCAAGACCCTGGGGTGGAAGCATGTCTGAAGATGGTAAAACGCAAGGAGAGTAGTGTGCCTGGCAGAGCTCGATCAGGAGAAAGGGGGGCAGATGATTTCAGAGAGTGATCAGGGGAGCCCGATCATGGAGGACGTTATAGCCCATGTAAAGACTTCAGTTTCTACTCTAAATAAAATGGGAAACATTGGGACAGGTTGGGCAGAATGACATGTTTTGTATTGCCTTACATTTTAAAACAGTTATGAGAATAGACCGAACAGGGGAGAAAGAGCAGGGAGACAAGGAAAACTGTGACAGAAGTCTCAGAGAAAGACGGTGGTGGTTTGGGCCAGGTAGTAGGATTGCGGGTATGAGTCGGATTCTAAAAGTATGGACAGAACAAACAGGACTTACTGACAAGTAGGGTGTGGGCTGAATCACGGGATGAGGACGGAGGACGGAGAGAGCCCTGGCAGGAAGACTGGGGTTCTCGGCTGGAGTTTCAGCCCATCTCATGGTTACAGTGTTACCTGAGGAAAGTCACTCAAGAGCTTGGGGACTTATTTTTCACACAGAAACACAGGCCTCAACACGTTCCTGATTGCACAAGGCTCAAATGAATGCGATGTCTGTGCAGAAGTTAGCTTGCTTAGAAATGAATTGCAGCTCTGTGTTACCTCATGCAAGTTCGTCAGCCTGAGCAACCGTGGTGGGGAGACTGAGGTCAAATCTGGAATACCTTGGGGGCAAATATAAAACCCCAAAACCAGAAAACATTGCCGTTGTGCAGAATTAATTTAGGCAGTTTGTTTGTTTATTTATTTAGTAACATATGATGTATTATTTGTTTCAGGGGTACAGGTCTGTGATTCATCAGTCTTACACAATTCACAGCACTCACGATAGCACATACCCCATTTATTTAAAAAATAGCAATGGTTTATTTTTTGCGGGTTTTTTTTTTTAGACTTTATTTATTTATTTTGAGAGGCATCACCGCTTATGAGTGGGGGGGGGCAGAGAGAGAGGGAGAGAAGCAGATTCCCCACTGAGCATGGAGCCCCATCTCATGACCTTGAGATCTTGACCTGCACCTAAATCAAGAGTCCGACGCTCAACCCACTGAGCCACCCAGGCACCCCTAGAGAGCTTTATTTTTAAAAAGTTAAATCTCTTTCTTGGAAGGCTAAGAATAACCATAGAAGAAAGTTTGTTTGTAAAAAAAGAAAACTGTTTTAACCAAAGCCTTATGATCCCTAGTTACAATATGGATTTTGTACTCCTTAAACTTATATTTATAAAATGTTACCTAGTTGGTGATTAATAAATTTTTACACACTCCCCCAAATTCTCATCTTCAGTTTTAGTTTTATTTAAGCACAAAAGGCTTCTTTTGATTTATCCTGTCTCTGAGGCAGGTTTATCACCACCTTGGAATTTTTCTAAATTTTTACCAGCAACAGAACTATATGATTGAATTATTCTAAGTGACTCGAATGTTCACAACTTTCCCAATCTTACATAAACATGCAAAGCCCAAGCTGCCTCTTTCCGAATCACAAATTCAGAAAAAGTACCTTTAACTGGAACTTTCAGAATAAACATGGAGGCGTTGGTGAGCCCCTGGGTGAGGGGGCAGGAGTCAAAGGGCAAGAAACATGTGTCACATGCAACCTCTTTCTCTGGCAAAACCGTGTGATCCAGGTCACTCCTTCCTCCTCCTGCCTTCGCTGGTTATGACCCTCCCAGGTCTTGTCCATCACAACCTGCTATTCTAAGTCCAAGTCTCTCAATATCCTCCAAGGTAACTGATAAGCCATTTCAAAAGCCAATTTAATTGAACTACAAGTGTACCTGCTTTATTACACCTAACAGATACTGTTTTTTTTACAAATTGCAGGTTTGTGGCAACCCTGCCTCAAACAAGTCTATCTGTAACATTTTTCCAAAAGCATTTGCTCACTGCATGTCTCTGTGTCCCATGTTGGTAATTCTCGCAATTTTCCAAATTTTCCATTACTATTCTATCTGTTAGGTAATCTGTGATCAGTGGTTATGATTTGCTGAAAGTTCAGATGATGGTTAGCATTTTTTAGCAATAAAGTATTTTTAAGGTAAGGTATGTACACACTTTTTTGTAGACATAACATTAATGCACCCTTAACAGACTGCAGTATACTGTCAACATAAATTTGTATGCCCTGGGAAACCAAGAAATTCATCTGAGTTGTTTTATTGTGATATTTGCTCTTTTTTTTTTTTTAAAGATTTTATTTATTCATTTGACACAGAGAGAGAGATTACAAGTAGGCAGAGGCAGGCAGAGAGAGAGGAGGAAGCAGGCTCCCTGCTGAGCAGAGAGCCCGATGTGGGCCTCGATCCCAGGACCCTGGGATCATGACCTGAGCCGAAGGCAGCGGCCTTAACCCACTGAGCCACCCAGGCGCCCAATATTTGCTCTTTTTTCCAGAGGTCTGGAACCAAATCCACAATATCTCCAAGGTAGACCTATATTAGTGATGAAGAAGGATTAGTTCTAGGGTTCTCTGCACCAAGTTCTGATGAAATAATGGAATGCTTAGGCATTGTAAAGATATCTGTTTAATAAAAGAGTTTCTTTGGGAAAGACTCATGAAATCTTCTCAAAAGGTGGCCTCCTTCTTGCACATACTTTAAATGCACCGTCTTTACTATTGTCCCTGAGACCATTTCAGGGGGTCCACAAAAGTCAAAACTTATTATCATCACACAACTACATCGTTTGCCTTTTTCACATTCATTCTCCTACAATTATGATGTGGAACTTCCCAGAAAGTACGTGATGTGCAATGTTGACATGATTCTGATGGCTAACAGAATGCATGCTTGTATATTTTTGTTTTTAAAATTTACAAGCTTTAATTTCAAATGCGATAAATGTCAGCAAACACTTCTCTTTACAAGAAAGCTCTTGAGGGGTCCTCAATAATGTTTTTAAGCATGTTCTAATATTTGAGAACTGCTGCTTTAGCTATCCTGCCTGATCTGGCAGTTGAGATACCAGGCAGGGTGGTAGCTCCGATTAAATTCAGAACTTTAGTAAGCTAATCAGTTTACAAAGGTTGGTACCTAAAAACAAAACCAAAAGAGCATATAAAAGGAAGTCCTCTCAAATTGACAAGGTCACGTCCAAAGGACACAGTTATCAACTTGATGGAGCTCCCACTGGCTAGATTGGGGATATCTGATCTGTGACTTTGTGATTTTTTTTTAAAAGATTTTATTTATTTATTTGACACAGAGAGAGAGATTACAAGTAGGCAGAGAGGCAGGCAGAGAGACAGGGAGAGGAGGAAGCAGGCTCCCTGCTGAGCAGAGAGCCCGATGCGGGCCTCGATCCCAGGACGCTGAGATCATGACCTGAGCCGAAAGCAGAGGCTTCAACCCACTGAGCCACCCAGGCGCCCTGTGACTTTGTGATTAATCAGAAATGTTAGTGGCATCTTTTAGTGGGTGAGAGAGGGGAGAGGAGGGTTTCACACACAGAAGGAAAATCTAAAGATTATCATTAATGTCCACATTTCCCAAAAGAGTGTCATGAAACAAATACTTAGACTTGACACTTTTAATCATTCAATATCTTAATACAAATATAAGAAATAATACAGAATTAAATAACATATGAAAAGCTTACCAAATATACAAATATTCAATTCAACAGTGAAAACAACTTAAGCTTTAGTTCTTAGGTCACTGAGTAGGGACAAGAAAGCAAAAGATACTGAAAAGTCACTAATTTGGTCTTGCGATTTTTAAGAGTTCAAAATGTTCCACTAGTTAGAACAATATATTTAGAACAAAGGGATTTGTAAACCCATACATACCTTTTCTGATGTTATGAGAAGTTAACTCATGGGAAAAGAAGCCAGGAGGGAGAGGCATTTGAATTGACTTTGAATTGAATTCGGAACTTCCTAAATGGCTGTTTTTATTTTATCATATATATTTTGAATTCACAATGACTGGTATAGAACTGGATCCTGTTATAAGTCAAATAGGACTGGAAATGTTTTTGTTTTTTTTTTAAATGTGACCTGCTGGGCTAACAATACTTATTCTCCTATACAAGTAGATAAGCAAAGTTAAGGTTGCCAATGTTATTTTGCAGTGAATTCAGTCTCATATTCATTGTGGTAAACATCAGTCACAGAAGGACATGAAGAACAGCAGCAAGACCAAGGGTTCTAGAAAGATCACTTACTAACAAAGCAGTGAGCAGGTAGTGGGCTACCACCACCACATGAGGAGGAAAAAGACTTGTGGACCTCAGAACACTGTGGAAGAAGAGATGCAACAGCAACAGAAAGGTGAAAGGTAGTCTCAAAAAAGTTCTTTGGTCCTTAACACCTTCCCATGTTCTCCTTTCTTGATTCCTTTTTTCCCAGGAATTACATCAGTTTTTAGAGCAGAATGGCAAACTATCTGGTCCAACTTCCTAATTTTCTGGATGCGAGTGTGGATCCTCATTGAGATAAAGTGATGAACAGAGGGTTACCCTCGGTTGGAGCCAGAGTCAGCGTCTGAGTTGTGGCTACTGATTCCAAAGTCCAGTATCCTTTCAACAGCACAATACTGCATTGCTTCACAAAATCAAGTCCTACAACAGACTTGAGAGGTAAAACGACTTCCTTTTGGAACTCCCACAACCACTGGGTAGCTTAGACTGCAGTAGAAAATCTTGAAATTCTTAGGTCTTTTACCCCGACCTCTTCTGCTCTTTATGTCCTCAGAGAATGACCCTTTTCCTCCTGCCTTCCTCCTGAGTCAGATTCAAGTAGACCAGGGTATAACTTTTCAGGGTTCTCTGTGCTTCCTCTAGGGCTCTGGATAAAAGAAAGATCAAGATATTAACTTCAAACATTTATAATGTCTACCCTAACATATTTGAAGAAAATACATAACAGAAGTGTGAATAAGAATAGAATACACCTGTGCATTTTTCCTTGACAAAGATAAAGACATTTCTGACCCAATGGGATTGGGGAGACTGTGACTTTTTTCCAAAGAACATAAGTAATTCTAAGAAATGTTTTGCAGAATTACTTGGGACTATTAGGACTACAAGTGAAAAAAAAGTGAAAGAATTCTAAATAATCTACATGTATTTTATTTATAAGACCTTGGGCTTTGTTCTCTGTGGATACTAACTCACTGGACATTGGATTGGGAATGATCACAAAGTAGACCCCTGGAAGGCCTTTCCTGGGCTATCAGGTTTCCAGCACCTAAACTGAAAGGATGTGGACCTCCCCACAAGACATGCAAAGATCTGGGATTTTTACTTGGTGCTACCTCTCATTCTCTGTGTAATCTTAAGTAAATAAGTACAGTTTTCTTTACCAGAAACTGGAATATTTAAAACCTGCCAAAAATTCCAGTATCTGCTATCTATGATAAAAAACACAGAACAGCTCGGGCAAGAATGTCCAGACTTAAGGTTCTGCTAGCAAGTGACTCTGTCAACTGGTCGTGACATTTTGATATGATGGATAGCATCTACCCCTTTTCAAGGGTAAACTCTTGTAGAAAAATATGTTGGAATGCAAGATTTCTCCCAGCAGTTTTGACCTAAGCAGTTCAATGAAGTTTGCCTCATGCTTTTCTCATATAAAACACCCCATTTCTTCTGCTTGGAGCTATGAGGAAACTGAGGTAGGGGTGCTGGCCTGGCTACCATTCATCCAGACTGCCTCAGGGAGACATATTTACAATTATTACACAAAGCAAAGATTCTTATTATTTTAGAAACAAAAATACTCTTTGTCTTGTCCTTCTAACTAGTCACCAATTTCACCATCACATATTGTTCATTGGACACTTCTGTTATTTGATATAGTACTAAGCTTAAAATAGAAAAAAAAATGGCATGATCCCACCCAGAACACAATATTTTATTAACACTGCCATTATCACTGAAAGAGCCCATTTACAGGTTACATTTTTATGAAATGAAATGAAAGAATTCAGGGTAATTATACATATAATGTGGGCAAGGAAAAAAAAACCACTTGGCTGTGAAACAGACACTTGAAGAAAAAGTCAAATTTGGCAGATGCATTTCATATGAATGTCTAAATTTTCTATTGTTTGCCAATTCTGCCTTGACGCAAACAAAAGAAAACTAGTACTCAAAACAAAAATTTCAAAAACTGAGGTGATTATCTGTCTATTAAGATCTGCCCCAAAGTGAGGTTAGTTTCTGAGAAGCATGTAATCATTGGTGGGTTGACTAATGAGAAATAAAAGGCTATTCTTAAGCCCAAATTTAATTTCATTGTAGTATATGTGGAAGGGGCAAATTTATGACATCAACAGGCTTTAATAGCAAGAACTATTATAGAATGGTGGAAAATTTCCCTAGGAAATTTTATTTTATTTTTTCACTTTCTGTTTTAGTAATAAAGTACTGGATTCACAAAAGAGAAAGAAAAGAGGATTTTCTTTGAAAACAATCAACCTATTATCTTACTGCCCTGGTCTCATGGGAAGTAACTGCAATGATCCCATCAGGAATGCGACAAAGAGAAATTGCCTCTTAGTCATTATACCTTCCTCTAGAGTGCACCTTTACTGGTGAAAAGAACACCACCATTCTCTTTGGCATTAAACAGAATCACAAGGAAAAAGAGACTCTACTTTTTCTACAAAGATAACCTCATCATTCGAGATCACGCCTCTATCCCAAAACTATATATTTGCTTGAGTTTTTGTGAGCAAAGAATAAGTGATTTTGATCTAAAATAGTCTTTGTTGTTGCCGTCCTTATTTATTTAACAGAGTCAAACCTTACTTAACTAGATTTGTCTTATCACTGAGCAGCTTCCTGGAGAGGATTCTTTTCTACTCACTGAATGTGAGTTCAAGAATTAATTCATCCCTCCTCTCCTCTTTCTCTCTCCATGAATTCTGAACACAAGCACCCCCACACACTCACACACATTCAGTTCCCCTTCTTCACTTCCTTATTTTTAAACACATCACCATTGTTCCAGTCACTGGGTTCAGAAACCTGAACAGTCATCTTTGACTGATCATATTTCCCTGCCCATCCTAAAGTTTTAGGGATGGAAAGAAAAAGAGAAGAAAAAAAGAAAACCCGAAGTAAGGGTAAGGAAAGATAGGAAGCAAATGTAGTAAGTCCATTCGCTTTCATCACAAATTAATAATCAGAATTTGTTAAAGAAACTTAAAGCGTCAACATCTTCTATGGTTTTCTTCCCTTTCTCCCAATTTTTGTAGAACTTCAGTCTTGGTCTTGAGTGTTTAAGTCTCCAGCATAATCGACACTTAGTTTTACTAGCTGTTTAAGTAAATGAGACCAAATGATCTGGCTGTTGAAATATTTGAAACCAGCAAAAAAACTCAGTCACCCAAAATGTGACATGGAACACTCAGTGTAATTAACTGATTTGGCCATATGTCATGAAGACATCATCAGTAAATGGCAATCCCAGTGCTTGCAAGATTCCATTGATGTTCTGGTGTTTATTTCCATAAATGAGAAAAAGCCTGGAAACAAAGATAAGCTGACTCCCTTTGCTTCGGGAACTGGAAAAGACATTGAACAATGATGTTTCCCAGAAAACTCAAGACCTGCTTAATGAACAAAGGACAATTATTTTGTAAATATCCCATTCTAGTGGAATTTTCCTTGGGCTTGAATAGATTGTATTGTAAGATTCTTGTCCAACAGGGTCTTTTTAAGATGAATTTGAACACTTCATACTTCTTTCTTCACCCTTTCCGAAAGAATATAGCAGCAACAGCAAGCAAGGACTAAAATACACGCAACCCAATAGTGCCTTTCAAGTCAGGACTCCAGGACATCATAGCTGGAAGAACATTCTGGCAGAGGTTAGCTGACCAAAACCAGGGTTCTAGTCCTAAGCCTGTTGTTAACTAGCTGTGTGACCTTAGGGAAGGAAGTTAATTTCCCTCTCTGGCTTCAAGTCCTAATTGGGAAAAGTGAAATGTTTGGACAGAGTAAAATCAAACAGCCTTCTGCCTTTGACATTCTGCAGAGCACTAATGAATTCTATGGGCTTATGTTTATATCCATAAAACTATCTGATCTGTAATCTCCTCTTCCCACAGAACGGATACTTTTATCTACTTTTGCAAAGGGGTCATTGACACTGAAGATTTGTTGCTTTTCTTATAAAATCACAAGAATTAATCTGGTGTTTGAAAAACCTACCACATGAAAGATAGCTTATGATTTAACTTAAAAAAAAAAAACCAACAGTTTTTTTCTTCCCTATCTTTCAGTCATCTGAGATGGAAAAAAACTCCCATATCAGCCTTTCAACCCTTGGAAATCCCCGTCACACACCACAAACTGAAGCTTTGCATTAACTTTAATAATTTACGCACTGCCTCCCAAAAACAAACAAACAAAAAATATTTATTCTCTCTCTCTAGCTGACTCCTCTTGTTTTATAGCATCTCATTTTATAATATCTCCCAAGGTTTTATTTATTTATTTTTTTTANCATCTGAGATGGAAAAAAACTCCCATATCAGCCTTTCAACCCTTGGAAATCCCCGTCACACACCACAAACTGAAGCTTTGCATTAACTTTAATAATTTACGCACTGCCTCCCAAAAACAAACAAACAAAAAATATTTATTCTCTCTCTCTAGCTGACTCCTCTTGTTTTATAGCATCTCATTTTATAATATCTCCCAAGGTTTTATTTATTTTTATTTTTTTTATNTATAATATCTCCCAAGGTTTTATTTATTTATTTTTTTTATTTTTTGTTAAAGAAAGAAATTTTTATTCTAATTTCACCTATGTTTTTTTTTCTTTTTATTATTACTATTTGCCCCAGGGGTACAGGTCTGTGAATCATCTGGCTTACACCTTTCACAGCACTCACCATAGCACAAATCCTCCCCAATGTCCATTACCCATCCACCCTACCCCTACCCCCTACGCCCCAGTAACCCTGCTTGTTTTGTGAGATTAAGAGTCTCTTATGGTTTGTCTCCTTCCTCATCCCATCTTTTTTCATTATTTTTCCCTCCCTACCCCCCACAATCCCCCACCCTGCCCCTCTCCCAAGGTTTTAGACTCAGCCTTTATGAGGTACTGAAATTACAATAAGAAAAAGAGAATTGAAAACATCACTTTAGGGGTGCCTGGGTGGCTCAGTCGTTAAGTGTCTGCCTTCGGCTCAGGTCATGATCCCAGGGTCCTGGGATCGAGTCCCACATCAGGCTCCCCGCTCTGTGGGAAAGCCTGCTTCTCCTTCTCCCACTCCCCCTGCTGGTGTTCCCTCTCTCACTGTGTCTCTCTCTGTCAGATAAATGGATAAAATCTTAAAAAGAAAAGAAAAGAAAAGAAAAGAAAGAAAGAAAGAAAGAAAGAAAGAAAGAAAGAAAGAAAGAAAGAAAGAAGAAAGAAAGAAAAGAAAACATCACTTTGAAAATCCATCTACCCGTCCATCCATCTATCCAACAATTCATTCACTGTCTTAATGGAAGTTTATTGAGCACTCAGTATACGTAAGACACTGTGATAGATGTTGTGGGGACAGAGAAAAATGTATAGTCTATAAGGATACAATGACATGAGGTAGTTATAAGTATAGGTCACCTGTATGCTGTCTGTAGTGTTTGAGACATAGTAAGAGTATAACATAGAAAATACTATTTAATTAGTGAGTATACTGGAAAATTTCAGTCTCTTATATGGAGTAGCTGGCCCAGGGAGTGCTCTAAAAGGAAAAGAGACTGTCCTTCCCGTTAATTGGCAGAAGAACACAGTGTGGATACTGAGACTTTTTTCTCTGGTGTTGCTGTCAGCTGACTCTGCAGGGATCGGACAAATATTTTTCACATTTCCTCTCAACAACCTTTACTCTTAACTTACAAATAATTAGTCATTAAATGATCTTAGCAAATGAAAGCAGAAACATCCAGTTTAATGTCCAGCTGCACGAAAATGACCCCCAAAGTGTTCTAAAACACCAGCAACCACAAGCAGATACATCGCTGCCATCTTTTATTTACATCTTCCTGGCTCCCCACAGTGCTATTAAAAAGTCATTTGTTTCCTTCTTTGTACTTCCTGTGATAACTTACCTCGGTCTTGGTTCCTACGACGTTTCCAGTATAATAAGATTGAGATTAAGACCAGAAGAATTACCAAGGAAACAATGCTTAACAAGAGCGGAACAGAAAACCAAAAGCCTATAGATGGTGAAGGGGGAAAAGGAGAAACAAAGTCAGAAGCAGAAACTGTTGAGGCAAAAAGTGATAAAACAATCGTTGTGACAGTTTTTCCTAGAGTGGAGCTTTCAATGAAAATTATCCTCAAATACATACCTATTGAGGTCTCCATTCATGGTTTCATATTATTTCAATAACATTTAGTTAATAATAATCTAACCAAATGTTTTCTGGGGTTACTATCTCATAAGAGCTTTGAATGTGTTATTTCATTTCATCCTCAAAACAACCCAGGAGTTAGGTATTATTATCATCGTCTCATATACAAAAGCAACGACAACAACAGAACAAAAAATTGAGGCTCAGAGGAGCTAAATAAGCCCCAAATCAGCCTAGTAAGGGGCAGAAGCAAAGCTTGGTCAGAGGTCACAGCCCATTAAAATAATATATTTATTGAGGAAGTTATGGAAAATACAAAGAAATATAAAGGAAAAAAATAATGAATTTCATGATTCCAACTCCAGGAGTAACTCATCTCCATGTTATTATTGTATTTTTTCTAATCTATGTTTGGTTATTAGGTCTGTTTCCAAAGGCTCCTCAATGTCACCCCGCAATACTACAGCAGGGAAAGAGCTTCCTGATCTGGGAGTTCCCAGCATCTTCCCCATCCTTCTGTAACAGGATTTGTCACAACATAATTAAACCGAGCCCCTTCAGACAGAGATGTAGCTAACTTCCATAGTTCCAGGGCTTGATAAATGCTTGAAGCATGGAAGACTTTCAGTAAATGTTCGCGGAGTAAACAAACATTACACAAATGATGTATAAACATCATAAACGATGTAAGTCGATTCTGGCATTCGTGGACAAAAAGACATGTTCCTTTTCAGGTTCTTGCTTTTCAGGGAAATTTACCCTCTGCCTTGGCTGAAAATCAAGATCTCTTCGCAAATGTCCAGATTTAACACTGCAAATCTTTTGCCCAAATTCACCTAAATGTTGACATTTTGATTAGTCTGTCTTTTTCAGAACCCCAAAAATAACTACAGGAAATGCTCCTTAGAATCCACCACATCAATAAGGCATACAGGGAACGTATTTCCAGGCTTTAGTGCTTAAAATGCCCCCTGAAAGGGGCACCTGGGTGGTTCATATGGTTAAGCATCTGCCTTCAGCTCAGGTCATGCTCTCCAGGTCCTGGGATAGAACCCCACAGAAGGCTCCCTGCTCAGTGGGGAGTCTGCTTCTCCCTTTCTTCTCCCTCTCCACCTGCTCATGCTCTCTCTCTCTGTATCTCTCTGTCTCAAATGAATAAATAAAATCTTTAAAAAAGATGCTCCCTGAAAAAANGGTCCTGGGATAGAACCCCACAGAAGGCTCCCTGCTCAGTGGGGAGTCTGCTTCTCCCTTTCCTTCTCCCTCTCCACCTGCTCATGCTCTCTCTCTCTCTATCTCTCTGTCTCAAATGAATAAATAAAATCTTTAAAAAAGATGCTCCCTGAAAAAAAGAAAAAGCATCGGTGTCTTTGTAGGAGGCTTATTACTGGTGCTTCAAAACCACACAGAGAAAGAAACCTGGCTATTCCCAAAGCATCTTGCCTAAAACTGATGCTCCCTTTATTTTCCCACCCACCAGCCTCCCTTCTTGTGTCCATGAGGCCCAGAGCGAGCAGTTTAGAAAGAAACACAGGAAAGCAAAAGGGGTCTCGCTCAGGAGACAGTTTGTTTCAAAGGGGTGAGGAAAACACTCTCAGGTCCACCCCTTTCTTAAAAGCTCTGTGGCCCCTCTTCCACAGTGTAAATGATGCAAAACCTTCCTCATAGATGTCACTTCTTCCAGGAAGTCTTCCTGGTCCCTCCAGACTGAACTAATCCTCTCCTCCCCACTCTCAATCATCCTGGGGTGCACCGAAGCTTTCTTACTGAAGCATTTTGCACACGGTCTTATAATTGCCCGTTGTGTATCCCCAGTAGAATCGGAGCTTCTGAGCACAGGGACTGAGTCTTGCTTACTGTCGCATTTCAACGGCCCCAAAGCCTGGCACCCAACAGACACTCAGAAAACATTACCGGCATGGAAAAATAAATGCATGGATGGATCTCAGCAAAAGCATATGGTATGTGGGCAACATACCACAGTTACTGAAGTAAAACTGGCTTTACTGGTTTCCTCAACTCTCTTTTTCTTTCCCACTCTCTCTACTCTCCCTTATTAGCTCCTTGACTAAGTGACCAAGAGGATCTGCAGAACATTCACCACTTGCCAGTTGTACAGACACAGATGCAACCACAGCCTTCTCTTACCTTTATCCACAGTTTGAGTGACGCTGGTCACATTCCCCAGGTGCAGCACCTGGCAGACCACCTCCTTCCCCACCTGACTCTTGGGGTCTTTGACCTGGAGGACACTCGTGACAGATGTGGTCCCATTAGGGTGGAAGAGAACCTCAGTACTGTTGTCAGTCACTGACCCAGACACCTCCCAGGAGATCACAGGGGCTGGGCGGGCATTGGCAGAGCAAGTGATATTCAGGTGGTCTTCGAAGAATTTATAGTAAAGGAACACTGTGGGCTGTACTGGGACAAAAAAAAATGATGGTCTGCCATCAGTTAAGCACCATGTTCTCCTCAGAGGATGAAGGAACAACGTTACAGAAAGACACTGAGAGCTCAAGGGATAAGGTGGCACACCTAACCCAAACTGGGGCTCCTCGGTTCTTCCTGCATCTAATCCTCTGGCCGGCAGGATGGAAACTGGCCTAGGACAACCCTGTAGCAAGAAAAATCCTCTCTGTGGTTTGTCTGCAGGGGAATTAGCTGAACAGATAGACGGGGGTCCTCTTTCCCAAACAGTCCAGAGCCTAATTGTTCTGTTCTCTTTTTCCATAGGCAAGGCAGCATCTCTGGCTTCTTCTGAGTGTCCCTCTCATAGTCTGACAAAGGTCACCTGTCAGCACTGCCATGGAGGTAGGCTGCACTTCTCAGAAGCCCCAGGGTGGTTTCAGACCAGAGAGCCCACAGAGGGGCTGCTGCTTAGAGACGGCCTTTCTCTGCTTGGAGCTGGACCAGGGAATGAGATGCGTGGAAGAGACTTGGAAAGTCCCTGCTTGGAATATCTACAGAAAATGTAAATTAGAAATTCACTGCTGATAAGGAGAAAAATCACAGAATGACAGTTGAAAGGACCTTGGAGATCACCTGATGGAGTTAAGAGAAAATGACTAGCTTACAAGAAAAGCACATTATGTTAGTTCAGCTGTAACCCTGTTCCCTTTCAAAAGTCCCTTGACCAATGAATTCATTTTCATTGTGCACTTTCAATGTGCAGTTTATCTCTGCTGAGCAAATGCAGGCTGGCTTTCCTGTGGTTGCTCTGGAGCCTACAAGATAATTAAAGGCCAGTAGCTAAAGGAAAACCCGGTCTGTGTTTAGAGATTCAAGAGGTGGGTGGGTGGCAGTGGGCTGGAGGAAATGGGGCCAGAGGACTGTGGTTTCTTCCAAAGAATACTCAAATTACTAAAGTCAATGGGCAGTAGGGGAAGACAGATAAAAGTGAAGGAAGAGGACTATGGTTGACATGGTGAGACATGGTGAGACTGGGTGGCAGGGTTCTCTGGTATATCAAAGGAAGTTCTAGATGGAACTTACAAGATGTGGCTGGAAAGGATCAGTGTAGGAAAGAACAGGTTACTATCCAGGAGACTCAGGGGAGTGTGGTTTTCAGGTAAAAAAATAATACAAAAGTTTATGAGTAAAGGATGATAGAAAAGAGAAAGAAAAAAAAGAAAAAAAAATAACAGATATGAGAAAAACATACAAGAAGGAAAAAGAAGAAAAGTGAGGAGGGAAGGCGGAACAATGGGAGGGAGGAAGGGAAATAGGGAGGGAGGGAGGAGGAATGGAAGGAGGGAGGAAGGAAGGGAGGGAGGGGGAAAAAAGAAGAAGAAAGAAGGAGGGAAGATTGGAGGGAGAGGGAAAGGGGAAAAAAGGGAGACGGAGAAACCAAAAAAAAAAAAAAGGAGAAGAAGAAATAGATTCAAGAAGAAAACCTAACATAAGATCCTGCAGAGAGGACTCATTATAGGCAAAATAAGTGAAAGAAACCTTTTTTTTTTTTTTTTTTTTTTTTTGCTGTTGCCATACCTCCCTTGCACTCTCGTTTACTGATCCTCCTCTTACTCCATGTCCAATATTCTTGGTATGGTCAAACTCTCACTTTAGCATTCCTGATAACCCTGTCTAAATTTCTCTTTTCCCTTCTCAAACTACCACGTGTGCAATGCTCCGATGTTACCCCTTATTCCCACTTCTCAATTCTCCATCTCAACTCTGTGTCAGTTAAAAGGAAAAGAATTCTGTCAAACTAAGTCTCTTGGATTGTGAAAGAGCGCTTATTATCTAGTTAAATACCTAGTTGCCGTCAGGTATGAAAAGCCTCTGTGGAATGTCCCTTATCAATCCCGAGAGAACTGTGTTGAGACAACATGAGAGGGACCGCCATAGCGGCCTCCCGGTAGGCCCACTCTGGCTCTGTCCTTAGATCCAAAAATGTTAAAGCTTTAAAGACCCTACAGATGATCGATTTCATACTTACTGTGCAGATAAATAAACTCTGGTTCAGAGAGTAGATGGGACGCTCCCAGGGTCACGTGACTGCTAATGGCAAAGCCAGGTCTGAATCATATCACTACTTATGAAGAACCCATTATCCTCACCATAGTCCTTAATTTACTCTTGCTGACAACACCATTCCTCAGAGCAAAGATAGCTCCAGCCAGAGATTCAAGGTAGCCACATGAATTTTCCAAATAACAATAACCACAGTTACATCAGACATGAAAGGCTAAGTATCTTCTCATGAACCTTTCTGAGGTTAGCATCCTGAAAAACTAGGCACTACCCCCATGTTCCAAACATTCTTGAAAATAATATTTCTAGCCAGAGACAATGTATTCTCAGAGATTCTCACCAGAGAGGGTGAGGCAGGCTGTTCCTGAGATCTTCCCAGAACCAAAAGTATGGAAGAGGCACTTGTAACACCCTTCATCCTCTAGGGTGGTATTCCAGAAGGTAATGGTTGAGTTCTTGAGTTCCAGCTCGGTGATATTTATCTTGTCCTTATAGGCGGGCTGGACCACAACCCCATGGTTTTTGCTGAAGGTGATCATGTTTTCCGGGCCAACAGGCTTGACTTTCTGCCATGTCACAATCAAGACTTCCTCGGAATTTTGCAGAGAGCATCTTAAGGAAGCAGGTCCATTCAGCAGCTTTTTTTCATTTTGGGTCACCACTTTTATCATGGAATCATAAAAGAACATTCATATTTTAAAATTTAATACATAAAAATACACATTTTTCTGATTAAAAAATGCATGTTCAAAGTTAAACACAGAAAAGACAGAGAAAATATGCAATGAAAACATTTACCTACATCCTTGATGTTGCTAGAGAAATATAAATTCAAATATGTTTACTCAATCTTTAAGAGTAACAGAGTTAAAAAACAAGAAAGCAAACCCTCAGTGACAGAAATTCTGCAAAGAATCCCTGAAAGCTGAACGTAGGCAGAAGGAGGTTGGAGATGAAAATTGCCAGATAGAATAGAAGCATCACCAAGAGTGTTCATGCCTAGAGGTGCAGAAGCAAGAAAGGCCAATGGACAATTGGCAGAGTGATCCATTTAAGTGAAGAAGATAGAACAGCCCTATACATTCCACACACACACACCCTACAAAGAAGGGACAGCAACGGCAGGCTCTGCCTCCAGGAAGCAGTGGTGAATACAGGAACATAAGGTAGAAAAATATACCAGACAATGTTTCAGGAGGCTACATAGTAACCAGATGGCTTTGACAACCAAATAACAATCTACGCATTCCCACATTTTTACTTAACGCAATGCAGAACATAAGGCATGACAATAATTTCTTCCCCCTCCAATGATAGCTACTCATATTGATATGATAGGTGATTATTCAATGGGAAATCTTAATATAATAATTTATATTATTAGAAATAATATACCTTATTTATAGATATATAATAAATGTAATTATAAAACTTATATAAGAAACCTTAATATAATAATTTAATATAACAATTTCTTCCTTACTCATATTGATATGATAGGTGATTCAATGGGAAATCTTAATATAATAACAACTAGGAAGACATTTGAGAAAGCTGACACAACGAAAGAAAAAACTCCCAAACCCAGGAACTCATGCCAAATGAATAAAGACATAATAAATCAATAAACACTTTGACGTGAATAAATGTGATATCTTAAGTGCAAAAAGAAGCCAGTATTATAAATAGTAGAAATTAGAGTTGTAGAAAATGACAAATGCAGAATCTTAATGATTTGGCTGACTTAGCAGAACGGACATCACTGAAGGGTAAACTAGTTAAGTAGGAAAAGCAAGTCATGGAATTCTTCCAGAATGTGGCACTAAGGGACAAAGATGTGGAAAAAATTCAAGAAAAAAAAAAAGACCCAGAATGTTTCAGCATCAGACCACTGAGACTTATAAGAATGGAAAAGGAAGAATGGGAGACAAAAACACTGTGAGGGACAAAAATGTATTTTCCAAAATGACAAAAGGAGCAATCTAAACTAAGATATATTCATTATAAACCTTTATGTTGGGGCACCTGCGTGGCTCATTCAGTTAAGCATCCAACTCTTGCTTTCAGCTCACATCATGATCTCAGGGTCATGGGATTGATCCCCTGGTCAGGCTCCGCACCCAGCAGGGAGTTTGCTTGAGATTCTCTCTCTCCCTCCCCCCCACATTATCTCTCTCTCTCAAATAAATAAAATAAATCTTTAAACACACACACAAACATTTCTGAGCCTAACAACATAAGTGAAACATATAAAAAGCCATAGAATTGAAAAGAAAAATTTTAAATCCACAAAAATAATGGGAAAATTTTCCATAGTTTCCTCAGAATTTTCACTTCCATATATTAAAAAATACAGATAAAGCAAAAAAGGCAAATACAAGGATGAGAAGTTTTGAAAAGTGAATGTTTATATATAAATCATTATGTATATAAATTATATGCGTATGTGTACATAGGCATGTGTTTATAAGCTTTTACCCAAAGAGAACATACAATCTTTACAAACATTCCCCCAAACTGAACTTGAAACAGGATGCAAAGAAGGCTCCCACCCTATGACCTTGAACACTGTCCACAATGCAATAAACAAGAAATTTACATGCTTCTTTCAACTCCAATTGCACCAGAAATCATAGCAAGAATAA
Source organism: Ailurus styani (assembly GCA_002007465.1). Taxonomy (NCBI): domain Eukaryota; kingdom Metazoa; phylum Chordata; class Mammalia; order Carnivora; family Ailuridae; genus Ailurus; species Ailurus styani. Next base: position 4,354,043 of record LNAC01000059.1, read on the forward strand.
TCAATTACTATAAATGACAAGGAGACTATAATGTATTAAAATCCATAGAAATTGATAAAGCCATTTTCAGAGGGAAATATTTAATCCTAACTTCATTAGGAAATAAGAGAGATTGAAAAGTGAATACACACGTATATCCAAACATCCCAGGCCCCCAAAAGATAAAAGAAGTGAACTAATATAGATAAAAGCACAAAACAATGAAATGATAGGCAACATGTAGACTTAATCAAAGACACCAAAATCTGGGTGCCTGGGTGGCTCAGTGGGTTAAAGCCTCTGCCTTCAGCTCAGGTCATGATCTCAGGGTCCTGGGATGGAGGCCCACATTGGGCACCCTGCTCAGCGGGGAGCCTGCCTCCTCCTCTCTCTCTGCTTGCCTCTCTGCCTACTTGTGATCTCTCTCTCTCTCTCTCTCTCTCTCTCTGTCAAGTAAATAAATAAAATCTTTAAAAAAACCCACTAAAATCTGGTGGTTTTTTTTTTAAATGAATAACATAGAGAACACACTGGTTAGCGTAATTAGCAAAAAAAAAGAAGCAATATCCTCTCAGTGGTCCTTCCATAATGTCAAGGATGGCATAGCAACAGACACAAATTGGAACCCACGAATATTGCAGAAGTATAGTTTTAGGGAGGTGTACTCTTGGTAGATGTGAAAAGTTCTGGAGGCTCTACCTGTTGTTGGGGTTTTCTGAAAGTTTGTTGAGATTTTGCAGAGCAGAGATTTGAAAAAATTGCTATTTTTGGAATGGAGAGTAGAAAGGGAGCCCGACCTAGAGTTTTAAGCTCTTACGTGATTTTTCTATTTGACTATGGAAGAAATAATTTAGTGGAAAGTTTACAATTCTTGGACGCTTCTATGGAATGCTATAGAATCCCCCTAGTCCATTAGAATCCCCCTAGTCCATTGGTAAAGGCTGTGCTATGGATGGTGGGAAGCCTGCCCTGTCTCCACCTGTGAAGGCTGATTACAAAGCAACAGCACATGCAAGGTGATAGAAGGTCAGAGGCGAAGTGAGGGGTGGCTTCCCATGGAATAGAAGAGAAAGGTCTGGCACAACTAGGAATCTCAACAAATAAGTGGTCAGCACAGACATATGCTTTATATAGACTGTGGACCTATGCAACCTCTATATTTCATTATTTTCCATAGTTTTCTGTAAAAGAGGGCTATGACCAATTTAAAGGCTTACTACCGGGCGCCTGGGTGGCTCAGTGGGTTAAAGCCTCTGCTTTCGGCTCAGGTCATGATCTCAGCGTCCTGGGATCGAGGCCCGCATCGGGCTCTCTGCTCAGCAGGGAGCCTGCTTCCCCCTCTCTCTCTGCCTGCCTCTGCCTACTTGTGATCTCTCTCCCTCTGTGAAATAAATAAATAAAATCTTTAAAAAAAAAAAAAATAAATAAAAAAATAAAGGCTTACTACCTGATTACCGTCTATGAAGGGTATATTCATTCAGACTCCCCAAGCATTTCCAAATCTTTATCAACGTAGGGAATTATATTTAAATAACATTTAGAAGTCATTTGCTTTGGTAAGTGAAAAACATCTTAATTTAGAAAGAATTTCTTCATGTCTGGTTTTATCCCTGCAAACAGTTTCTAAATATTTAAAGTCTTTCTCCATTTCAAAAACAAAATTGTGGAAAGCAGAAAGAACCACTCCCATTCCTCCAAGCAAATTACATGTTTAAATAATTCATGCAGACAAACGTACTAGCACAGCACAAACAACATTAGTCAGATGATTCCACTCCAGAAATCGTGCTCCCTGGACCCCATGCAGGGGAAGTGGGTATCTTTTTACCTTGCGCCCTGCATGGCATCACTGCTGCAAAGAACCAAATCAATCTGTAGGTAGACAGACGACAGAAGGGCCTCCTGAACACCTGAAGACAGAAAGCAAAGCAAAGACATGGGCATTTGCATGAGGACAAAAAGCTAAGGAGGCTTCAATCCCATGGCTACCTCAAGGAATGCTGCAGCTAAAGTTCTAACCACCAGATATGTTTGGTTTTGTGGATGCAGAACCAGAGACTATAAATGGAAGAAATAAAAGAGTCTGCTCAGGATATGGGAAGGGAAAAGCAGCAATATGACTCCTCCATTATGGCAATCCTTAGCAATTTGAGGCCTTGCTCTCAAACCCACCATTGTCAAGAGCAAGGTCTCAGAGACGTAGGGTGGGCGGGGAAAACAAACTGCCATAAATACACACAGAAAATACAGAGACGACAAATGTTAGACAGCATCCACTTCCCAAATAATCCACATCTGTTAACATCAAAGACGTAACTCAGGGGTTAGAACCACTTTTCAGAAAGATATGACTGCCTTGAAGTTTGCTGAAGTAGATTTTCCTGAAAATTCTGCAAATTTTAGATGAATCACACCTTCTAAAAAACAGTAATGCCCAAGGGCAGCTGAGGGGCACAATTGGTTAAGCATTTGACTCTTGGTTTTGGCGCAGCTCATGATCTCAGGGTCCCGGGATCAAACCCTGCCACCAGCTCTGCATTCAGGGTGGAATCTGCTCGAGATTCCCTCTCCCTCTCCCTCTGTCTCTCCGTCTTGTGGGTGCTCTCTCTCTCTCTCTCTCGAATAAATAAATCTTAAAAACAAAAAAACAAAAAAACAGTAATGTCCTTATTTTTTTTTCCCTGCATTGCTTTGTTTTCATCTGTCTGGGCAGAAATTCTTGGCATTTTTACATAATGATATTTAATTGAATGTTCTTCTGGGTATCATTTTATTATAAAATGAGAGGGCTATATGTAGACAAATAAACTTCTCTCTATAGTAGCCCCATGGATCCATTCACTTGATCTACATGTTTGTGTTTATAAGCATACAGGCAAGAAATGTGATTTTCCCCTATATTTTTCTATACTAGAGATGTGTAAGAAATGTAGGTTTCTCTGTATTTTCTTTACCTGGATTTCATTATTATTTCATGTCGCCATTCCAACTAGAGGTAGAGACTTCCTTGCAGTCAATATCATATCATCTCTGTCCATTCAGGTCCCTGTCACCCCTGCACTTCACAAGTGTCCCAATCTCTCCCATTGCATCTCTGTTCTTGGAGGCTCAGACAATGCCAAGCCATGGGACAGGGCAACTAGTCCTTGTTTACAACCATCTATCCACAGTAGCATTCTCTAGAATGGCTGTGTTCCGCTCCGGTCGTCACAGTCATCAAGGTTTGTGCAATTAAACCTTGTGCTTAGAAAGTCTCTTCTCTCCTGCTCTTTCATTCTCCTGATCCTGTGTCCCTAGGTTCTCTCTGTTTGGGGCAAAGGGAAATTCTACATGCTCTCTGCCTGGACTCCCATGGATCTGTCCATCTGTTTTACTCTTGCCTTGTCATGATGAGGAGGCTGGTCTCTTTCCTCAGTTTCCCCCAGAAGAGCAAGGCACAGGTGTTTTCTGTTCTTGGATGTCAACACCTCCGTGTAAGTTCTAGTTACCATCCTCCTGAGCTCCCTCTCCACGCACAGTGATCAGGGACAGGCCTGCCTTTCGGAACACAAGCTTGTGTCAGGCCCTCTTTGCTCTCCCAGCCTAGAAAATATGAATCCTGGGGTCAGGAAAGCTGGTTCTTCCATCCCCTGCCTTCTTCCCATCTGGAATAACGTATGTCCTTGGTTTTCTAATGTTTACGCTTTTAAATCTCAAATGCTTAGGCTCTTGCTGTCTCAACACCTTCGCTTCCAAAACTTAAGTCTTCTTTGGCATTCTACTTCCATGCTGTTTTTTTAACCATATGCCTCTCTCACACATGGAAACCCAAATTCTAGCAAAGATGATGAGGAATGCAGAATGGATTGGCTCTCAGAGTGAAAATCTGTGTTTTAGGATAAGAGAGAAAGCAAATGCACACCAGAACACAAAGTGTGAGCTGGGAGCCAAGAATGCTTAAGAAGGAAAACACAATGATTGAGGCAAGGGAATCAGAAGGAAAGCCTTGCTACTAAATATATACATAATTATTCTAGCTGATGAGTTGGGGTTAACACAAGTCCCAGATGTGTGAGCCAGGACAAATGACTTTACCTCTCCAAAACGCAGGCAAAAGCAACAGCACCAACCTTTCTGTTAAAAGGACCAAGCAAGTTTGTACATGTAATGTTCCCAGAATAGTGAGTGATACAAGTAAGCACTAAATAAATACCATTGTTATTTCACTGGGTTACTATGAGAATTAAGCATTTAAACCACTTAATACAGTGCCTGAGATACAGTAAATCCCAAAACATGTTAGATAACTTTAAAAAAATTCACTAATCAAATCACAGACAGGGAGTACAAAACAAAAATGGAGAAATCCACTTCTACCCCTTGCCAAGAGGGCCAGGGTTCCCAGAGATCTGGTCTTACTTGACTGCTGTGCCTCCGGCAGCTAACTGCTCCTATCCATGGCTCTCTCCCCTGAGTTTCTAGGGACAAATCTGCTCCCATCAGGTGTAGTCGCACGGACTTGTGAAAATTAACCTCTCTGCTTGTTTCCTTATTTGTAAAATCACAGAACAATTCCTCCTCTGAAGGATGGTTGTGAAGATTAGCAATATCCCTGCGCAGAGTAAACACAAGCTCCCAGGCCACCATCCTCCTTTGTTTAGGAAGATATTGAAACGAATGGTGGCCGTGGGCTCTTGCCAATAAACTATATATGCAAATGCATTGAGGTATTACTTGTATTTGGATTTCAATTTTGTATTGTTATTATTCTTTTCAATGATCCCAATGTAAATAAAAATCCGCTCATTCGGTCTGTGCCATGTACACAGAGCCGGTATAAACAAAATGTCTCTCTCTCTTGGATACCCTGGGCTTTAACCCTGACTTATCCGGACATTCTTGGCTCCCAAGGCCAAGGACCAAAGGATGGAGAAAGGGGCCGGTGCATCAGGGAGGGAGCGAGCTCTCCAGCAGAGAGCGAGCCCTGAATTCGGCAGCGCCCACCCCAGCTTTGGGTGCCAACACGGAGCCAAAGCAGCTCTGCTCCATACAGCAGGGAGTGCTTTCCTCCGTTGGAGCCGGAGCTAGGGAGCCCAGCCGCCAGCCTGCCCAGAGGACCCGCCGGCCGCCCGCGCGCGCCTCCCCGCCCAGTTCCCCCGGAGGACGACAAGGATCTCGAGAGAAGAGTCTCCGTCGCCCAAGCCCCCGCCCGGCAGCGTCCTTCCAGGACAACCGGCACAGACCAGCGGGACTCCAGGACCAGGCTGGAACCCACCTTCGCCAGGCGACATCCTCTTCTCCGCAAGGCTAAGCGTCGCGGGGAGAGCGCCGGCACCGAGCCCCGCGCCCACCCAGCCCCGGCTGAGCCGCAGCCGGACTCACTCA
>LNAC01000059.1:4359771-4392075 GCA_002007465.1 Ailurus styani
GTGAGGAGTCATCGGTTGGGCTTTAGCACTCAGGACTGGCAACCTGCACTGTGAAGCAGGTGTGAAATAACAGGAGGTGGGGAAACCGAAAAAGAACAAAGACTTTTTTGGGGGGGGTCTTGGAATTGCAGTTCGGGGAGCACGGGTTCTAGGAAACCAGAAAAGTGTTGTGCTCTGGGGGGTGGGGGGAAGCAAGGGATTTTATGAAAAAGAAGGAAGGGGTGATTGCGTGATGCAGATAAAGAAAATAAGGAGGAAAGGTGCTAATTTGGTGCTGACCAGTGGAGCCATGTCTGGTAACTATGGCTTTATTGTTGCTGTCAAATTAAACCGTCTCTAGCTTGTATTAACTACCTTTACTGTCTTCATATGACCTGAATGCCAGTTGCTGTTTTGAAATTTAACTGTAAAACTATTGTCCCTTCTGGCTCAGTTCAAGAGTTCATTGGTTGGAAAGGAAAATGGAGCTTCAAGGTGGATTCTCTCACGTCCAGAAATTTCATACAGTTCCACACAGGCCTGTCAGAAATGAAGATTTTTGAGAAATGTTATTCAGTTTCCCCAGATATCACCTATGAAAATTAAAAAAAAAAACGTTTTAAGGCCGAATTTAACCAATAGACACTTTTAAAAAACAAATGCACATTTATTTTTATCCAAAATCAAATTCTGAATTCGAGCAATCCATTCCGTAATGATCTCTTCTTTCAGAGTGACTGCCGGGTGGGTTGGTGGGTTGGTTGGTTTGTCTTCTCACTGGGAGGACGTTCCTTCCACTTGCTCTGATGAGGTTTCTTATTTTACCAAGTTCCAGAGTTCTTGGCTCTTAGAGAGAGAGAGAGAGAGAGAGAAAGGGAAACAAATCTATGAATTGTTTATCTCCTGAAATCTTCCTGTTTTCCTACCACCACTCTCTGACAAGGTGCTGGGGAAAAGATTTTAGTTAAGGATCCATGGACCTGTAAATCTGAGGGGTGTAAATTATGAGCTTTCCAGAAAAACATAATCAAAGGATTAAATAGCTCTTGGGCTGCCAAACAGGATACATAAAAGAAAATCAACTTACAGACATAGTATTGTGACATTAAGAAGATCAAATTAAGAAAATCAAGGAGATGGACATTGGAGAGGGTATGTGCTATGGTGAGTCCTGTGAATTGTGTAACACTGGTGAATCACAGACCTGTACCCTTGAAACAAATAATACATTATATGTCATATATATATACACATATATATACATATATACACACATATATACACATATATATACATATATATATATGAAAATCAAGGAGAAAAGTCTAAAAAACTTCAAAACCAAAGAGAAACACACAAAGGAAAGAGGATCAAAGTGACATTAAATGTCATAAGGCAGTGCCAGGTGCAAGAAGGTAATGAGTTAATTTTCATATTGAAGAAAAATAACTTTGAATTCCACATCGTCTTTTCTAAACATTGCTTCACTGGTATTCACAGGTATATTTAAACTTTTTAGATTTTGGGGGCGCCTGGGTAGCTCAGTCGTTAAGCATCTGCCTTCGGCTCAGGTCATGATACCGGGATCCCAGGATCCCAGGATCTTGGGATCAAGCCCCACATCCGGCTCCCCGCTCAGCAGGAAGCCTGCTTCTCCCTTTCCCACTCTCCCTTGCTTGCATTCCCTCTCTCGTTCTGTCTCTCTCTGTCAAATAAATAAATAAAACCTTAAAAAATTTTTTTAGGTTTTTTTAATCAAAGATTATCATTTGTAGAAGAGCATGCAAACATCACAAGTATACAATTTGAAGCGTCATAGGGTAAACCTCCTCACATAGCTGGAAGCACATCAGAACTGCACATTCCCAGATCTCCAGAGCTTGTCACTACCCGCCCCCCCCAACCCTCACTGTCCTACCTTTAACCTTCTAGACTAGGCTTACCTGCTGGCACACTTCATATAAATGGCATCAGAGACTATGTCCTCATTTGTATCTGGGTTCTTTCACTCAGCAGTAAGTTTGAAGAATTTCCCCTTGTTATTGCATATGGTGGTGATTCATTCTCTCTGCTGTAGACTATCCATTCTGTAAATACTGTATACCACATTTATTTCTCTATGCTACTGTTAACTGACATCTGTCTTCCAGTTCAGGGTTATTTTTAATAATGGTGCTATAAACAGTCTTATACATGGCTTTTTGTGACTATAGGTATACCATTCTCTTAGGTTATTTTTTATTTTAGCCAGATATATCTTTTCCTTCTGTTTTATTTTTCATCTTTCCCTATTCTTTTCTTCCCAAGCATCAGATGTTTTGCTGGATCTAAATTTTTAAAATCTATTCAAAGATTCTGTTCCAGATTTTATGAATAAAATATTATAACAATTAGAGGATAAAAAAAGATTTCTGTAAAGGATGTAATTCTCATAAAATTTATTCGATCCAAAGTCTCCATAAGAACACTTTCAAAAGAAGTATTATGAGAAAAAGGAACATTAATCCAGGAGGATGCAACATAGAAAGATATAGAGAAGGAGTAAGTAATTCATCAAAATTTATAATTGTCCCAAGAAAGCAACATCCCCCAAATTATATCTCTATAATAAAATAATTGAATAATTCAAACCCACATGGAATGAGGAAATGAGATTATGAGAGGTAAGTGAGAATTTGGGCAAGATATATATGTTATAAAATAAAGAGAAATACTGTCCTTAGTGAGTTAGGAGAGAACACCAGAAGACTAAGCATAAAATATAACTCAAAGTAACAGAAGAATACTTAACTTCAAAACAACATGGAACCAAATATAACTAATATATGTAACTAAATAATATAGCTAAATATAACTAAAATGATACAAAAGTTAAAAATAGAATGGAAAAGATGTCCTATTATACCAGTAACACATCATATACAAATAGGTTAAAAACACAAAAGATAGAAACCAGGGACACAGAGAATGAACAAGGGAGGGAAAAAAAATCCCTGCCATTATGAAGCATAAACATTACTTTAAAAATTCTTTGGAAAAGAAAAAATGTGTTTACATAATTTAACATTTTGCAAACAAGGGAAAAATGACATTTGAAATTCTTGGACAAATCTAAAGAAGCAGAGCTAATTTATCATCTTAACTATACTTATCCTATACCAGCGTTGAGCAAAAGAAACAGGGAACTCAAGGTAAAAAGCATAGATAAAACTAAAGGCAAAAATCAATAAAAAGGAACAAAATTAAATGACTATAAAAAGTTTTTTCCAGAAATTAATTGAACAAACCTATGGCAAAAATTACTGAGAAAATTGGGGTGCCTGGATGGCTCAGTCTGTTAAGCGTCCAACTCTTGATTTTGGCACAGGTCATGATCTCAGGGTCACGAAATAGAGCTCTGCGTGGGGCTCTGGGCTGGTCGTGGAGCCTGCTTAAGATTCTCTCTCTCCCTCTCCCTCTGCCCCTCCCCCCTCTAAAAAATTACTAAGAAAATTAGAAAAAAAGAAACATATAGAATGAAATATGAGTAGAACTGACATAACAAATAGAAAAAATAAGACAGTGTTATGAACATTCATATAAAATTTGAAAACACAAAAATGGATACAATTCTGAAAATGACAAGCTGGTCATAAAAATTTAAAGACTGACACTTTAACAATATTAAGTCTTCCAATACATGACTGTGGGATGTCGTTCCATTTGCTGTGTTTTCTCTAATTTCCTTCATTAATTTTTCTGAGTTATTTTCACTAATCTCTATACCCAAACTTGAGCTCAAACCCAGCTCAGCCAGCCAGGTGCCCCTCATTAATGTTTTATATCAGTATGCAAGTCTTTCACCTCCTTTGTTAGGTTTGTTCCTAAGTATTTTGTTCCTTCTGGCGTTATTGTAAATGGAATTATTTTTCCTAATTTCCTTTTCAAGACATTTCACTGTTAGTATGTAGAAACACAACTGATTTTTGTGTGTTGATTTTGTATTCTGTAACTTTACTGAATTTGCTTATTTGTTTTAAAAGTTTTTTATGGAGTCTTTGGGATTTTCTATATATAAGATCATGACATCTGCAAACAGGGACAGTTTAAGTCTTCCTTACTGACTTCTATGCCTTTTGTTTTGTTTTTTTCCCTCCACTAATTACTCTGGCTTAGAGTTCCAATATTACGTTAAATAAAAGTGGCAGGAGAGGCACCTGGGTGACTCAGTGCTTTAAGCCTCTGCCTTCTGCTCAGGTCATGATCTCAGGGTCCTGGGATGGAGTCCTGTGTTGGGCTCCCTGCTCAGCGGGGAGCCTGTTTCCCCCTCTCTCTCTCTGCCTGCCTCTCTGCCTATTTGTGATCTCTCTCTCTCTCTCTCTCTCTCTCTCTTTCTCTCTCTCTCTCTATCAAATGAATAAATAAAATCTAAAAAAAANCCTGCCTCTCTGCCTACTTGTGATCTCTCTCTCTCTCTCTCTCTCTCTCTCTCTCTCTCTATCAAATGAATAAATAAAATCTAAAAAAATAAAAAATAAAAGTGGCAAGAGTGAGCATTCATGCTTTTTTTCTGATCACTGAGGTCAAGTTCACAGTATTTTACTGTTGAGTGGGTGGAGTGGGTTTTTCATATACGACATTTATTACGTTGAGATATTTTCCTTCTTTCTATACCTAGTTTCTTCAAAGTTTTTATCACGAAAGTGTTTAGAATTTTTTCAAATCCTTTTTCTACATGTATTGAGATGATCATGTGATTTTTAGTCTTTATTGTGTTAATATGGTATATCACATTAATTAATTTTCAGATATTGAATTATTCTTGCATCCCAGGGATAAATCCTACTTGGTCATCCTGTATGAGCCTTTTAATGTGCTGTTGGATTCAGTCTGCTAGTATTTCATTGAAGGTTTTTGCATCTATATTTGTCAGAATATTGGCTGGCAGCTCTTTTTCTTGTGACATCTTTGGTTGTGATGTCGAGGAAGTGTGGGCTTCAAAAAATGAGTTTGGAAGTGTTCATCCCCTTCAATTTTTTTGAAGGAGTTTGAGAAGCATTGGCATTAATTCTTGTTTAAATGTTTGGTAGAATTCAGTGGTGAAGCTATATAGTCCTGGTCTTTTCTCTGTTGAAAGCTTTTTGATTTCTGATTTACTCTCCATACTAGTTATATGTCTATTCAGACTTTCTACTTTATGATTTCATGATGGGAGGTTAGATGTTTCTAGGAATTTATCCATTTCTTCTAGGTTACCCAGGTTGCTAGTGTGTAATTTTTCATAACAGTGTCTTATCACCCTTTTAATTTATATGGCATCAGTCTCTCCTTTAATTTCGGATTTTATTTATTTGAGTCTTCACTCTTTTTCTTAGTTTAGCTGATGGTTTATCAATTTTGTTTATCTTTTCAAAAAAACCAACTCTCCATTTGGTTAATTTTTTCTATAATTTTTCTTTTTTCCTAATTCATATATTTCTACTCACATCTTTGTTACTTCCTTTTGCTAACTTTGAGATCAGTTTTTTCTTTTTTTTTTCTAGCTCCTTAAGGAATAGAGTTGGGTTTTTTATGCAATCCCTATCAAAATTTCCTTAGCTTTTTTTGACAGAAATTTTAAAAGACACACAGTTCTATAACTCACATGGGACACAAAAAGCCATGAATCATTAAATCAATCTTGAGAAAGAAGAATGAAGCTGGAGGCATCATGCTTCCTCATTTCAGAATGTAGTACAAAGCTACAATAATCAAAACAGTGCAGAACTGGTATAATGACAGACATATGGAACTTGGGAATAGAGTAGAGAACTCAGGAATAAATCCACACATCTGTAGTCAACGGATTTTTACAAGGGTTTCAAGAACTCACAATGGAGATAGGATCATCTCTTGAATAAAGGATTGAGAAAACTAAATATCCACATTCAAAAACATGAAACTGGACCCTTCCTTTACATCAGAAAAATCAACTCAAAATAGGTTAAAGACTTAACTGTAAAATCTGAAACTATAAAACTCCTAGAAAACATAGAGAAAAGGTTTCGTGCGGGTGGTTTTGGCAATGATTTCATGGCTATGAAACAAAAGTACAGACAAATGGGACGATCTGAAGCTAAAAAGCTACTGCATGGCAAAGAAAACAAGACTGAAAGGGCAGCTGCAGAATGGATGGAAATACTTTCAGGAGTCCTTAGAAGACAGAAAACTCATCACAGGCATGCAAATATTGGTTTCTCACTGTTATTAATGCATCTAAGACTATAACCTATTTGCACGTATTCGAGCTATGAAACAGGAAACGATTACTCAGATAGACCGGCAAGTAGCTCCAGGGTAGGCAACAGCTTTTGGTGGCTTTCAGGGTTCATACTCCACATGAACCTTACAGGTCTTGACTCAAGCCCAAAGTGTTTGTGGTCCTCCAGTCCCTTGCAGATGGTTCATTGCCCTGAGCCTCTGCATCTTACTTCTCTCACTTGCAGGCACATTATCTGGCCTAATGAGTTTCTAAAACTAGTTTTCATTTTATTTAGGGCATGTTTCCAGGTCTGTTTTTAAATTAATCAGTGCTAGTGATAAAAGATAACTTGACCTCTGGAAAAAAGTTTCAAACCATCTAACTGATAAGAGATTAATCTCCAAGGGGAGCCCTCCTACACTGTTGGTGGGAATGCAAGCTGGTGCAGCCACTCTGGGAAATTGTATGGAGGTTCCTCAAAAAGTTGAAAATAGAGCTACGCTACGACCCAGCAGTTGCACTACTAGGGATTTACCCCAGTGATACAAATGTAGTGATCCGAAGGGGCACCTGCACTCCAATGTTTATAGCAGCAATGTCCACAATAGCCAAACTATGGAAAAAGTTCATATGTCCATCAATAGATGAATGGATAAAAAAGATGTGGTGTATATATACAACGGAATATTACACAGCCACCAAAAAAAGAAGTCTTACGATTTGCAACAATGTGGATGGAACTAGAGGGTATTATGCTAAGTGAAATAAGTCAACCAGAGAAGGACAATTATCATATGATCTCACTGATATATGGAACATAAGAAACAAAGCAGAGGATCATAGGGGAAGAAAGTAAAAAAATGAAATAACATGAAACCAGAGAAGGAGACAAACCATAAGAGACCCTTAATCTCAGGAAACAAACTGAGGGTTGCTGGAGGTGAGGAGGGTGGGGGGATTGGGTAACTGGGTGATGATCATTGGGGAGGGCAAGTGATGTAATGAGCACTGGGTATTATATAAAACTGATGAATCACAGACCTGTATCCCTGAAACAAATAATACATTACATGTTAATTAATTGAATTTAAATTTTTAAAAAAGGCTAGTTAGTGGCAGAATTAAGACTCAGTGGGGGTGGGGGAGGAGGGTGAATCTCCAAAGCACATAAAGAATTCCTGCAACTCAATAGCAAGAAAACTAATAACCAACCAAAATATAGGCTAAGGATTTGAACACATATTTCTCCAGAGAAGATATAAATGGCCAACAGGTATGTGAAGAAATGCTCAATGTCATTAATCACCAGGGAAATGCAAATCAATACCACAATGAGATATTACCTGACACATGCCAGGATGGCTGTTATTAAGAAAACAAGACAGGGAAGTGGGGAAGACTGCAGAGTAGGAGGATTCTGAATTCATCTGCTCCCACTGACACACCAAGGCAACAACTACATGTGAAGCAACTCACTCTGAAAACAACTTGAGACTGGTGGAACAGACTTTTCACAGACAAAGACATAAACAGAAGACCCATTGAAAAGGGTAGGAAGGGGAGAGATGCAGCCAGGATCCAAACTTCCAGCACGATGACCTACAAGCAGAGGGATATCACAGGTGCCGAAGTCCTCCCTGAGGACCAAGGGGATCAAGACCCACATCACGCACCCCCGGCTCTCATACAGGGAAGGGAAGATGAAGCCTCAGAATGATGTGGGAAACAAAGGCAAAAGAAATGCAGCTTAAATTAAAATTGCCTCCCAGGGGTGCCTGAGTGACACAATTGTTAAGTGTCTGCCTTCGGCTCAGGTCATGATCCCGGGGTCCTGGGATGGAGCCCTGCATTGAGCTCCATGCTCAGTGGGAAGCCTACTTCTCCCTCTCCCACTCCCCCTGCTTGTGTTCCCTCTCTCGCTGTGTCTCTGTCTGTCAAATAAATAAATAAAATCTTTTAAAAAATCGCCTTACAGTTTGCAGCTCACTGATAGATACCTGAAACGTGCAAAGTGTGACCTTCCTCAAGGAACTCCTGGCTGCCTTAGAGACTTAATGTTTATTTTATTTTATTTTATTTTATTTTATTTTTTAAACTAACATATAATGTATTATTTGTTTCAGGAGTACAGGTCTGTGATTCATCAGTCTTACACAACACCCCCCACAACACATACGTTCCCCAATGTCAATTCCCCAGCCACCCCTTCTCCCCACCCGCCTACCCTCCAGCAACCCTCAGTTTTTGTTTCCTAAGATTAAGAATCTCATGGTTTATCTCCCTCCCTGGTTTCATCTTGTTCCTTTTTTTCCTCTCTTCCCTTATGATCCTCTACCTTGTTTTTTAGATTCTGAGTGTCAGTGAGATCATGTTTAAAAGTAACCTTATCTTGGCAGCAGCTGGTCCTTCAAGGTCCTGAAAACCTTGCTTCCAGATTCCTCCGAGACTTGGGCTATCCCTAACCCCCACAAATTAAAAACTATACAATCGGTCACTGCTCACAATCCCAGTTATAGCTCTTTCTGTCCACAGGTCCTGTCCCGCGGATACGGAAGGGGTGAAGGTATAGGCTGGGGAGATAGGAGGCCCCTGACTCCCCTGATGAGGCTTCGGAACTATTGCTGGCAGGTGGAGACGCCGAGACAAAGCAGAACAAGAGATAAGGGAACAAACCAAGACAGCACAAGAGTCTCAAGGCTGCAAGCTTCCCAGTCAGTTCTCAATAAAAGACCCCCACTAACAGCCCGCAGTTAGCAACCCATTCAGGACTCCTCTGACTCTAGAGACCTTTTTCTTTCCTTTCTGCTCTCACCTTCACTTAGTAAACTTTCACTTCACTTTACCCTTTTGTGTCCACGAGATTTTCTTCCACTCCGTGAGACAAGAGCCTTGAAATCCTGAAACACTAACATCTGGCTTTGAAAATCAGCAGGGCTTAACTCCAGGAGCTTTGAAAATGGGTGGGGCTTAATTTGGGGAGAGCCAGAGGTATATAGAAATTGAGACTCCTAAAGGGCCAGCACACTATATCACTCTGAGACCCATCAGAGGAGCAGCAGTTTGAAAAGCATCTGGGTTATCCACGAAGGAGATTCATGGACTAATTGTAGCATGTCTGTGAATTACTATTGTTAATTGATATATATATATTCATATTCATATGTATATATATATAGATATATATCAATCACATCTTCTTTATCCACTCATATATATATNGCAGTTTGAAAAGCATCTGGGTTATCCACGAAGGAGATTCATGGACTAATTGTAGCATGTCTATGAATTACTATTGTTAATTGATATATATATTCATATTCATATGTATATATATAGATATATATCAATCACATCTTCTTTATCCACTCATATATATATGTATATATATATATGTATGTATGTATGATGGAATATTACTCAGCCATAAAAAATAAAAAAGAATGAAATCTTGCCATTCACAACATGGATGGACCTAGAGGGTATTATGCTAAGTGACATAACTCAGACAGAGAAAGACATATACCATTTGATTTCAGTTATATGTGGAATCTAAAAAATAAAACCAACCAACCAAAAACAGGAAGATTCATAAATACAGAGAACAAACTGATAGTTACCTGAAGGGAAGGGGCTGGGGGAATGAGCAAATTTAGATGATGGGAATTAAGGGGTAAAAACTTCCAGTTATACAATAATTAAGTCACAGGGATGAAAAGTGCAGCATAGGGAATAATCAATAATATGGTAATAACTTTATGATGACAGATGGCAGCTACATTTATTGTGGTGAGCATATGTAATATATAGAATTGTCAAATCACCATGTTGTACACCTGAAACTAATACATAATATTATATGTCAACTGTACTTCAATTAAAAAAACTTGTTAATAACTAGAAACAAATAAAACAAGAAACGAAAGACAACACATGTCAGTGAGGATGTGGAGAAAAAGGAACCCTTGCGTGTTATTGGTGGGAATATAAAATGGTACAGCCACTGTGGAAAACAATACAGAAGTTTCTTTAAAAATAAAACTAGAACTACATATGATGCAATCCCACTTCTGGATATTTATGGAAAAGAACTGAAATCAGAAGATCAAAGAGATATTAATACTTTCATGTTCATTGCAGCACTAAGCACAGTAGCCAAGATGTGGAAACAACATAAATGTTGATCTATAGATGAATGGATAAAGAAAATGTGGTATATACATGCAATAGACTACTACTCAGTCTCAAAAAGAAGGCAATTCTGCAATAGGAGACAATATAGGGGAAACTCAAAGACATTATGCTAAGTGAAATAAGCCAGTCACAGAAAGACAAAGGTTTCAGGATTCCACTTACGTGAAATATCTAAAATAATCAAATTCATAGAATCAAAGAGTGAAGCAGTGGTTGCCAGGAGCTGGGAAAAGGGAGAAACGGAGAGCTGCTAACCAACAGGCATAAGTCAAGCAATGTGAATAAGTTCTAGAGATCTGCTGTACAACATTGTACCTATTATCAACAAAACCATATTGTATGCTTAAAGATTTTGTTAGTGTAGATCTTGTGCTAAATGTTCTTACTACAATAAAATAAAATTGTTTAAAATTAGGAAATGAATAATAAAAATCAGCATAAAATTCATAATTTAATAAGCCAGTCTTTGAAAGCAACTAAGCTGAAATCAAAGAATTCCCCTGACCAAAAAAGCAAAACAAAACAGAACGAAACCACAGACCCAGAAAATTGTGAAGGAATAGAAATAGCCATCTTATACACATGTTCCTAAACGGAGAACTATTAAAAAATTAAGTTCTTTCTCTGAGGTTACTGTCAATTTCAAAACCTTAATTTGAAAATTTTGTATCAAAGCCAGGGAAAGATATTCAAAAAAATGAAAATTATTGTCCTGTTTTATTTATAAATATGAGCAAAAAATATTCCCAGAATGGTTTAACACTAGATATCTCTCAACATAGTTTATCATATTAATGGACTACTATGGAAAATTCATATGACTATATTAACAGATATAAAATTACTTAAGTTCAACAGTCTATATATGATAAAATGACAGAAAATAGAAGTATTTAAACATTTCCTGAACTCAATAATATGCTTACTAGCCAAACACTACAGCAAATATCATACTTAGTGAAATTTAAAACACAGTCTTTAATTTCAGAAAAGCAAGACGAAGGTAACTGGTGTTATTTAACATAAAAAAGGTATAAGGATTAGAAAGGAAGAAGCAAAAATGTCATTGAGTGCACAAGAGATGATCATCTACATGGAAAGCTTTTAGATAAACTGAAAAACTTTTAAGTAATAAAGAGTTTACCAATCAGGAAACAACAGATGTTGGTGAGGATGCGGAGAAAGGGGAACCTTCTTACACTGTTGGTGGGAATGCAAGCTGGTGCAGGCACTCTGGAAGACAGTATGGAGGTTCCTCAAAAAGTTGAAAATAGAGCTACCCTATGACCCAGCAATCACACTACTGGGTATTTACCCTAAAGATACAAAGGTAGTGATCCTCAGGCACACATGCACCCGAATGTTTATAGCAGCAATGTCCACAATAGCCAAACTATGGAAAGAACCTAGATGTCCATCAACAGATGAATGGATAAAGAAGATGTGGTATATATATATATACAACGGAATACTACGCAGCCATCAAAAGAAATGAAATCTTGCCATTTGCGACAATGTGGATGGAACTAGAGGGTATTATGCTAAGTGAAATAAGTCAATCAGAGGAAGACAATTATCATATGATCTCTCTGATGAGGAATTTGAGGGGCAGGGCGGGGGGGTCATGGCAGGTAGAGAGGGAAAAATTGAAACAAGACGGGATCAGGAAGGAGACAAACCATAAGAGACTCTTAATCTCACGAAGCAAACTGAGGGTTACTAGGGGGTGGGAGGGTAGGGATAGGGTGGCTGGGTTATGGACATTGGGGAGGGTTCGTGAGAGCTGGGAAAGGTGCAAGCTTGATGATACACAGACCTGTACCCCTGGGGCAAATAATAATTAAAAAATAAAAATAAAATAAAAAAAATAAAGATTTTACCAAGGTTTCCAAATATAGGTTAATGTAAAAAATCCAGAGCTGTTCTTAAATCACTAAAAATCAGCTAGGAAATTTCACTAAAAAATTAAGATATCATTCATCATAGTGAACAAATTAAAAGTACTGAGAATTAATTTAGCAAAAATTACACAAAACCTACAGAGAAAAAATTTTAAAACTTTCTTTAAAGACATTCAGAAAGACTTGAATAAATGGATAGCATATTTATGGGTGGAGTAAATTACACTGTACAGATACCAATGCTCTCTAAATTAAATCAATTTATCAGTTCAATGTAAGACTAGCAAAAATTCCAGCTACACTTTTTAAATGAAATAAACTTATTTCATGATGTGTGTGTGTGTGCGTGTGTATGTGTCCCTGAATGAATACATCTTTAAAAAACACAAAAAGGGATCTCTTCCTACCACATTTTAACATAACAAAAGACCATAATAATAAAAACTATACGCAATCATGAAGAAACAAAAAATTAAACAATGGAACAAAACTCTACCTGGGAGAGCTAAAAACAGAGCTCATCAATAAGGAAAAGGACAGACTGCATATAACTGATGTTAGGAAATCTGGCTCCTTATATGATGAAAATTAACAACATACATAATTCCTACGTTATGTACAAAGGTTAAAAGACCTAAATATGAAATAGAAAAATATGAAGCTAATAAATGTGATTATATTTTGGTGAACTTACATGAATAATGACTTCTTAAATAGGTCCCCAAACTCAAACTGTTAAGTGAAAAATTGATGGATTTAGCAACATTAAAGCATTAAAGATTTCTGTCCTTTTAATGATATAACTGAGAAATTTAGTAGAGTAGTGCCAAACAGGGAGAAGTAATCACTGTCTAGTACATAAAGAATCTGGGATATTCTGCAAATACAGACAACCAATCAGAAGTTACATGAAGATATAGATAAAAACCTCACAGAAAGGGAAGCCTGAATGCTTAAGAAGTATATGAAGACACGATCATATTTATTAATACTCAGAAACACCCCCCCCAAAAAATCAAAGCAGTTATTCAACTGGTGTTGGTTGGAGGGGTCCTGAATCAGGGGACAAGTAGAAATATTGTCATTAATATTAATACAATTTCACATGAACCTACTAGTTCATAAAACTGGATTATATAAACATTTGTTTATATAAACAAACAAATGTCTATTTGCTTCCATTTATTTTTTAAATGGTAATTACTTCTACCAAATGGATGATTTAGTATGTAAAGTTAAGTCTTAAATTTGAAGTATGCACGATAACAGCAAAACACCTACCAACTACCTGCCTGCAGGAGGAGTGTGGTTCATTCAGGATTCCACATCGGGCTGTCTCAGCTGGAGTGTGGTTTCAAGCCCATTCTCCGACCTATAGGTAGGATGACATTGATAGATCCATAAGATGAAGACGGTCCAAACACTCCCCCTAATGGCAATAGGTTGTAAGAGTGTTCTATGAATAAAAAATTGAGAGATTCGGATCTCTTTAGAGAGTGATCAAAATATCTTTTCAATGTTTAATTCAGCATAAAAATATTCCATTAACAGCACTTAAATGTTATTTCTACCCTATAATAGTAAGAATCATAACTAATGATTTATCCTGTTGAAGAACATACCCACTACACTCCCAAATTTGTGCCTCTCATCTGCTCTGTAAATTCCAGGTTCATATATAATTGACAAATTCTCTTGGATGTCAAATAGGCATTTAAAAATTAACATGTTCAAAATAGAACTCTTGATCTTCCCTCCAAATTTGTTCTTCCTTTAAATTTTCTCCATTTATAAAAGGTTTCTTCAATCTTTGCCAAAATGTTTAGAATCATCAAGATAATGTCCCCCTTTTCCCCTTTACCCACATCTATCCAGCTGCAAATCTTGTCATCCCGAAACCTCTCCCTAATTCCTCAATTCTGAGTGCTACCACCCTACTCCAGACCACTGTTGATTCCCATCTTGACTATGGCAATCACCTCTTTAAAAACCTCGTTTCATTCATTCTTGAGCTCTAAGAGACTTTGTCCACATTCCAATGACAGAGATCTTTTTACAGTGTAAATCAGATCCTTCTACCCCCTTGTTTTAAATACTTCAATGGATTGGTATTGTAAGTAGTAAAAATCCCAAACAGGCTGGAGGGACTTAGCTGTCCTAAACCCCATCTCTAATTCCAAATCATTGCTCTGTGCACACTGACTTCATCTTGTCCTGGGACGCCTCAAGCTCATTCTTACCTCAGGGCCTACAATAACTCCTTTTTTGCCTGGAATAAACTTCTTTTTTTTTTTTTTTTTAAAGATTTATTTATTTATTTGATACAGAGAGAGAAATTACAAGTAGGCAGAGAGGCAGGCAGAGAGACAGGGAGAGGAGGAAGCAGGCTCCCTGCCGAGCAGAGAGCCCGATGCGGGCCTCGATCCCAGGACACTGAGATCATGACCTGAGCCGAAAGCAGAGGCTTTAACCCACTGAGCCACCCAGGCGCCCCTGGAATAAACTTCTATGAGAATGTCACTCACAGCACTTTTCTTACTCAGGTCCCAATTTTAATGTCAACTCCTCAGAGCAACCACTCAATATAAACTAGTCCCATACTCTCTTTCAATTACATCATTCTGCCTTATTTTCAAATAGTGTATATCACCACCCAGTGTTCTCTTGTTTTCTTGTAGGTTTTCATAGACTACCTCTCCCTAGAAACATAGGCTTCTAAAACTTGTTTGTTTTATTTGTGTCTCTATTGCCCTCACTGAGAATAATGCATAGCAGTTTAAGCACTTGAGAAGTGTTTGTTGAATAAATAAATAGATATTTTACTACATTAGTCCTGTAAAGTAAGACTACTTTCACCTGACTGTGGCTTTGTGAGGTAGATTTATCTCAAGCTTCCGATCTCAGCCTTCTTCACCACTCAGTGGATCCCCCTCCCACCAGTTGTCTGAAGTTCATATGCTCTCTCCTTCAAAATTTGTTCTAAAGGAAGAATCTTAAGCTCAATTTACCATAAATGACTAACAGCCTACCTTTATAACAATCCCAAGTACAGTATCATTTGGACAAGAATAAACTCTTGACTGCCAGGATTACTAAGTAAACAGAAAAGAGTTTTCCATCATCATTGTTTCCATGACAAATTTTGTCAAAGTCCTTGAAATGTCCTTTTTTTCATATTTAAAACTAGCCCTATTTTACCTACCTTCCTTGACATAGACAGGTAGTAATACAACTTACTTTTTTTTTCTCCGAGAGAAATGGACACCAATCAAAAAAACACATAGCACAATTATGAATGAACCAACTGTAAGCGACCAAATATAAGAACGAGAAGTACCTGAAAGACACAAACCAGAAACATGTTCTTTGTGACTATACTTCATTTCCATACATTATACTGCCATTCTGGCACTTTAAATCTGCCAGTGATCTTTCGATTTGCCATTGTTTTGTTGACATTCAAATTGATACTATGAGATAATTGGTCATATTCAATTTTATAAAAGAATATGCTAATGTATATTCAAATTAAAGACAGACAATAAACACCATTTTATGACACTCAAGAATAAGACAAAAAGACAAAACCACCCAAATAGTCAAAAAAAGAAAATGTTTAAGAAAACTATAAGGTAGGGCACCTGGGTGGCTCAGTGGGTTAAAGCCTCTGCCTTCAGCTCAGGTTATGATCTCAGGGTCCTGGGATTGAGGCCCACATCGGGCTCTCTGCTCAGCGGGGAGCCTGCTTCCCCCCTCTCCCTCTGCCTGCCACTCTGCCTACTTGTGANATCTTTTTTTTTTTTTTTAAAGATTTTATTTATTCATTTGACACAGAGAGAGAGATTACAAGTAGGCAGAGGCAGGCAGAGAGAGAGGAGGAAGCAGGCTCCCTGCTGAGCAGAGAGCCCGATGTGGGCCTCGATCCCAGGACCCTGGGATCATGACCTGAGCCGAAGGCAGCGGCTTTAACCCACTGAGCCACCCAGGCGCCCAAATAATTAAATAAAATCTTTAAAAAAAAAAGAAAAATATAATGTAGTCACATTGAAATAGTATTCAATTACTAAAATGGAATTTTCAAAGAATCTGTAAAAACCTTAGAAAATAAAATTTTAATGATAATAATTAGTATTTAAGATTAATGTGTTAAGGAATGTGATAAGCATCTTATAAGGATTATGTACACCAACTAAGCGAGTACAATTATTAGGTACAGATGGGAAAACAGAGGCTCTGAGATGTTAAGAAAATTGTCCAAAGATAGATAGTGATTAAATGGCAAAATTGGAAAGCAAGTTCTGTTCTGATTCTAGAGCCTGCAGTCTTACGAAAAAAAAAACATATTATGAAATTTTAAGTACCAACATTTCCTAGAAGCTATTTTGACCATGGTGTTCCTAAATTGTATTACAAATCCACCTCTTCCTATGTAGCCTTCTGAATATAATTTACATTTTCCATTGTAACATAACTTTAACCAAAGGTCATCATGATTATCAGTGCTAAATCTTAGATATAAAAATGAACCTATACACTTTGTGGATGGTCCTCAAGGAAATTTTACTGACATTAAATAGCATGAATTATTGTACATTTTGTATTCTTAGGTCTGCTTCTGGTAGATTTTGGGGTCCTCTTTCTGATTGAGGTCATTTTTCTGTTCATTGTAACGTCCTCTTTTTAATTTGCTGCTTTCAATTTTTCATTACATTGAGAAGAAATTCCTGCTAACAATTACTTCTTCCCTGATACTACTAGGAAAATCCATGTGAGAAATTTTGTGCTATTTATTTTTGACTGTTCAGACATCACTTTGTCTCAGTTTTTAGTTTTAACTATGTTCTTTTTTCAACGAGATACTACATAGCTCATTCAAAATGGGCAAAGGAGGCTGAACGGGCCTAAAACGTGAACAGACGCCTGAAGTAACCAATAATAAAGCCGGGGAATAAAGGCTCTTTAGAAGATTTCAATAGAATCAGGGATTTATATCCCTAAAATTTGTTACAAAGTAAGCAAGGAGGAATTCTCTTCTAAATTGATAAGTTACTCTTTTACAGACATTTGTAACTCAGTGAGAAGTGAAATTAATATAATAATCCAGCTA
Organism: Ailurus styani; assembly: GCA_002007465.1. Classification (NCBI taxonomy): domain Eukaryota; kingdom Metazoa; phylum Chordata; class Mammalia; order Carnivora; family Ailuridae; genus Ailurus; species Ailurus styani. The sequence goes on from LNAC01000059.1 coordinate 4,377,170, forward strand.
ATAGATTGATGGGAGATACATAGGCTATTTAATAGGCATATTCTGATCTCATGATTTGGGGATATTTTCCAGAAAGAAAGGAGCTGATTAAGCTCAGTTTTGAGAAATACACATAACAAAATATTTACCTCTACTCCTTCCTAAGATTTCATTAAAATTATAGTAACAAAAATAAAACGATTAAATGAAAAACAAACAGAAGAGTGATCCTCATTGGCAAGCGACTTCAACAAATTTTAAAAAGCTGTAAAATGGATAGAGGAATGGCTTATGAAGGTGTAGGATGAAAGAAGCTGCAGGCTCATGTATGCAAAAATCAGCTTACACCTGCACAGACAGCCCCACGGAACCTGGAGAGCATTAGAAGTCAGATGGCAAAAGAAGGAGGGGTGAATCCCAGAATGAAACTTACAGTCAAAAGCACCCATTTCTGTATCTGAAATCACAATTCTGGAGAGGCAGGTGTGCTTNCAACAAAAAAAAAAAAAAAAAAAGGAGAGAGAGAGAAGAAGAAGAAGAAGGGGCAGGTAAGTAATTTAATGAATATACTGGAAATGAATACAGTATGGGGTCAGAGGCCCAGAGTCCAGGCCTCTACATTCTGGCTTCTGAAGTCTCCTGGGTAACTGTAGAAAGCAGCAGCCTGCTTTCTATAAACAAAAGTTGGTCTTTACAAGATATAATTAACCAAATAAAGATTCTATAATCCTCCAGTCAGGGCTCACTGACTTTGAATAAAACTTGTAATCAAAGTGAGAAAGGCTGAGTAAAAGAAACATAAAATTAAAATGATGATGAGCGCCTGGCTGGCTCACTCAGTACAGACCCTTAATCTCAGGGTTGTGAGTTCAAGCCCCACATTAGGCATAGAGCCTACTTGAAATTATAAATAAATAAATAAATAAATAAATAAATAAATAAATAAATAATGGTGGTAGTGGGTCAGGGAGGAGACTGGAAGAGATCATTGAAAAAACAGGAGATAATTACAACACTTCTAAATTATTATTCCCAGATAGATTTGACAAGGTATTACTTTCATAAAGCAGGAAAAATTGGGTATGAAAAAAATAAATAAATTTTAATTTATAAAATTAATCTTAAGTTGTAAAAGCAATTCAAAATTATAAACCTGACTGTCAAAAGAAGGAAAAACTGAATGAAAGAGCTTAAAGATAATTTTTTAAAATCTCCCTGTTTTATGAAGAAAAGAAAGAAAGACATATTTTTTGAAAGAAGAAAATAAAACTCAATTGAAATGTTTTAATGCCCACTTAATTAAGGTTTATAAAAAGAGAAAAAGTTAAGTGAACAGGTGGAAAATTCTCAAAGAAATAAGAAAATATTCAGAGTTGAGGGATTTGTGTCTCCAAATTGTATGAGCTCATCAAATGCCAATTACATTGAGGTATTAAAAATAAAATAAAATGCCCTAAAAGTAGCACTAGGAAGTTTCAGAACTCCAGGGATAGAGAGAAGATACTATATTATCAAAGAGAAGATACAGTAATATTTACTATTACGATTATCTGATTGACATTTGACTTCTCAGCAATAACAATGGATGAACAAAGACAATGGAAGAAACCTACAAGATCTGAGGGCAGAAAGGTGGTTAAACTAAATTTGTGTAACAAGCAAACTATTAATCACATGAAACAGTTGTCATTTTTTTGTGCCTTATTTAGGTCAGTCCACAGGTTGTTTAATTCAGAGACTAATGAGATATCCTAGGTTTAAATGAGGTTATGTTTAGCCCATCTGGACCATGTACTAAGCTACTTATTCCAATACTCCCATAGCTGGTTATGCAGCAAATCTGTTAAACTTCCAAAAGACATGAGGTCTCCCTCATTCATTCAAACTTTATGGTTTAATATCATTGATGGCTAGTGATGCTTTTTTGACTCTTGGATGATTCTAACAAATTATGGAGAAATGTTATCCTCACCATTTTCCTGAGTTTACACGTTTTCCAAAAGTGATAGAGAACACTAACCCACAGACTAAAGAAACTTAGGAAAACGCAAGCAAGATAAATACAAAGAATGTGACACCAAAACACTAACAATAAAACTAATGTAAAACAAATACAAGGAGAAAGTCTTAAAAGCAGCCAGGGTAAAGGGGAGATACATTCCTTTCAAAGGACCAGCCATAAAACTGACACATGCCTTTTCAAAGGAAATAATGAAAGCCAGAGGCCACTTAAATACCATTGTCAAAGTGGTGAAAAATATAAAATAACTATCAAAGCTGGAATCAAAAATCCTATAAAAATGTACCTCAAAAGTTAAATATTTTATGACCAAAAATATTAAAAGATTGGCCATCTATACATCCTCACTAAGGAAAAAACTAAAGACAATTCTGTAGGCAGAAGAAAAATAAAAGTTTGAACATAGACAAAGAAATAAAAAACAATAGAAAGGATAAATCTAAAAGAATATTACTATGAATAACAGGAACAAAAACAATAATATATTTTGGCATTTAAATATATATAAAGAATTAAAATGAATAAAACATACACCCGAAACTAATATAGCATTGTGTGTCAACTATATTCAAACAAACAAAAATTCAAATAAATGAATAAATTAAATGAAATGCACAAAACGACAGCACCAAGGGTGGGATTTCATATAAGCTCATTGTATTACCTGAAAAGTAGTAAAAATAATAAATTACATTAGGCTTTAATAAGTCAAGAGATGCAAGTTGCAGTCTCCAAGTCAACCACTTAAACTACGCAGGAATGTATAATTAGCAAATTAATGGAGGAGGTAAATGAAACAAAAATAAATAACCCAAAAGAATTCAGGAAGAGAGAGAAAGGGACATAAAACAAGTCAAATAATAGAAAGCAAACAGTAAGATGGTAGCTGAAAGCCCCAATATCCCAGTATTTACACTAAATATATAGAGAAAAAAATGCTTCAGTGTCAAAAGATTAGGTGACATATAAAAACAATTAATTAAATTTTATAGGAAATTGTATCATATAAATACAGAAACATAAATATATTTAAATTATTACTTAAATTTTTAAGGACAATCATACCTTGTTTAACTATGGTTTTGAAACAGAGGGTACAACTGACAGAGCTTGGCTGGAAGATAGGCAAAGAAAAATGGGCAGCTAAGAGACTTTCTATGGTGGATGACACAAAAGTAAATTTTACCACACTGTTGAAGGTTGTAGAGGTACTCAGCAAAAGAACTATATTGGGAAGAAAGGAACTATATTGGGAGGAGGGAAAGTTGAAGGAGATGTAAGTGAACCTGGTCTTCACTGACTGTGGCAGAAATTGAATGGAAGGCAGTTAAGGTAAATCAATTAAAAATTTGCCATTTGAGAACAGTGACCCTTGGAGGCAGAACTGAGGTAGAGAAAGTTTTCATTACTTGATTCATTTGACCATGCATATGTATCACAAGGACTTAACATTTCTAAAAATAGGTAAGTACACACACACTTCCAGTATGAATTTTTAAAACATTTCCCCTTGTTGATTATTACTTCTACTTACAATCTTGTTTGACTGACAAAGGAACAATCTTCTCTTCATTCCTTAGAGGATGATCCATACGCACAGTCAGATATTGGAGACCTAGGGACCTCACAGTCTCCAAGGAGATGTTGCACATTTTAGTGATAGTCACTGTGCCATTTGGATTCTGAGCAAGGTATTCCTCTGGTGGATTAATCAAGATTTGTGATGGGAAAAGAGATATTTGAGGAACAGGTTTTCCCACAGCTGAGTAAATAAATCTAAGAAAATCTTCAGAGTCAAGATTGGACTGGAGTTCAGTTTTTAATTCAGATACAGCTGAGACAAAAAAAGAGACAAAATTAAATATAAAAAAGATGTCACACCATATTTCTAAGGTGTTAAAGGCAGACTTCTCCAAATATTTATATGATGATAAAATGTTGAAACATTTTATCTCTCAGACGCCTCTCCTCATATCTTGCAAAACCTCACAATTCCATCTCATACACTAACTATCCTCCAATTTAAGAAAAATTCTTCATATCTCCACTTTCATTCAACTTTAAAATTACCTTACATAAACCTCCAATATTTTAAATTTACAGCAAAATAGTGAGGGGACACTATGATTCTAACTATCACTATTCCTTCGACATTTTGCTAATTCTTATTCTCTCAGTCTTCTTTCCTCTTTCATTTTCTCCACTCTCTCTTTTTCTTTCCCTCTCTTTCCCAGTGAAAATTCTGATGCCACTCATGAACTTTATCTACCAGATTAAAATCAGTGCAGTGTAAAAAGTTAGATGAGAGGTCGGAAAACCTAAATGTTAAGCCTGGTCCTGCAGTGTGTGAAAATGTAACTATCATTAGCTTCCTTTTTTTTTTCCTTCTGTATAACAAAAGCATGGGTGACCTCTATTATAATCTTTCTTTCTCTAACATTCTTTCTCTGGACCTTAACCATGGGTGACCTCTATTACAATCGTTCCTTCTCTAACATTCTTTCTCTGGACCTTAAACTTGAAAGACCACATCCCCCAAATTTTGACTCTACATAAAACATTTATATACCTATAATGTTAAGGCATATTTGTCCACCGTGGCTGCCATGTGGGAACAAATTAAATAGACATTTGTAGCAAGCTTCATCTTCAAATGTTACTTCACGGATAGTTATGAATGACGAATTGGGTTCAATGATCTCACAGTGCAGTCGATCTGTGTATGGTGGAAGAATCTTTTCTCCATATACACTGCTATATGTGCCAATATTTTGTGGCAAAGAACCTTGAATCTTCTGCCAGGTAATCTGCACAACATCTGCTGGAGTTGTTAAATTGCAGAAGATGGTCACATTTTCTCCAAATACAGCTGTTTCATTGTTTTTGTATTTTATTCTGTGCAAGAAACCTGAAAATAAAACCCAGTATGAATTAAGAGAAATGTACTTTCATTTTACTTTGGACTTACCCCTATGATAGCACTTATCTCTCTGTTTTATAATTTCTTTTTATATGTGTCTCTTTCCCACTAGAAAATGAACTTTCCTATCTTCTTCACCATTGATAAGTAGTTTCTAAAAGTGTCTCTGGCATATACTACTTAATCAATAAATATTTATTGAGTACAAAAATTGAAACATAAACTGACCAACACAAGTAATGGTAATTTTGGTGAATTTCTGGAGGTTGAGTATGAATTAGCTTGAGGGTGACAAACTCCTCAGGACTCCAGTCTTAGGGAGGACCTAAAATTCTATCAGCTTCTCCAGGATGAACCCCTCCAGATTCTTATAGTGAAGAGCCAAGAAAAATCACCTCGTATCTTTGGCAAAGGAAGGGGAAAGTAACCATGTTGAAATAAGCCCAGGCCATTTTCTATTAAAAAAAAAAAACAAAAACAAACAAACAAAAACGCTATTCTCCAGGGAAAAGACTTTACCTGATCCTTATCATACATAGGTAGAAGGACAACAACCCTACTCTGGTTCCCTTTAGCTTTCCTATCACATCTGAGGTGGGGAAGAAGGAGGAAAAAAAGTAAGAAAACTTGTAATGGTCACAGTCAAGGGTCAGAGGCATACCCAAAGAGTGAAATTTGAGCATAAGATTTTAAAATATTTCCCTCCCCAACTCTTCATCACAACATCAATAGAGATTTAATATAATGACAATGGATTGCAGCTGAAATGGTGGCAAGTCTCAGACTTCTATTAATAAGGAGATCTTAGAAAAATTCAAAATCAGCAGAAGAGACAGAAACAAAAAAACTACATGAACTTGAAACCCTTGATGCATACACTTATAGTAAACAGTAAACACAACCCAACTCCTTGCCAGATTAACATAAAACCCATGCTAAAGCTCTACTTACTTTGCTTCTTATTACCGGATATATCATGTCTGGATTTCAACAAAAAAATTATAGAAGTCATGCTAAAAGTCATGAATAAAAACAGTCTGAAGAGACAAAGAAAGTGTCCAAGCCAGATTCAAATATATTACAGATTTTGAAATTATCAGATAGAATTAAAATCATCTATAATTAACATAGCAAAGATTCTTATGGAAAAGTTGACACATGCAAGAATGCATGGATAATGTAAGCATAAATATGGATACTTTAAACAGAATTAAAAAGAAAATGCTAAAATATTACAAGAAAATAAAACTATAGACCAATATCTCTTATGAACATAAACACAAAAATCCTAAATAAAATATTAGCAAATTGAATTCAAAAAAGTATTAAAAAAATATACTTCATGGTCAAGTGAGATTCCTCCCAGGTATGCAAAGCTAGTTCAACATTTGAAAATCAAGTAACGTCATTTATTTAATCAAAAGACTAAAATAAAACATGTTTGATGACTCAGAAAAAAGCATTTGATAAAATCCATCGCCATTTTATAATAAAACTCAGTAAACTAGGAAAAGAGGGGAACTTCTTTTACTTGATAAAGAATATCTGTACAAACTTATACCTAGCAAAACTTGAAACTTTCCCACTGAAGAATAGGAATAAGGCAAGGATGTCCCTTCTTACCACTCCTTTCCAATATCATACTTAAAACCTCTTCCTAATGCAAGAAGACAAGAAAATGAAATAAAATGTATACAAATTGAAAAGGAAAGCATAAAACTGCCTTTGTTTACAAATGATATCATCATCTATGTAGAAAATCAGAAAGAATCAACAAAAGAAACTCCTAGAACTAATAAGCAATTATAGCAAAGTTGTAATATTACAAGGTGATTATATAAAAGTCAGTCACTTTCCTGTATATCGACAATGAACAAGTGGAATTTGAAATTGAAAACAAAATACCATTTACATAATAAGCAGCCCCAAATGAATTACTTAGGTATAAATCTAACAGTGCATACAAGATCTATATAAGGGGAATTATAAAACTCTGATGAACAAATCAACGAAAAATTAAGTAAATGAGAAACAGTCCATGTTCATGGATAGGAAGACTCAATGTTGTCCAGATATCACTTCTTCCCAACTTGATCTGTAGATTCAATGCAATCCCAATTAAAATCTGAGCAAGTTATTCATGGATATTGACAAACTGATACTAAAGTTTGTATAGAGAAGTAAAAGACCCAGAATAATTAACATAATATGGAAGGAGAAGAACAAAGTTGAAGAACTGAGACTACTTCAAAATTTAGGGGCACCTGGGTGGCTCAGTGGGTTAAGACTCTGCCTTAGGCTCAGGTCATGAACTCAGGGTCCTGGGATCGAGTCCCACATGGGGCTCTTTGCTCAGCAGGGAGCCTGCTTCCCCCTCTCCCTCTGCCTGTCTCTCTGCCTACTTGTGATCTCTCTCTCTGTCAAATAAATAAATAAAATCTTAAAAAAATTTATTCTAAAACTACGGTAATCAATATGGTGCAGAATTGGCAAAAGAACAGATAAAGAGATCAGTGGAACAGAATAGAGAGTCCAGATATGGATGGATATACATATGGTCAACTGATTTTTTTTACAACGGTGCAAAGAAATTCAATAGAGAAAGGATAGTATTTTTGACAAATGATGCTTCTGGGACAATTGAGTCTGATTATTTTCCTAGGGCTGCCATAACAAATTACCACAAACTTCATGGCTTGAAACAATTTATTTTCTCACAGATCTAGAGGTCAGAAGCCCTAAATCAAGGTGTTTTGGACTCTTTAACCTAACCCAGGGTGATTTCATCCTGAGTTCCTTACCTTAATTTTATGTAGAAAGAACCAATTTCTAAATAAGATCACATTCTGAGATTTCGAATAGACAAGAAGTGGGGGGTGAGGGGTTGGGGAAGAGGTGGGAAGATGCACTATTCAACCCACTATAATATCCATATGCTAAAAAAAATTAATACAGGCCCCTAACAAAAATTCACTCAACATGGATTATAAACCTCAATGAAAAATGCAAAAGTTCAAAACTTAGAAGAAAATGTAAGACAAAATTTAGGTAACCTTGGGTTTGGTAATGCGTTATTAGATATAATACCAGAAGTATGATCCATGGATGAAAAAAAAATTGATAAGTTGGACTTGATTATAATTAAAGACTTTTGCTTTGTGAAAGACAACATAAAGAGAATATAAAGACAAGCCACAGACTGCAAGGAGGTGTTTGTAAAAGACATATCTGATAAAGGACTTTATCATAGTCCATTCAGGCTGCTATAACATAGACTGGGTAGTTTATAAACAACAGAAATATTTCCTCATAGTTCTGGAGGCTGGAAGTCCAAGATCAGGGTGCCAGCATGGTTGGGTTAGGGCTCTTTTCTGGATCATAGAATTCTTGTTGTGTCCTCACATGGTGTTAGGAACTTGGAAATTCTGTGGATTTTTTTTTATAATCTAATACCATTCATGAAGGTTCTACCCTCCTGACCTACTCACTTTCCAAAGGCCCCACCCACTTCTACCATAACCTTAGAGAGTAAAAACTTCAGCATATGAATTTTGAGGGGCATAAACATTCAGGCCATAGCAGACTTGTATACAAAATATACAAAAAAAAAAATAAGAAAACAAGCAACCTAATTAAAAAACAGGAAAAAATCTAAATGGATACCTCACCAAAGAAGATATATAAATGGCAAATAAGCACATGAAAAGATGTGTGAAATCTCTTGTTGTTAGAAAATTGCAAATTCAAACAATAATGAGATTCCACTATAAGCGTATTAGAGTGGGAAGGAAAAAAAAATAACCAATACTAAATGTTGGTGAGGATGTGGAGAGGCAGGAACTCTCATGCATTGCCAATTCCGGTGCAAAATGGTACAGCTACTTTGCAAGACAGTTTGAAAGTTTCTTATAAAACTAAACATATTCTTACCATGGGATCCAGCAATTGTACTCTTAGGTATTTACCCAACTGATTTGAAAACTTATATCCACATAAAAACCTACTTGTAAATGTTTATAGCATCCTATTCATAATCACCAAAAATGTAAAGCGACCAAGATGACTTCAATAGGTGAATGAGTAAAGTATAGTACCTCTAAAGAAATGAGCTATCAAACTATACACACACACACCACGGATAAACCTTAAATGCATATTGCTAAGTAAAAGAAAACAAACTAAGAAGAATACACACTGTGTGATTCCAAGAGCATGCCATTTTGGAAAAGATAAAACTAGAGACAGTAAAACGATCAGTGGTAAACAGGGGTCGGAGTGGGGAGAAGAGCTAAATAGGTGAGACACAGGGGATTTTTAGGGCAATGAAACTATTCTGTATGATACTGTAATGGTTGATAAATGATGTTATGCATTTGTCAAAACATATAGAGACTTATAGCACATAAAGTGAACCTTAATGTATACAATTAAGAAAAATTATTTAGGAGACTGGGGATCCCAAGGAGTGCAGACTTAAACCTGAAAATCTAACTGTATTATAAATGTATATAAGATATAAGAGTTAATAGTACATACACTTGATAGATATATAGATATATAGATATAAGATATAAGAGTTATATAGATATAAGAGTTAATAGTACATACACTTGATACAATGTAATTGAAATGGCATTTCACCTCGTAATGCAGTCTTCCTCCTCTAAATCCATAACGGGGAGTCTAGTCATGAGAAAAAGATCAGACAAATTCTGATAGAGGGTAATTCTACAAAGTACTTGACCAGTCCCCTGAAAATAGTCAAGGTCATCAAAAACAAGGAAATTCTGAGGTAACTGTCATAGTTAAGAGGACCCTAAGGAGACAAGATGAATAAATGTAATGTGGTGTCTGAGGTGGGATCCTTGAACAAAAAAAGTTAAAAGTTAAGGAATACAAATAAACTGTGGACTATAGTTATGAAAAATATATCAAATTGAATTTATTAATTATAACAAACATACCATACTAATGTAAGATGTTAATAATAGGGAAAACTGGGCAAAGGTATAGAGGAACACTGTACTATTTTCTCAGTCTTTCTGTAAGACTAAAACAGTTTTAAAAATAAAGTTTTTTAAGAAATCAATTATATTTCTATATATCTTCAATAATCAAATGGAAAAAAATTAAAAATGCCATTTATGATAGCGTCCCCAGGTAAAAAAGAAAGATATACATAGGAAAAAATCCACTGAATGATATATAAGACCTCTTGACTGAAATCTAAAAAATTATTCTAGGAAAAAAAATAAAGAAGACTTAAATAAGTGGACAGATATATCATAGTTAAGAAAAATACATAAAGATGTCAATTCTTTTCAAGCTGATTTTTAGATTCCATGCAAATCTAATAAAATTTCAAGCAGGTTTGTTTTTTTTTTTAATTCTGGATTTGACAAGCTGATTCTCAAAAAGCCAAGGCAATAAACTGGAGACTTACTATCCAGATATAAAACTAAAGTGATACAATGTGATAAGTATTCAAAGATAAGGAAACAGATGAAATACAATTGAATAAAGTCAGAAATGATCCCACACATATATGGTCATCTGATATATATGACAAATGGAACAGAGAGTGCATAGGTGTGGGAAAAAGATTATCTTTCTAATAAATGATGATGTGTAAATTATATATCAACATGGAAAAAATTATATATTGAATCCCATCTAAGACTAGAGACAAAAATCCATTTCAAATGCTTAAAGATGTAAATGTGAAAGATAGAATACCACCTCAAAAATAAAGTATTATAGGACATCTACTCGGCTGGAGTAGCCAACGATTTCTTAAGTACAGCATACATCAACAGTTATTTGATGTGTTATTCCTTTTTTAGGAATATGACATGATAAAAAAATCAGAAGTGAAAGATTGGTCTATTTTAATATTTAATAATTTCAGTCTATCAAATGATACATTTTCAGAAGTAAAAAGGGAACCCATAGACTAAGAGAACATGTTTGTGATGCACATATATGACTAAGGACTTGTATTCTACAAATTAATAAGACAAGGACAGACAACTCACTAGAAAATTGAACAGGATATATGAATTGCACATCATAAAAGAGAATGCCTAAATGACCAATAAACATACTTAAGATGCCCAACTTCTTTAGTCATCAAAGAAATGCAAATTAAAACACAGATTACACATGCACCAGAATGACTAACATGAAAGACAAACAGTACGAAATTTGGTGAAGATATGTAGAAAACACAGTTCATACACACTTTGATGGGAGTGTAACTGAAAAACTCTTTGGCCTTAGAGTCAATGGTACTGTAACAGCACTATAGGGTAACAGATGGTAGCTACACTTGTGAAGAGCATGGTACAACACATGGAATTATCGACTCACCATGTTCTACACATGAAACTAATGTAGCATTGTGTAACAACTATACTTTAATAAAAAAAAAGAAAAGCTGAACATAGGCATATCCTACAATCAGAAAAATCTACTCCTAGATATATATTTAATAGAAATGCATATTTATGTTTTTCATAACATATGTACAAAAATGTTCATAGAAGCACTATTTGTAATAGTCAAAACCAAAAAATTACCCAAATACAAATCAACAGAATTGATAAATAAGTTATGGTATTTAGACAATGGAATATTATATAGCAATGAGATTTAATAAAATACATCTACTCTCAACAATATGGATAAAACTCACCAATATGTTGTTCAGCCAAAGAAACTAGATACAAGTGAATAAATGCTAAATGATTACATTTACAACAGATAAATGAATCTATGATGTAAGAAATTTGGGTAGTGGCATTCTTAGGAAATGAAAGAAAGGGGGCATGAATTAGGGTTTGGGATGCTTGATCTATACTAGATATGTTGGTATAATCATGAAAATTAATTGGACTGCATACTTATGTTTGTACATTTTCCTATATGTCTGTCTTACTTAAATGCAAAGATTAAAAAAAAAAACACACCCCTTATTTACCTTACTCTACTTACGTCATATTATGTTCTGTTTTACATCCGCTTCTCTTGGTTTTTATATTCAAATTATAAACAAATTTTTTCAAATACTTTTCAAAAATTCATTGATTTATGTACACAGCATTGGAGAATATTTAAATACATATAGTATGCTTATTGTACAAATAGTATTTCATTTGTGAACAAAAGACCTGTGATGATGTCTTAACTCTGCTAATTCCAAGAAGTATGGTTTTAAAGCAATCATTTACTTTTCTAAACTTCAGGTTTTTCATCTGAAAAATGGCTTTAATGATACCTGACTTTCAGGGTATTGCAAGGGTCAAATAAGAATATGTAGATGTACTGACAGTTATAAATCACCAAGACATTTCACAGATCATGGGTGTGTAGTCCCTGCACCCAAAGAAAGACCCCACTACAGGTTTTCCTCACTATCCGAAAATAGAATGTTCCTGTGAAAACTTTCATAAACCCAAATGGCTTCAAGTGAAGAATATTCCCTGCTTTCTAAAGGTTGCAGTTACATCATTTTGCTTTTACAAGAAACTGTTAGTACAGGAGGACTTTTGTAAAAGCGAAAGTCCTCTCTAAATTTTTTTTGGTTAGCAACAACAGGTACTAATGAAGGGCATTAATAAGCAAAGTGATATAATATGAGCCTTCAGAAAGTGGGGGATACCTGTAACACTTAATGAAAGTCTAAATGGGGGGCGCCTGGGTGGCTCAGTGGGTTAGAGTCTCCGCCTTCAACTCAGGTCATGATCTCAGGGTCCTGGGATGGAGCCCTGCATAGGGCTCTCTACTTGGTGGGGGAGCCTGCTTCCCCCTTTCCCTCTGCCTGCCTCTCTGCCTACTTGTGATCTCTCTCTCTCAATCTCCCTGTCAAATAAATAAATAAAATCTTTAAAAAAAAAAAAAAAGAAAGTCTAAATGGTAACAAAAATAAACTATCACTATTTCTGTAACAATTTCAATAATTGTGCTTGCCACATGTTTTGATCATTATTTGTCCACATGCTCATCTCCCCCACTGAGTTACCTGATGTCAGAACCAGGCTTCTCCATTTTATATTTTAGATGCTAGAGTAAGTTAAGGAGAAATAACACGCATACTGGTTGCCTATTCCTGTCACGCTTCTTTTGTCCTCAGCATGTGTCACTCCCATTCAACTTTTGATTGAATTATCTAATTGAATTCAAATGATACTTCTCCCAGGAAAAACGCCTTCACTAGAAGTAATCATGATTTAATTTCTAAATAACTGAATTCCTACAAAACATTAGTGACTGTCCTTACCATGAACCCAACTAGCAAACACTTTAAGTTGAGCATATTTGAAAAAGTGACTTAGTAAACAGACAATGAAAGAAAGGTAATAAGCATTTTTTCTGCAGTGAGCCCAAGTAGCTCACATGAGAGAATCTGATTAAAATCAGATTTTAGTTGGAATTGAATTACATATCTTTAATCAAACAATTTTAAATAACTAGAAAACATCAGGACTTGAATATTTATTAAATCTGTAATGTCGCAGGAGTAACTTAGTTTGTAATTATAAGCAAACCCAAAAAGGAAGCAATGAAAAGATTTAACAATATAAAATTGAAAAACCTCTTAGTGGCCAAAATAAGTCAAATTCAAACTTAATGCAAATGAGCTGCAAGAAATACTGGAAAATTAATGAACTCACTAAGTAAGTACCTAGCTAGCTAACTAACTAATTAACTTGTAAAAAGCCCATTTCCTTCCAGCAGGTTTATGGTTTCTCTAATGTGAGCTGCTTGGGCTCACTGCAGAAACAATGCTTATTACCTTTCTTTCATTCTCTGTTTACTAAGTCACTGTTTCAAATATGCTCAACTTAAAGTGTTTGCTAGTTGCCAATAACTTGGATAACTACATGATTAACATGCAGACTCAAACATAATGCTCTGCTCCTGTAACTTTACAAAAGTGAAAAGACCACCCTGGTATTTATTTGCCATTGATTTCTAGCCACAAAGCATTTGCAAGAAAAAGTGAAGAGTTACCTGATCCTTGTACCCAGATGGGAAGCATGAGGAGCCAGAGAACGAAATGGAGTGGAAAGCCCATGAAATTTACAAAATCTTCACTAACACGTGGAGTCCTTTATCCCCTAACTGGACTTTAGTTCTGAACTGGCGGTCTTTTTCTCCCTGAACTTTAGTTACTAATTAACCACCTGGAGAAAACATCCTTATTTAAAACAAAACCAAAAAACTCTCCTGTTCTTGCAGCATTTGTGGACTTCTTGTCTGTTTAGCCTCCAATTTGTTGGAATCTCGGGTCTATGCATGTAATTTTCTTCAACATTATATGCCTCCTGTTCTGAAGCTGCCACAGATTCATACACAGGTTCTGAAAACTAACCTGCCAACTTGCAAGAAAATTTAATTAACTTTTCTTTTGATGGTGTTATTACCTCTTCCCTGACTTTCATGTCCTGTTATTTATGTACATAATAACATTCACTCTAGTTTGTCCACAATGAGTGAGGTCAAGCAAAAAGACTGCTCTCCCCAGAGGTATGCTTTCTAAAAATCATTCCTTTTGGCATCTAAATCCCCATGATCATCTCTTCTAACTGAAATAGGAAATTAAAAATATAAGTTTTCTGTAAAATTGTTAGTTTCCAATTAAATACTATTTATGTATTAAAATTTTAAAAAGAACAGGCACAGATTACTTTCATCTTTCTATAAACGCCTCCCCTGCATGATACTTTAAATAGAAGGAATGCACTCTATGCCTAGCGCTTTTATTTGTATTTTTCTCTTTTAAATTCCAACAGTCACTTACTTGCCTATTGGCATTTTACGTTCAAGCACGTTCAAGGTTCCCCAGAATGGCTTCCTCTTGCTGGGATTGCGGAAAAGCGGTGCTCATTCACTGCCAGTTCATAGCACACTTTAAAAATGAACGTTTGAAAATAAGGACTTTTTCCCTCCTGCACCACTCCTCCTCCTCCTCCTCCTCCTCCTCCT
>LNAC01000059.1:4392294-4465316 GCA_002007465.1 Ailurus styani
CTCCTCCTCCTCCTCCTCCTCCTCTCCTTCTCCTCTCCTTCTCCTTCTCCTTCTTCTTTTTTAAGATTTTACTTATTTATTTGACATAAAGAGACACAGAGAGGGATCACCAGCAGGGGGAGTGAGAGAAGTCAACTTTCCCGCCAAGCAGGGAGCCAGATGTGGAGCTCTCTCCCAGGACCTTGGAATCATGACCTGAGCCCAGGGCAGACTCTCAATGACTGAGGCGCTGCTCCTCCTGCACTTCTGTTATTGCTGGTTTCATTCGGTTCGATGTATTTTTAATTTCCGTTGAGACACCCTTAAAAAAAAAAAGATTTATTTACTTATTTGAGGGGTGAGGGGAAACCGGACAGTCAAGCAGACTGTCCACCAAGCATGGAGCCTGACATGAGGCTGCATATCAGGACCCTGAGATCATGAACTAAGCCAAAGTCAAGAGTTGGAGACTTAGTCAACTGAGCCACCCCAGGCCCCTCAGGACTTCCTTTTTGACTCATGGATAATGAAGGGGTTTTTAAAAAATGTTTTGTGTGTTTGGGTTTTTGTTGTTGTTGTTGTTATTTTTTTTTAAGATTTTATTTATTTATTTGACAGAAAGAGAGCGCACAAGAGAGCACAAGGAGAGGGAGCAGCAGAAGAGGGAGAGGGAGAAGCAGACTCCCCACTGAGCAGGGAGCCGGAGGTGGGGCTCAATCCCAAGACGTCGGGATCATGACCTGAGCCAAAGGCAGCCGCAGAGCCAACTGAGCCACCCAGGAGGCCCTCTGTTATTTTTCTATTCTTGCTTTTTTTTTTTTTATTTCATGTGGTCAGGGAATTTACTCTCTCCTGCTGAGGTTTGTTTATGGTCCAGGATATGGTTAATCTTGGATATATATTCCATAGGTGCTTGAAAAAAACTACGTATTTTGCTCTTGTAAGGTGGTATGTTTTATAAATATTCATTAGATCCTGTTAGTCGATGGTAATGTTGAATTCTTCTATATACTTGCTGATTTTCTGTCTAGTTGTTCTATCAATTTTTGAGAGAGAAGCGGTTGAGGTCTCTATATTTGTGGATTTGTCTATTTCTAGTTCTATCATTTTTGCTTCAAATATTTTGCAGCACTGTTTTTTAGTAAAGACGCATTTCGGACAGTTATATCTTCTTAGTATGTGACTGCCATTTTACCTTTATGTGCTTTCCCTTTCTGTCCCTAGTGGGTTTGTTTTTATTGTTGTTGTTCTGAAACATATTTAATATAGCCGATCCTACTTTCTCTCTCTTTTTTTTTTAATATTTTATTTATTTATTCGACAGAGAGAGATCACAAGTAGGCAGAGAGAGAAGGGGAAGCAGGCTCCCTGTTGAGCAGGGAGCCCGATGCGGGCCTCGATCCTAGGACCTTGAGATCATGACCTGAGCCGAAGGCAGAGGCTTTAACCCACTGAGCCACCCAAGCGCCCGATCCTGCTTTCTCTTAACCACTTCACATGTTATATCTTTTTCCATAATTTTATTCCAACCTACCTCTATTTCTTATATTTCTATAATCGAAGTGAGTCTCTTGTAGGCAGCATATAGATTAGTGATGTTTTTGTTCGTTTGTTTGTTTTTATCTATTCTCCAATCTCAATCCTTTAATTGGTGTCAATAGATCATTTACATTTAATATAAATTTTATATTTTTAAAGACTTAAGTTTGCCTTTTTATTTTTTTATATTTTGTTTGTTCTCTATTTTTCTATTTTGTTTTTCTGCCTTCTTGTAGGATACTTGAACACTTTCTATAATTCCATATTATCTATGGTGTTTTAAGTGTGTCTTCTTAAAGCTTTCTTTTTTTAATTTTTTTTATTTATTATTATTTGCCCCAGTTCTTAAAGCTTTCTTAATAGTTATTCTAAATATTATATTATATGTGTATGTGTGCATATATGTGTAATGTAATACAAAGTAAAGATATGTGCATGTATGCATGTGTGTATACCTTATCACTGTTTACAGGTGTCAACATTTTAGCAGTCCTGGGGAAGTGTAGAAAGCTTACCACCCTTTACATTCCTTTATCCTTTTCTATTTATAAGTAATCATTTCACACATTACCTCTATATACTTTGAGAACTACATTTAGCAGTGTTAGAATTTTGCTTCAACCACCAAACATAATTCAGAAAATTCTAAGGGAGAAGAAAGTCTTTTGTAATTTACCCGTAAGTTTGCTTACCATATTCTTTCTTGCTGCGGTTCCAAGATTCCTTATTTTATTATATTTATTATATTTTTTTCTGCTTAGAGAACTTCCTGTAGCTATTTTTTTAGGGATAGATCTATTGGTGACAAAGTCTCTCAGTTTTCCTTCATCTACCAATGTCTTGATTTCTCTTTTATTTGTAGAGAATATTTTCCCTGGATACAGATAAAGGGTTCATAAGTTCATTTTTCTCAGTAATTGAAAATGTTGTGCACTCAACAGTTTATAAGAAGAAATCTGCTTTCATTTGACTGGTTTTCCACCATGAGTAATTTATCACTTCTCTATAACTGTTTTCAAGATTTTTTTCTTCATCTTTAGTTTTCTGAAGTTTAACTTCTGTCTTGAGATAGATTTATTTGAGTTTATCTTGTCTGGAGTTAACTCTTCTTCTTGACCCTGTAGGTCTGTATTTTTCCAAATTTGTGAAACTTTCTATCATTATTTCTTTGGATACTTTTTCTGTGCTATTCTCTCATTCTCTCTCCTTCTGGAATTCCGAAGACCCAAATGTTAAATCTTTTGTTATAGTCCCACACGTTCCTGAAGGTGTGTTCATTTTTTTTCTTTCAGTGAGTTTTTTGTGTTTTTTAGAAGTGGTCATTTCTATTGTCCTCTCCACAAGTTCAATGATTCTTTCCCCTGTCTTCTCCATTCTGCTATTGAGCCATATATTGCTTTATAATTTTTTTATTATATTTTTTATTTTTGAAATTTCCATTTGGTTTTTCTTTGTCACCTTTTTGTTTTTCTTTAACTTTTTATTTCTTTTTATTTCTTTGCTGAGAGATTCTATTTTTTTTTCATTTGTCTCGATTGTGCTATAATTATTCACTGAAGTATTTTTATAATGGTTACATTAAATTCTTTTCTGGTAATGCTAAAATTTGGGTCATGTTGGATTTGGTATCTGTTTATCCTCTGCTTTTTAAGTTGGAATTCATTTTAAGTCTTGGAGCACAATGGATAATTTTTAATTGACATCTGAACATTGTGGATACTATAAGATTCTGGGCCATATTTAAATCCTGTGTTTTAGCAGTCCTCCTCTAACACAGCTCTAGCAAAAGTAAGGACACTATCTTGTTACTGGCAGGTCGAGATGGAAGCTAAACTTCTATATTCAGTCTTCATTGACACAGAGCTAGGGGAAACTAAGTGTCTCCATTGCTAAGAAGTGGTAATGGGGGGGTACACACATCATTGTTCTGTTCCACACGCTATTGAAACCAAAGCATCATTCCTTTTTTTTTTTTTTAAGATTTTATTTATTTATTTATTTCACAGAGATCACAAGTAGGCTGAGAGGCAGGCAGAGAGAGAGAGGAGGAAGCCAGGCTCCCTGCCGAACAGGGAGCCTGATGCAGGACTCCATCCCAGGACCCTGAGATCATGACCTGAGCCGAAGGCCGAGGCTTTAACCCACTGAGCCACCCAGGTGCCCCTAGAACAGACTTTTTCTGAGGTCTTTTAAAAATCTGTACTCACTGGCATTTCCAGGTTTCCAGCTTCTCCAGTATCCCATCTGAGATAATTGAGGCAAAAAGAAAACTCAAAGAACTCATCTCAGTCAGTTATTCAGGTCTTAAGGTACCTATCTGGCCTCCCTTCCCTTCATCTTTAAGAGTCTTCTCATGCTTATTTTATATATAATGTCCAGGGCTTTTAGCTGTACTTGCTGCGAGGGATAGAATAAAGTATAGAGACTCTATCTTCCAGAAATAGAAGTCTCACATAATTCAGTTTTTAACAACAGGCAACACACTTAAATAGGCACTTCATAAACAATTCAAGTGTTCAATATACACATGAAAAGATAAGTGCTCAACATTTGTTACCTAGATGAAAATTAAATTTACAAATACAATAATACCAAACATCCAATAGAAAAACTAACATTTTTTAAAAGATTGTCAATGCCAAGTTTTGTCAAGATTCATGAGAGTTTAAATTGGCATAATCATTTTGGCAGTATCTACTGCAGTTGTATGTTGCATGTCCTTTGACCCATCAATTAACTCCTAGATATATACACCCAAGAGAAATGAATTAATATACCCAATAAAAGAAATATACAAAAAAGGGTCACCCTGGGGGCTCAGTCAGTTAAGCCTCTGCTACTGGCTCAGGGTCCTGGGATCAAGCCCTGCATGGAGCTCTCTGTTCAGTGGGGAGTCTGCTTCTCTCTCTGCCTCCCATTCCCCCTGCTTGCGCGCGCTCTCTCTCTCTGTGTTAAAATAAATAAAATATTGAAAAAAAAAGAAATATACAAAAATGTAACAGAAGCCATATTTGTGGTAGCCAAAACTAAAAACAATTCAAATGGTATCAACTCTAGAAAGGGTAAATAAATTATAGTAATCTTCATAAAATTAGATGCTACACAGCAATAAAAAAAGAAAGAAGAAAACTATGTCATGGATGAATCTCACAAAATAATAATGAGTAGAAGAAGTCGGGGACAAAAGAACACATATTATTTGGTACCATTTATAAGAAACATTAAGACTAGGTGAAATATTCAAGGGTAATAGAAATCCAAATAAGGTAATTCTAGGAAAGGGATACTGACTGGAAAGAGGTACAGGAAATATTCTGAGTTGTTGAAAATACTGTGTATTTTTCTATGTGCTGTATTTTCACAGGTTATATATATATATATATATATATATATATATATATATGAAAATTAATTGAGTTGGAAACCTAATACCTGTATGTGTATGTGTGTACATGTTTCCGCTAAAACTTAACAAAAAAATTTTTGAAGGTTTTCTTCCATTTCATGTTATAATACATTCTAATGGCCATGCACTGGACATCCTCAGAATCCACAATCACTGATCTTTTGAGGTCTTTTTTTTTTTTTAAACCACACTTTCCCCAGCTCCCTGGTCTTCCTACCTTAATTTCCATTGTATTTACTAAAGAAGAAGACTTTTACCTGTCTATCAAGACCCATGATACTGTTCCAATGCTCACTACATATCACAGTATTTCACAAAACTCCATGTTTAGGTAAGCTTAGTTTATCTATTAAAATATGCTAAGACATTACCTCATCTATGCCAATCTGTAATTCTCAGAAAAAGTTCATTATTTCCTTGCATGAATAATTGTTGGCTTGCAAATTCAGTAGCTTCCCTAGTGAACTCTGAAACTGACCCCTGTGTTTGAAGAGCAAGGAGAGACTGAGGAAAGAGGGCGCTGCTCCAGATTGATAAGTGGTGCGTTTAATTAGCAAGGGAATTTACAAGGCTTGTTTTCGGCAGCTGCAAGATGCATAGATCTCTGCACCCACCTGCTAGAGTCCTCAAAATGTATATAGAAGGCTTACCTGGGTTCTGTCACGCATACTCTTCAGATAGTCTCAACATACATTGCTTTCCTAAGGCTCCGCTCTTGAAAATAGGCCCCACTGTGGGAACAGTGGGCAGAATATATACTCCAAGGACGGGAGAGGGAGTGAGGAGACTGGGTCCAGCTTAAGGGTCAGCCAGTGGCCACATCCTCTCAATGACCTACTCCAACAATGATCAGTATAACTGCATTTATTATCCACACTGACGGGGGAAAAAGAACTGAGGCCAGACTTTGCTTTGGCTCCAGGCCTCCAGGCAGGATTCCTGAGGCATATGGATTACAGCAGGCCTACAGCTCCCTCAAAGGCTTCCTTTAAAGTTTTACCACTGTAGTTTTGCTCTTGTTAGTTCTACTTCCCCCTCCCCAAGATATATATTGGCAATCATCTTTTAAACATATAGCCCACTGGTGTACATTTGAAGCGTTTCATAACTAATGTTTTACGAGACAACAATAAAAGCAACCTTATCTTAACAAAAGCGAGTCCTCGAAGGACTCCAAGGATTTTTATTCTTCCTGAGACCCACATTTTTTCACTAAAGTCATCCATTCAACCAGTCCCCGCCTATCTTATTGAAGCTCAAATCCTGTTTCCTCTGGAGAAACTTCATTGACCATGTCAGTCAAAAGTGATCATGACCTTTCTTCTACTGAATGATTATCGTACACCATTTTCATAGTTTTAGTACTATATATATATATAGTTCAGTATCGTTATAGTTTAGTTTAATGATTATAGTACACTGGCTAGGCCACTCTTGCAGCACTTACGATGCACTGAAATAATTCAGAAGGGATATGAGTTAAACATGTTTATTAAAAATTCGTTAATAATTGGAAGTAAATAGGTTTTACTATTATCAAGGAAGAAGAATTCTCTCTGCCCTTCAAGGTCCTTCTAGCCAGACCGAGAATCAGATTGACATGAGACAGATTAACAAAGAAAATCAAACTTAATTTCACAGGTACAGGGAATCCTTGCAGACATGGATATTGCAAAGACATTCAGGCAAAATGAGGTATAAATGTCATCCTGAACTAAGGAGAAGAGGGTAAGGATCGGGGACTTCAAAGGGAAGAAAAGCAATTCTGAGGAGATGAAAATAGAGTAAATCCTTGATAAACAAATGTTTGCTGGGCCCTTTAGAAAAAAAATGAGACATAAAGAACTTTAATCAAACAGGCCTTGCTAGGTTCCTCCCTTTCTACCACACCTAGGTCCTATTATGATTTTACCTATGGTGATTGCTCTTTACCTGGAGGTCTTTTAAATTTTTATAAGCAGTTGAGGGAAAGGTAAAGAGCTTTTCCTGAATCAGCTGAGTTTTTATTGCTTTTTTTTAAAAAAAATTTTATTTATTTATTTGAGAGAGAGCAAGAGAGAGAGAGAGTGCAAGAGCAGGGGAGAGAGGCAAAGGGAGAGGGAGATGTAGACTCCCCACTGAGCAGGGAGCTCCAGGACACAGGACTCAATACCAGGACCCTGGGATCATGACCTGAGCCCAAGGCAGATGGTTAACTGACTGAGCCACCTCAGTGCCTCTTGATTGCTTTTTAACTCAAAATATCTTCATGCCAAAGTGGCCCATTTAGGGGTGGCCTGCCTTTTGTCCCTATAACATTACTAAACTTCTTAGCTATAAAAAGTGGACTTCACTCAAAAATGACAGAAGTAATCACAGACAAAAAGCATCAATAGGTTTTAATATATAAAAAATGTAAATTTAACAATGCTGAGCTTTTCAAAAATCATAATTAAAATTTTAAAAGGTGAATAAGAAAGAGATGAGAGGCTCACAGTAGATAGTATAGAAAGAGATCATGACTAATTTTTTTATTTTTCACTGAATTCCACCCAAATAAATCAGAGAAAATAAAGGGTGAAATACAGTTCCTCTTCCCTGTAGTTATTGGAGTGGAATTAAGTGGGCCTGGAGAAAGAGATGAAACCCAAAGAATGGAAAGTAAATATTTAAAAAATCTTTAAAGTAAATGTTTATGTATTTCTCGTGAGAGTATATAGTGATTACTTCATCTGCTAATCTAATTCTAGCTCTAATAGAAGATAACTTGCATGTCTCTCAGAAACAATCTTGATTTTCATGTCCTTAAAACATTATGTGCACTTTATCACTTTTGAAAGCCTTTCTTAGTTTCCTTGACTGACCATCCCCCAAATGGATTTACATTGCTAACTTTGTGAAAATAATTTTCTTCGGCAAAGTCTATTGCTTAATGGCCACTACAAGACCACTTATGAAGTCTGTGAAAGGTCTCTGCAGGCAAGGTGAATAATTTAATCAGCCATTCTCCAGCACTGTCTTCGATGGATTTGCCTTTCACTTCCGCACTCTATGATCTCTCTTCTCTGCACAAACCTTTTTGTAGGCATCAAAAGAACTTCACAAAGTCTTTGTGTGAGTAAAATTATAAAGAGGTATCACATACACCAAATAAGTATCTAGATCTCAAAAACATTACAAAATATCTCCTAAAATATTTTATTATGAGACTGGAAATATGAAAATTGGCTTTATGAGAATATCACTAAGCAATTTCAGTTAAAATGTCCTTTAAAATGTATGTTTAGGAAAAAAGAAATGAGTGTGTCATTATTCCTAAAAATTTCTCTACGTAAATGTTCCAGAAGTGAAGCTCCACCTATCCTGTTTATTCTCCTACATGTCCCAAACAGCCATTCTCTCTCTCTTTTTTTCTAATCCAGCAACCTGGCTCCTCATATTTCAAAATCTCTACACCCCTGTCTTACCCAGGAAACCCACTTCTAGAATTCTAGGAAAACAGTGTCCATCGTGTCTTTCCCAGAAATCTATTGTTCCAAAACTTTAAATTAACATAGCAATAAAATTCTTGGGGTTCCTTGTCACCCTTATTTATCTATTTATTATTATTTTTTAATATAAACATGGCCTTAAGACTTCCAAGGTTGCCTTGGTAGTAAAGGGGCAATGGTACTGAGCAGCATCTTCTGGTGAATTTCATCAGCCAATCAAGTTAGGAGTTATGAACCTGAAGCCAATGGGTGCAGACCAGGGGCGGGGCTTAGAGCAAGTAACTGCCAGCGAGGTTGCAGTTGATTGCGGCTGTTCTAGGGTGAACGGAAGAGCTCTAGCCTCTGCTTCTCACTACCCCAGGATACTCCTCCTGAGACTCTGGACGGTGAGCCCTCCCGCAGTTTCCACTTCAGGAAGTTGTCCTTACCCTCTGGTACTTTCCTCCTTCGACCTTCCCTTGGAGAGGAGCAAATGCCCCCACAGTATTCCAGCTACCCATTCAGCCAGCCATTCCCTCCAGGAGTTTCTACCTTTCCTGTGGCAGCCAGATCAAGACAAATGAGCCTCTCATTTGGACTTTCTGCCCCTTGACCCCTGCCCCTCCTCCTCTGATGGAGGACGGATGACTCTTCCTCTGTCATCCTTCCCAACTACTATCTGGTTTAGGTTTGTTCCCTTTGCCTTGCTGAGGCAGGGAGAGGAAAGCACACTGATGCCCTAGTCAGTCTCCTCAGATGTATGGAGCTGAGCCGAAAGGGAGGAAGGGCTCCTTGGGAGTGAAGAGGCATTAGGAGGGCGACAGACCGCCCACATCAGGCAGAGCCCTGAGTAAGGGCTGCTGTGTGGTGTGGCAGGCCCCTGGTGGTGAATCTGTCATAAACTATTAGGCCAGAGTTTGCAGCTTGTAAGGATCACTGGGATGCCACTGTGTCCTTCTCAGGATGCTTTTGTCTGAAAATTCCTGAAAAATGTGGTGATTAAAACGAAAAAAAGACCTCCCATTTTCAGGGACAGGGAATTAGTCTTACTTCCACTTTTCCATGACAGAGAGAATTTCTTAAGGCTGACTTGACTGTTGAGGACAAAGCTACATGCCTTTTATGAGAGAGCAGTCATTAATTTAGTCCATGCATAGTGGGAATGGAGGCATTATCAAATTTATTGAAAAAGTAACGTAGGAGACCTATATGGTAATTTCAAGACAAACAAATATTTTTCTCAACGAGACACAGACTCAGATTTCTCCAAAGTTGTCAAAAGTCAGCTTAAGCTTAAGAAGAGTTTCAGTTACATTGAGAATCTCTTTAATCTCACTGCTATTTCTTTACCCATACATTTTAAAATATTAAACTAGAGTAATATTAGCACTTACATGCTAACTTAAAATGAGGTAATTTCTTAGGGTGAGACATTTGCTCGGAGAATTTGGAGTAGAGGTTGGAAAAGCCAGACTGAGTATTTGCCACATATTTACGGCCAGATACTGAAATTCTGTTGAACTTGATTATCTATATCCCTGAATTTCAAGGATAATTAAGACGGAGTAATTTTACTCTTTTCTGAAAGGAATTGATTAGGATTAAATACATAAACACTTTTTAAAGTTTTCAAATAAACAATTTTAGAAATGAGAAAAATGCTTATGGGAACATGTCTCCCTACTTTTAGTTTGGAAAATAAACTCCTTAACTGTAGTAAATTCTGCCAGCGTGTAAGAATGTGTAACTATATTGCAGAAAATACTTTTCCTTTTTTGATCAAGCCTGTTTGCTCCAGGATGTTTTAGCTTTGGAATGACAATGGGCGAGTTAATAGGTGACACTGACATTTTCCCAAATAGCTTGATGTTTAACTAAAAACAAATATCATCAAACCATCACAGTGTTGTTCCCTAAAGGCACGAACTTTTCCCAGGGCAGTGCTTTGGAATAATTGCTGCTCTTTAGAATCACTGGGAAGCTTCTGAAGTTCCCAGTACCCAGACTAGACCTCAGACTCATTAGATAAACCTCTGGGAGTGCCACCCATACATCTGTACTTTTTTTTAAGATTCTATTTTTAAGTGATTTCTACACCCAACATGGGGCTCAAACCTACAAACCCGGGACCAAGAGTCCCATGCCCTACCAACTGAGCCAGCCCGGCAACCCCGCCTCAGTATTTTCATTTTTTTATTTTTCAAAAGATTTTATTTATTTATTTGACAGAGACAGCGAGAGAGGGAACACAAGCAGGAGTGAGAGAGGGAGAAGCAGGCTCCCCGCCGAGCAGGGAGCCCAATGTGAGGCTCGATCCCAGGACCTCGATCATCATGCCCTCAGCTGAAGGCAGACACTTAATGACTGAGCCACCCAGGTGCCCCCCACCTGTATTTTTAAAACTCCCAAGTGATTCCAATTTGGAACCAAGGTTGAGAATCTCTGTCTTAGAGGGATGGCCAAACTTGCTCTGCTCCATCACTTATATGGCTATCAAGATACCCAGGTCTGCCTTCAGCTCTTGACATGTTAAAGTAAAATTAAGGAATCTATAAATCCTTTGAGGAAAAACAAAAACCAGACAAACACAAAAGAAGCCCCTGACATCAGGGAACTGGCCTAAACACTCAAAGCTAGGTATCAGTCAGTGTCGAGACCAGCTGGCCTGCTGCTTGTATGTGGTCTATATTATTCTCCTGTTGGACACAATCTCACAGAACATCAGCATCATGAGGTCACTCTAAACCTTAAAAGTGAGGGCGCCTGAGTGGGTTAAAGCCTCTGCCTTCGGCTCAGGTCATGATCTCAGGGTCCTGGGATCAAGGCCCTCATCAGGCTCCCTGCTCAGTGGGGAGCCTGCTTCCTCCTCTCTCTCTGCCTGCCTCTCTGCCTACTTGTGATCTCTCTCTGTCAAATAAATAAATAAAATCTTTAAAAAATAATAAAAAATAAATAAAATAACCTTAAAGTGAAACAGAAAGTCACCAGGCAACCCATAGATACCAAATAACCCCTCTCTTGGCTAAAATGAGTGATTTGTGCTTCTTTACCCATGACAGCTTTATCCTTGTTCCAGTCAGCCCTTCCTATAGATAAGATATGTTAAGATACCCAGCCACAGAATTATCTTTGCTTCCTGACAGCACCAATCTATAGTAAACCCTTGCTTTTCTGGACCTTCTCCAGAATCACTCGGCCAGAGCCCAGATCCACAATAATTTCAACATCCTGTTACTCAGACACACCACAGTTCCTCAGGGAACTTACTGCAACAAATGATGAACCCAACATAAGACCTCAGATGTGTTTCTGGTGGTCTTTGAATCATGGAACACTACATCAAAAACTAATGATGTACTGTATGGTGACTAACATAACACAACTAAAAAAAAAAGTCTAAGTTAAAAAAAATAAGACAAAATTACTAAACACTAAAAAAAGGAAAGAAATGATTTGAGAGGGGTGCCTGGGTGGCTCAGTGAGTTAAAACCTCTGCCTTCAGCTCAGGTCATGATCTCAGGGTTCTGGGATCAAGCCCCGCATCAGGCTCTCTGCTCAGGGGGGAGCCTGCTTCCCCATCTCTCTCTGCCTGCCTCTCTGCCTACTTGTGATCTCTCTCTCTGTGTCAAATAAATAAATAAAATCTTTTTAAAAAATTAAATTAAAATAAAATAAAATAAAATAAATAAAATAAAATAAAATAAAATAAAATAAAATGCTTATGGAGCCCAGGCTGCAAGCCGGACTGATTGAAACAGAAATATCTGGGGATAGGACCCAAGCACCAGTATCATTGTAACACCACAGGTGATGCCAAATAAATATAATAAACACAGAGAGGTAAGTTTCATAGATAGGGACCTATACATACAGGAAAACCAAGGCCAACAGCCGTGAAGGAAGCTGCCCAGATGGTCTTTCATCCTGTAAGCTGCAACCCAGCCTCCCTTTGCTTACGGGCAGTCTGACCACAGTCGGCATTTCTATGTTGGTGCTAATATGATACAACCTTTATAAATGGTGTTTACAAGGCTCTTTCATGCTAGTTTTGGAACACTGAGTGGAAAGCAGCATAAAGTATAATTATGTAAGGATGAGCCCAACATTGTAAATAAAACACAGAAGAACCATGAGATGGCATGACTGTGGTTGGTTTTTTTTCCTGTTTTTTGAAATGTTTATTTACATATTTATTTCAAAAGTGTTCAGTAAACATGTATTCATTTAATTTTTTCTTCCAAAATATTTTTATAATCAGAAAAGGGCATATAATAACATATAAATATTTAAAATTTTAAAAGACATTGAAATTAGAAATTTAAAAAGACATTGCTAGATTATGAGAGGAAGTTTGGTGATAACTAACTGATTTAGCATGGCAGCCAGATAAGACGCTAAGAGAGGACACTAGAAAATGTTAAGTCACTATTAGGAGATAGAATTGGAAAAATTCCCTGTGTGAATTTTAAGACCCCGATATAAAACACTCCTTAGCATGGGCAGCAGATGAGATTACAGACAGTAGTTATTACCTATTTCTTCAAACCAAGACACATCCCAGGACACATTGTGGCCCTTGTGGTTCCTCTTCCATGAACCAACAGTGAGATAGAACATGTAACAACTCCCCTGTTTTAAATTGTTTTGGTTTCAGCATTTTTCTTATGTTCTTGGTCACTATATAAATATACAAAAGTTAGGGAAAACCTGGTTCATCACTCCTAAATGAGATTTTAAAAAAAAGGCTATGGAATATCACCCTGGTCTATTAATTTCAGTCTGGAGAGAGCAACAAAAGAGATCAGAATATTCTGACCCTATCCCATTTCCCCCTTTGGAATATCTGCCAGAACATGCTTCCAGAGGCTCAGATAAGCTGAGGGCAAACCCCTCAGTTGTCCATCCCCAGAACTAAGTAATCTACATTGGTTTGTGGTCCCAGTAACTCGTTAGATGAAAACCCCTTTCAGACAGTTGGGTAGATGCAGGGCAAATAACAGCTGAGTAGTGCTTGGCATTGTAAGTGAATACATGGTGACGCTGGCTAGTCTCTTTCCTTTGGGGTTGTACCTTTTCTATCTCATTTAAATTGTAAGCATCATAGAAGGCAGAGACTTCCCTAAATTTGGTGGATCCTAAGATGTCACTAGAAATAATTAAGGAGAAATATGAGCTTCTTCCTTCTTCTTCTTCTTCTTCTTTTTTTTAAGAAATGCACTAGAAGGCCAGGAAGAAGGCAAATTTTACAATCCCTTGATCCTGTGAGAGTTTTGCTGAGTCTTAAGAGTTGAATTCAAATGGTCTGTAAGAAACAACAGAATGGATTTGAATTCCAGTCTGTCTAATTTCACTCTTCTTACCAAAGGAATTTCTAACACATGGGTGGAATTTTTCGGAAGTACGTTTATGACTACTTCTGAAGATCTCCCTGAAATCATTCTAATACTGTCCTTGATCTGCACAATTGGAGGTAGGTATAACTCTCTTTATTTGAGTTTATTCTATGGCTATTTCTTGTAACTGTCACCATATAGAACTGAGGAAAGTAGCAGTAATAGAAAATTAGAATTTTGTTCCTAAATTCATACTTTTAACCCAAGATTATCAACCAAATGAATCCAATGATAATCTGGCCCTGAAAAAGACATGTAGAGTCTAATTCATATTATTCATCCTCTTTTGGAATCAAAGTATTCCCACTTTTTACTTGGTAGGTCATGGTTAGATTTAAGTGATGGGAAGAATCAAAGCCGATGAGCCAAAAATCAAGAGTTGGGGTATTTTAATTGCTATCTGCGGGATCACAAACTATAGTTTCAATCCATATATTAAAGCTAGTTGTGTACCACTTTCTTCACTTGGGCGAAGAATTTTCAAAATAGGGGGCGTCTTCTGAGTGAATCAATTACTTTTTAACCACTTGGTAGAGTATCCCATAGGTTTTCTTCAAATAATAAATTATGCCTCCTTCTACGAGAAGAATACTATAGAAATCAAAAGAAAGAACTTTTTTTACATTCTTTGATTAGAAATTATATTACAAAGAGGCAGAAAACATTAAACTGAAGGAAATGCTGTGATATTGCTTATTGTATGTTGATAACCATTCATTACAGGCTTCCTAATGTGTAGTAGGCAACCAGTAATATAGGAAGCTAGCTTTTCTCATTGGGCAAATTCTTATACCTAGGTCCTCATTGTTATTTTGGGGATCAGCCAGGACATTTCATCAAAGTTTAGTTATTTATTAACGTCTTATTGTAAGATTGCTAAAGAAACTAGTATCTGATTTATAGCATGTACAAAAAATTGCTATAAATATTTTAGTAATAACCCAAGAACCAATGACTTCCAGCAATATTTACTAAAGATACTAAGGAAATGAGTTACTTCATAAAAGAGGTAAATACAGAATCTAACAGATTAAGAATTTTACCGATTCAGTGTGCTTAAGAGAGAGAAGGCTTCAATTACAGGAATTAAGTAAGTGAAAAGTGGAACAGTATTTCATTGTCCTCAGTATTAAGAAAGCATATCAAATTAAAGTTCCATAAATGTGATATTTCACTGCCTTTCAGTAAAGATGTATTTTTTTGCAGCATTTTTGAATCTACATTTAAAAGACTTTCCAATTCCTCTCCCTGTGATATTATTTTTAATTGGATGCAGTTTTGAAATACTAAGTTTTACATCTGAGCAGGTATGTATAGTAAATATGAGTATTTTGTA
Organism: Ailurus styani; assembly: GCA_002007465.1. Classification (NCBI taxonomy): domain Eukaryota; kingdom Metazoa; phylum Chordata; class Mammalia; order Carnivora; family Ailuridae; genus Ailurus; species Ailurus styani. The sequence continues at coordinate 4,407,397 of LNAC01000059.1, forward strand.
CTCTATCTCAAATTCATACAAATACAAAGATGGCTTAAGGAAGTTTGCAAAAATACTTGCCAGTTCACTGCTCTGCCAGTCGATGGTTGCTTGTGATATGGATGACCTCAGATCAGATGTGTGAAAAAAGGAACCAAGGGTGACAGAGCTGAGATCCAGCTAAAAGTAGTCAAAACAGAGCCTCCATCTGTAAGGAAGTGGGCAGCTGGGAGAATGAGTTCACATACCCTACTAAGAGTGTGAGCGGCTAATGACAGTTTAAGCAGAATTCAACAGCTTAGACAAAAATTGGTTTGCTTTTTCTTTAAAGATTTCATTTATTCGTTTGTCAGAGAGACAGAGAGCACAAGCAGAGAGATCTGCAAGGAGAGGGAGAAGCAGGCTCCCTGCTGAGCAAAGAGCCTGATATGGGACTCTATCCCAGAACCCTGGGATCGTGATCTGAGCCAAAGGCAGACACTTAACCAACTGAGCTACTCAGGCATCCCAAGAATTAGTTAATAAGATAGAAGCCCAGAGCCCCTGAGCAGCTGGTACAGGACTCTAGTAGCAAGAGAATTCTGACATTGAACCAATCTATTGCCTATGTTAGGAATGGTTTACAGGGTTCCCATTAGAATAGAGGCTAAGTCTTTAAGTGTGTATCTTATAAGATCTCAAGAAACAGAAGTTGAACCTCTTACCTGGAGTTGGAAGTGAGGAAGAAGGCAAACCACAGGTGTAGTCAAGACAGCTACAGTGTTATAAATAGTTGAGAACAGCTGGAGTCAGGTAGAGGAGAGAGACTATCTTTACTGTAAGGGATGTAGAACGCATCATTGACACATTAAAAAGTTCTCCAGCCCCAGGGTTGGCAGCAAATTTTTTTCTATAAAAGGCCATATAGTAAATATTTTAGATTATCCAAGCCATGTGAGGTCTGTCATAATTACTCAAACTCTGCCATTATCGTTCAAAAGTGACCATGGGCAATATGTAAGTGAGAAGCATGGCTGTGTTCTAATAAGACTTTATTTTACAAAAACAAGCATTGAGTCAGATGTGGCCCTGGTCCATAGTTCTCCACCACCTGCTCTAGTCAATCAGAGTGTGAATGAGAACATGTATAAAAACGATTGGTCTTACCAAACAAATGTAACCAGCAATATTAATGAACATTATGAAAAACATGTATCCATATAAGAACCAGATTATTACTTCATTTGTATTATAACCATACATTTTTGACTTATATGCAATTTTAAGTACTTCTATAAACTTAACTTTTCTATTTGTCAATAACCTTTTAAAAGAAGAGAACAGAGGTCAAGAACTGTGAAGGGTCTAAGATTTTACCCTGTTTCCAAATAATAAGGTAGCCTGCCACAGTTTCATGGTCCTGGCAAAAGACATGGGATGCCTCGGACCAAGAAAAGGACTTTAGTGTTTACAGCAATAGCAGAAGCCGGAGGATCAGCATTCCTGTTTCATGAGCCCAGTACCCACAGGGAGAAATAGAGGGCCCGGTGAAACCTCATATACAATGGATTGCATTATAGAAGAAACCTGAGTTTAGAGAACTTGAATATTTTGTGATGGGCAGTAAGCTCACCTGACCTCTTGCCCTAGAGGGAGACACTGCCTTATTACACTGTATGGTACAGTATACCAGTTCCCTGCTCTGAAGGGGGGCACTTGGTTCTGTCTTCCAAAGCTGTTAACCATACAAGTATTTTTAAAAGATAGTCTGGAAGAAAAGCAATCAATCAATGCCTCCACTCATAAGACATGGAGAAACACAAGAGACTCATGGAGAATCATCCCCGCAAAGATACCACTAACACAGCAGGCAATCAGTGCTTCCTTAATGAACAGAATATTGAGTGGATGCCCATAACGGGATTTATAAATATCAACTAAATATTTTGTGATAAACACCATTAATTAGTTATTTCATTAACAGCATTAACTTCCCAGTTTTTATTCCTGCTACTCTTCCACACACACCTTCTGTGTAAGCCATGGTTAATTATTTCTAGTTTCCGACATTTGATATGATTGCTTACTCCTTTGCGGATGGTTGTGCATGATAATCCATCTACCTGAAACCTGTCTTCCTCTTATATGCCTGAAGTTCTCCTCCGTATTCTCTTGTACCCATATCAGTGTACTTTCTATACCCTTTGTTTAAAAAACAAAATGGGCATGGAGATAATGCGATGGAAAATTATGAAAATCTGGAGCGCCTGGGTGGTGCAGTCAGTTAAGTGTCCGACTCTTGGTTTTGGTCAGGTCATGAACTCAAGGTGGTGAGATCAAGCCCCGCAGGGGGCTCTGTGCTCAGCGGGACTGAGCTTAAGATTCTCTTCTCCTCCCCCCCTTTCCCCCTCACTAAAATAAATAAATCTTTAAAAAAAAGGAAAGAAAATGATGAAAATCAATAGCGTCAAGATTTGAACACCTATTACATTGTGATATATCTTTTTCTCTTTTGCTAGAGCTAGGAGTGCCTGGCATGTAATCTACTAATAGAAGGATGGATAAATGAGAAAATGACATATTTTTATATTATTAGGTCCAAATGTATGCAGATGCCATACAATGGATGAGTCCAAAAGTGTTTTTTAATATATTTACACCAATAATTATCTTTAATGTTGCCTTTGACATGGATGTTTACATGCTGCAGAAGTTATTTTGGCAGGTAAGATGTTCTCTTTTGCGATGGTATCATTCACTCATGACCTGCTATATGTTGTCTATGTTCAGATTTTTTTAAATTTTGCTCTAAATTAGAAAACAAAGAAGACAAGGAAAAAGCACAAGGTGTGGGAGAAGTAACTTCAGCTTTGTATTTTAGTGAATAAACCGTATCTTAGCAATTGTCCAGCATTTTTGAAGGGTGAGGAAAAAAACTTACGGAGAAAAAAAGTAATTCTGAAAATCTGTCTGGCAGAGCTTAATGCCAGTTATAATTTTTACTCTGAGATGCTATTAGAGAGCTATTATGAAATATATTTGGTCCAGTTTTTTAATTATTTTTCATAAAAACCTTATTTTAAGTACCCACCTTCTAAAACTTCCCATATTCAAATGAACAAAAACGGAGAATACTCACAGAAACAGCTCTAACTCTAATTCACCAACTATTATGATTTTTTCTCATCATGTGATATTTAAACCCCATCAAGGAAAGACCTTGAGGAAAAGATACTCCAAATCTTAAGCAGGGTATACATTTCTTTCAAAGTAATTAAAACAGCTTTGTAAATATAAGGCCATTACCTAAACTATATTAGAAACAAAACTGTTAAAATAACTTATTTTATTTTGAGTCCAGGCAAATGGGAGTTCAGACAAATGACCAAAAGATGGTTTGGGTCATCTCTGCAGAGCCGTCTCCCGCATCTTTGTCCAAGTGTGGGGTCAGCCGAGGTGGGATGAGCTGGCTGGGCCCATGCATGTGTCTGTTGGTTCTTACTGTTAGCATTGGCTGTAGGCAATGTGTGTCACTACCATGATCTAGAAGGTTATTCCAGACTTCTTCCCATGAGAGTTGCAGAGTCTCAGACATCAACGGAAGAAGGCAAACTGCAATTTGCCAGTGCTTTTTAGGCCTGTACCTTCATCATGTTTGCTCTTGCTCCTTTTAGTTAAAGAGAAGAATGACATGACTAACCAAGTCATTGCTGGAAATAACTTTCCAGTGGTGTGAATTCAGGGAACAGAATTACTGCAACCACTTTTACAAATAGTATGCCTTGTGACTTATTGGGGTGTTGACAGCTATTTGGTGGGAGTACAAGGATTCGAGTCTCCTGACCCTCAGTCTTTTTATCTCAGAGCCTTATTTTAATTTTTCCTTTGGTAATACAACTCTCTAGACCATCAAAACCTTGCCATGAGAACCCAGCCACCCTAGAGGTAAATTATGTAGGAAGCACTGATTTTCTCCCACCATCCTAATGCTGTCACCAAGGTTCATCCACCAAAGCTCCCTCTCAGGAGATCCAGGGCTCAGCAAGGCCATATAAACATTCCATCATTGTTCCGCCACTTCTAAGATTCAGTAAGAGATGTATGACTGAGTGACTTAACCAAATCATTTAGCACTAGCACCCCACCCTCCTGAACTAGAGTCTATTCCCCAATTCATCATGCATGACTGTCCCTGTACAAATGAAGAACAAAATAATCAGAAAGAAGATACCTTTTAAGGTTTTAGTTCTTCTGAATTCTTTTTTTTTTAAACTATCTTTGGTTTTGCCTCTCTAGGTCCTATGCAATACCTCATTGCCTAGAAGGTGGTGAATAAACACGTAATAAATGAAGGAGTGAGAGCCTGTGCTTATTCATTAGAAAAAGGCATGACTTTCCTGATGTAGCAAAAACTGAGACAGGAACCTGGGGGTGTCATTTGATTTTACTTCTCTGGAGAATTGTCTTAAACAGGATTGATTGGTACACTGTTGGTGACTGTGTTTGTTGGTAAACCTTTCTGGAGGGCAGTTTGGCAATCTGTATGGAAAACCCTAAAATGGTGCATGTCTTTAATATTACTTATTGAAATTCTAAAGAAATAATTAAGGATGTATGGTAAGGTTTAGTCACAAGATCCTATATGTACATTTACATTTATATACTGCTGTTTTTATTATTGGTAGTAAGAGCATTTATAAACATCATTATGAAATTTTTATAATTTTTTACTTTTATTTTTATCTTATTTTCAAATTGAGATATAATTGACATACAACATCATATTAGTTTAAGCTATCAAATGTAATGACTTAGTCATTTTGAAATGACCAGCAAAATAAGTTTAGTTATCATCCATCACCACATAATTACAAGTTTTTTCTTATAACTTTTAATACCTACTCTCTTAGCAACTTTTAAATATACAGTACAGTATTATTAACTATAGTGACCATGCTGTACATTGCATCTCCATGTATAGGGTTATTGTAAATAAAGTAATGGGTGTAAATTTACATTATTGTATTGTAAATAATGCTGCAATGACTGTGGGGATGCATTTCTGAATTCTTTTGTGTGTGGGGGGGTTGTTGTTGTTGTTATGTTAGTCTTATAGGTAGCTTCAGGTACAGCACATTTTCTAAATCCATTTGGGAATGAAATCTTGCCACATAGCTGCCACTGGTGTAGTAAGAGGAAGCAGAAGGCAACAGGAGGAAGGCAGAGGCCAGGTTCCAGTTCTAGAATAACAGGAATTTTCTTCCCATCTTTTCTAGAGTCCTCTGCCATTTCTCTACATTCCTCCTATTATCTTATTTTCTCCTTCTTTTCCTCTTTTGGGACTTCTTTCACACTGTGTTCTTTCTTTCTATGTTAATAGGCTATGTTTCAGCTGTATGCATAGCTAAGTGTGTATATACATGTGTGTGTATTTATGGTACGTGTGCATACACCTCTACACATACATATCTATATTCAGGGGCTTGCCAAGAAAATTAAAGTTACCTTTTAATGACAATATGCTATTTCCTATAACTGGTATGTCATAGGTCCTAAGAATCTCATTGCAATATTTGCCTCTTATTTCCAGAGTAGCAAACAGAAATTTGTTAAATAAGATAACTTAAAATTTCCCTTTGATGAAATCAATGTGATTCTGTATCTCCAATCCTGATAATATACTTTTTAAAATAGAATACAAAGGCAATCTGATTTTTCTATCTGTAAAACTTCATTGCAGGTACTTTTAATAACAATTCCTGGCTTTTTGATGAATTATATATTAATTCTTTGGTATCTGGCATCTGTGAATAAATTACTTTTGAAAACCACTTCATGGTTACTATTTTCAACTATCCTTGTGAGTTCAGATCCCATGCTGACGGCGGCTGCTATAAGAGACCTTGGTAAGTATATCTTTTCTTTTATTACATTTAAAATATTATGTTCTGTACTTAATATATCTAGTTTTAAGATCTTTCATTCAATGTAGCTTTTCACTGTGTGAAATAGGATTCTGGGACATTGGGGATTGAGCATGGAGATTTAAATTAGTGATGCTTAGAACAAAATGAAATACCAGTAATGGGCTTACTTAGCATATACATATTTCATCCAATCGTGGAATAAAATGGTATTATTTGTAATCCTTGACTTTATACATGCTTCTACCTTGACTCGACAGTTCCAGGAGTGAACTATTGCAAATACATTGTGGTGACATTTCTATTGCCTAATACCCCTTTTCCTTTGACAATACTGTTATTAGGATAATGCTGTATTAATGCATTTTTTCATTTAAATTTTTTTAAAAATTTCTTTATTTTCTCAGCAAACATTTTTGTTTTCTTAATTTTTCAGTAAACATTTTTGTTTAAAAAGCAATTTGTTTTAAAAAATTGCTTTTAGAGTCATCATCACCATTAGGACCAAAAAACCTGAAAAGTAAAAAACAATAAAATCACTAATCCTACAGTGTTTTCACTGTGTACTATTTTAGAAGAAATAAATCTATATTTAAAAATAAAATACCAAGTCAACTTAACACCCCACACCCCCACACACACAAATCTAGGAGCCTCATTCAAGAAAAACAATTACCTAATTTGTTTTCCTCCAGTCACTTCTTAGTAACAAGAATTACAGCATTTGTTTTGAAATAGAATTTAATATGGCATGTGCGCATGTGCACGCACAAACACACACACACACACACACACACACACACACACATACACGCACACTTTTCTTTTTATGACCAGTTACAGGGGAAAAAGCTACTTGAGGCAAGTAGAAATAAAATAGAGGAGACACATCAATCTACCTCTATGAATAAAGGCAAGCCAATTCTTCAAAACAAAGAGATTAAGCTTGTGAAGTTAGACTTTAGGAGAAGGAAGTGCCAACATCTGTCACCCAACCCTGCCTTTATGGGCTCTCTGTCAGTGCCAGCCCCTTTTCTACTCAAAAGATTTGGTAAAGTTCTATGCTACTTGAGAGCATTACATTCTTAACTTTATAATCTTGTAATCTAGTTAGTATTCCACTGATTTCCTGGCCTGTCATTGTTGAATTTAAATAATTTATTTGTGGGGGCGCCTCAGTGGTGCAGTCGGTTAAGCACCCAGCTCTTGGTTTTCACTCTGGTCCTAGGCTCAGGGTTGTGAGATTGAGTCCGGTGTCTGACTCCACGCTCAGCATGGAGTCATCTTGAGTTTCTTTCTCTCTCTCTCTTCCTCTGGCCTTCTCCCTGCCCCCACATGAATGTTCTCTCTTTCTTTCTCTCTCTCTCTCTCTCTCTCTCTCTCTCTCTCTCGAATAAATAAATACATCTTTTTAAAAAGGGTAAATAATTTCTTGGGGTTAACTTGCAAAGTTATGCTCATACATTTTAGTCATCTTGCCATGAGTTTTGGCATTTTGTATTTCTGCTCATTTTGCATATTTAAAAAAATAATAAATATTTTTCTCTTGGTAACTTTATTTGCCTGAGTTTTCAAAGCAAGATTTTTATATTTGTTTTATTTTACTTTCACACACACACAAAGTCTACCCAGGCTTATGAGTACATGAGTATATTCACATTGTCTTTTGATGGTCGGTTGACTCCTCTTATGCTCCCATGTCAGTTGTTTATTTTCAAAATTTACATGTTGTTATAGTTCATTTTCCAAATTCAAATAGTTATACAACAGTATAAGTTAGGTTTTTCTCAGTAAGGAATAACTCTGAGTTTCAACAACTGAGTAAGAAAAAACACAGTGGCTTAAAAATAGCCGTTATTATTTCTCATGAGCCTGGCAGTTATGATGGTATGGCTGAGCTATGCTGATCTTGGCTGGGCTCGCTAATGAATCTGCGTCCATGAGAATGTCATCTAGGGGCTAAGTGATCTAGGATGGCCTCAGCTGGGAAGATCCACCTTTCTTCCACATGTTTCTCACAATCTTCCAGTGGTGCAGCCAGGGAACACTATCATGATGGTGGTAGAGATGCAAGAGATAGGAAGCAAAAATATGTCTTAAGTTTCTGCTTGCATCATGTCTCGTAACAAAACAGGTGGATCTCTTAGGTGAGAGAAACTGCAATTTTACAGCAATGGGCATGAATGCATAAAGAGGTGAAGAATTGGACCATCAAGGCACTTAAGCTTCCACAGGAACAGAATACCTTGACTTCTCTTCTCTTACAACAGCATACTTACTGTGTTAGGTTGTGCTCATAAAGTGGTTGGGTGATGTAATAACATTTCCTTCCTCTGGACATCTAGAAAATTATTAAGATGCTCAAAGTCATAGTTTTGCCACTACAAACATATTTATTAGAGAAAAATGATAAGAGATATCTAAACTATCCTCATAAATGGAGGGAAATTAGGATAGGAGTACATCATATCCAGGTGTCTCCATTTCATAGAGCTTGGTTTCTAAAATATTTGAAAGGAAAGTATAGGAAGGTCAGACAATTTCTAATCTTGCCCTAATAATACTTTGCTTAGGTACCATGTTATATAGTTTGGCTTATGAATTTCTTTTATCCCTCCATCATTGTTTTTGTCTTGCCTTAAATACATGATATTGGCTAAATCACCACATTTTTTTTAAAAAATAGTGAATTTTATGTTTTTATCTGGGCTTTAAAACAAGGAAAGACAGCTCTAGCTGATCATCTTTCTTACATAAACCATGGTCAACCACAGTTAATTTGGTTTCTAATTACAGAAGTCTAGGCAGTTTTCAAACATGACTAAAGTTTATTTAAGTACATGGGCAAAGTATGTGATATAAATCTATAGCTAAGAATATAGTCTTACTTGATAACAAAATTTTATTCTTTAATATTGATTTTTCCACCTTAAGCAAAATATTTTCTTTTCCATAGGTCTTTCTAGAAGCCTCGTCAATTTAATTAATGGAGAAAGCCTGATGACCTCTATAATGTCTTTGATTGTATTTACTAGTATTGAGGATATTGATGTAAGCCTGCAAACGAAGACAAACCATTCTTTAGGTAAGGAGTTACTCTTTTTCTAAATTTCTTAAAATCAGAACCCTATATTTTCTAAAAGCTGATGTGGGTTTTATAATATTTTATCATAAGTTATTCTTGTACAAATATAATTATATTAGTATAGTGATCTACCCTTTACAAAGCACTACCACACATCCCTTATTTAATATTCATTGTGGTTTTAGTTGAGGCTGGGTTGGGACTTTCATAAGGATGCTTATAGGCACAACAGTCCACAGACCTAGGCTGAGTCAGAATGCTTGACCAGAATAAGAAATGTTGTTTTGTAAGCGTTGAAAAGAAACTCAGAATATGAGCCAGGTAATGCATCTGCCGGTGGTGAGAGGATGCAGCTGTTGCCCTTCCCTTCACTGGAGCTGTCTCCCCACAGGCAACATCGAAAGCTGTCAGCTCAGGGACCAAGTGGAGTTATATGGCCATCTTCAGAGCCTGAGAGCAGTGCTTGTAAACAGAGAGATTACAAGTTGTTCATGAGCTCGTTTATCCGTTCAGATAGCCCTGAACATAAGTATCTTTTATTACTTTATCATGTATCTGTATATGCACATATATAAAATATATATGCACACTATGATGAATGATTATAAAATATACGGATGCGAAATATAATGTCACCAGGAGTCCCAGAAGCATCTGAAGTGCCCTTCCCTGATCAAAACCCCATACCCTCCCCCTGTAACAGTGGTTCTCAAGAGTATAGTCACTGCACTGGGTTGGGTGGTGGGAGAGGGTGTCTACAGGACCCTTTAAGGATGTCCATGAAGTCAATATTTTCAAAGTAATATTAAGAGTTATTTACTTTTTTTTACTGTGTTGCCATTTGCACTGAGTTTAGAAAAGTAATGATTGTAGACTTCTTGAGAAAATTGTTGACATATGCTATTCCACTCACTGGATGTCTTTTGTGCTCTAAAACCTTATGAAGCATTATCTCATTTCACCTTCCTATTCTCTTGAAAAAAGAGCATTTAGATAGAGCTTCCAGACCACATTCTAGTACAGCAAAGTGGTCTGTATGATGCCAAATAATAAGTTATATTGAAGTAAGACCCTTCTATTAACCCCCCTATCCCCAGCAATTCAGCATATGTCAAATTACTTTTCTAACCCCTCAAGAAGAGGAAGTTTTAGCTAGATGTAGTTGCTTTCCCTGTCCCTGGAGACTACTTCATTGTTGGGCAGCCAGGGATCTTGTTTACCTCTATTTTGACCCATCTTTGCCTCACATACTTATACTCAATGCCTAAAACTAAGAATTAAAGACTGTTCTTTCCCAAGAACACCCATTCTGGGGATCATCACTCCTCTCATGTCTTCCTCAAGGGAGCTTCTCTGAATGGTGGACAGTTACCCTATTTGGACATAAGGAGAACTCACCTTCAGCCTTGTTCTATATTCAATTAATTTACCCAGGCCATGGCAGCTTGGAACATCTGTGGCGAACCTAGAACCCCAATTTAGCACAGGAAGGTATACCCTCTTTAAGTGCCTCATAAATTCCATCTGTGGTGTGTGAGGAAGTCAACCCCCCACATACATTCAACCTCTTCCAAAATCCATATATGGCACTAAGAGGGCTTTCACCATAAAACTTCCTGAAGATGACGAAGGTGAGCAACAAAAAGATGTCTATATTCAGAAGCCTCTTAAAAACTCAAGGACCGCTCTCTCAGAAAACTGAAAAATACAAAGAGGAATAGTCATGGGTGCTGATTGGACAGATCCATGCCCAGCCTTCAAACCTGGTCCAGTATTCGACTAGGCTCCATTTAAGATAGTAAAGATTGACTACAGGATTACAGGGACGTTTATTGTTGATACCTACAATCTAATCAAGAGAACTTTCTTGATATTCACTAGCAAGCAACCAAAAAAAAAAAAAAAGAGAGAGAGAGAGAGAGAGCAGGGTGAGTAGTGATATGGAAATTCATTCATTCATTAATAAACAATTACTTATTGTAGGTACTATGTGATAGTTCCTATTCTAGGTCTTATGCTTCAACCACGAACACAATAGCCCTTGCTTTCACAGAGCTTGCTTCATAATTTTGATAAAATTAAAGGAACAGAATTTTGTGTTTAAGTTTCAGAGTAAAAACCATAAATAATCATTCTATTTAAATAACAGTAGCAACAACTACAATAATAAAAACTCTGCTGAAGGATGAAGAGAACAGTAAACTTATTTCCCCAGCCATGAGGGATTTCTCTGAATTTTTAATAGATTTGAAAGAAAAATTTCCTTTAAAAAAAAAGATGCTTAGTAAGATTTACTGTTATTTCATTTATATCAGCTGACATAATAGCGAATCAATAATTTTCATAATAATTATTATATGTAAAACTCATGTAATTATTTAAATAATGTTGCTCCATCTTCGAAGTTAGCACATATTCCATAAAGAGGAAAACTAAGAGGAGTTACTGCACTCACAGGTCCGCCCTTGCCAACTTGCATGTTAAGAGTTTAAAAACATTGTAAGAAATAATGGACTTGCTTTTGCTTTTTTCTGTCCTAATAATTCCATTTAGTATACATATTATTGATTAGAAACTGTGTTTCTTTTTTAAAAAAGAAAGCAACTTTCAAATGGGTCTTCTCAGTTCCCTACCTCCTTCTGAAATCAGAGTCTACCTCCGATCTGTTTCAGCTGCAGGCGGTGCTAGACTCCCCAAATTACCGTTATGGCTTCCCTCCATGCCTAGAGCAGGTGTGACCTGGAAAAACCAGTTGGTTTGAGCAGCCAAAACAATACAGGAGATTCACTCTGCTGGGACCCAGAAGAGGCATTCCTTTTTCTGTATTTCCTGTATGTACCTTGATAGATATAAAATATAAGTTCCCAGAGTTTAGGGATTTTCTACTTCTGATTCATCCATATCTTCAAAATTTATTGCATTGTATGGCACTGAATACATGTGTATTTCTTAATGGACACTGAAAGAAACTCTTAAACTGACTGAATTTCGCAAACTTGTATATGGCTTTCAGCATTTGAATGGAAACTGTTTCAATTTAGGAATAAGAAAATACCATACAGGGATGCCTGGGTGGCTCAGTCAGTTAAGTGTCTGCCTTCAGCTCAGGTCATGATCCCAGGGTTCTGGGACTGAGGCCCACATCGCATCTGGTTCCCTGCGCAGCGGGGAGCCTGCTTCTTCCTCTGCCTGCTGCTCTACCTACTTGTGATCTCTCTCTCTCTGACAAATAAATAAATAAAATTTAAAAAAAAAGAAAGAAAATACCATACATACCAATGGCAATGAGCTATTTTTAAAGATAAGGACAAAAAGAAAAGTGGACCCAGAGTATCACTTAAAATTAAGATCAAGTAAGTTCTTTTATCTCTTTTCTGTTTACTCCCCTTTCCTGCAGCCTTTGCCATCCTGCTTGAAATTTGGTCTTATTTTCTAGCGAGTTTCTTGTTTGGAATTCTAAGTTCAAAACTGATTCAACTGTGGATGTCTACTGTTTTTGGAGATGATGTCAATCACATAAGCCTCAGCGTTTCAGTTCTGCACCTCATCTTTTTTATTTGTAAGTCTGAGGCCTAAAACTTAATGACAGAAAAATGCAAAATAGCGATTTGGGAAAATGCATACCAGGCAAAATCTGTAAAAAAAAAAGAAAAACAAGAACAAATCCAGCTTATCTAGGAGGAATATATCCTATCAAAAGAGATAAAAATATTAGTTTCTATACAACAGAAATCAATGTCTCAAGATATGTAAAGCAAATACCATTATAAAAGCCAAAAGAATTTGACAAAATCATAATTACAATGAGATACTTTAGCATGCCTTTCCCAGATTATTTCATAACCTTGGACAAAAAATAATGATGGTTATAAAAAGATACAAATAAAAACATAAATGTTTGGTCTATAGGATATTAAACCTTTTTATCTCCCTAAACAGAATCCATATCCTTTACACATACCTGTACACAATTTACAGAAATGAACTAGACTTGAAGAGCATCTTAATAAAATCTGAAACACTGTTAAATCACAATGCATTCACAATTTACTAATTACAAAAGCAGGGTCTTTTAAAATAATCATTATAATAGACTGAAATTAAATATAATTTTCTTGATAAATTTTAGATCAAAAAAGAAATCAAAATAGAAGTTACAGATCAAGACTAAATATTAGCAAATCTATCAATGTTAATCCATTTGCCACTCCTTCCTCCTTATAGAAGTATGGCAGATATTAATAATTCACCATATTATTATTCTCTGATGCAGCCCCAGAATGTCATTCAAGACAGCTCTTCAAGACAGCCCTGTAAACGACTTGGAGTTAGCGTGGGCAGTAAATAATACCTAGTTACATAGTTACCAACTTATACTATGCCCTTCCATTTACATTTAGGAGCAAGCCAATGTTGCCTAGTCACATTTCCATGATTACTCTGGAAGTTTTAGCTAAGGCAATAGGAGGAAGGAAGGAAGGAAAGTAGGAAGGAAGGAAGGAAGGAAGGAAGGAAGGAAGGGAAAGAGAGAGAAAGGAGGGAGGGAGGAAGGAAGGAAGAAAGAAGGAAAGAAAAGAAAGGAGGGAAGGAAGGAAGGGAGGAGGGAGGGAGGGAGGAAGGAGAGAAATGAATGGATTTATCCATAATTTTGAAATAGAAAATTATTACATTAATGACAACATTTTAGATTACATAGAAAACTCAAAAGCATAAACTAATAAACTAAGCCCAAAAGGCTTTTTAATAGCTTGATGTAAGATAAAGATACAAAAAAAAATAGTGTTCTTATAAGCCAGCAGTAGCTAGTTAGAAATATAATAAAAATTTGATTCTTTTTATACTGGAAAAATATTACAAAATATAAAGAAATAAACTGAACAAGAAGTTTGAGCCTAAACATGGAAAACTATAAAAGTTTACTGAGAAATACAAAATTTGAATAAATTAAGACAGAAAATCTTTTTAGAAATGCTAGAGTAATAAGATTCATTATTTTCATGTCTGAGGAAGTAAAATCAGAATATAGGGTCTTGAGGCTTCCAAACTAATCAGTAGATTAAAGCCAGTTATAATCAAGTGAGTTTACAGAATCAAGTTAATGAATTGGGTGCCTGGGTGGCTCAGTCATTAAGTGTCTGCATTTGGCTCAGGTCATGATCCCACGGTCCTGGGATAGAGCCCCACATTGGGCTCCCTGCTCAGTGGGAAGCCTGCTTCTCCCTCTCCCACTCCCCCTGCTTGTGTTCCCTCTCTTACTGTCTCTCTCTGTCAAATAAATAAATAAATAAACTCTTAAAAAAAAGTTAATGAATTCATAGACATCAAGAGAATGGTCAGTACAGAAACATTCATTGCATACTACTTTAATTATGGATACCTAAAGTTCTGCAAAAAATACATTTGGGTAAATATAATTTCCTCTAACATTATTTAGTAAGTGAACATAGCCTCAAGATTAAATGTTATACCTCCCAAAATAATTTTAAACTTTTGGAGTTAAAAAGTTTCTATAAACATTTTAGAAAGAAAACTTCTAAAACAGAATTTCATGAAAATGAGGTACAGAGTAAATATAAATCTAATGTAAAAGGACTTTCACTCTGACCTGGCTTAATGTTTACATTATTAGTATCTTCAAGATATTCACCATAAATATTTTCCAAGTTTCACTACTACTTAGTAAATGACTATGACTAGTCCAGGACTTGATCTCCTCAAAGTGCCTATGTCCACACTTCCCTCTTATTTTATAATTCAAAACTAACCAAACAAAATGTTAGTTTCTAGCTTAGGTATCATTTCTAGCCAGGATAAAAATAAAGAATATAAAACTTGTAATTTTCCATCTCTGGAAGGGAAGTCTCTGTAGTATGATAAGGATAGTAACTTTATAAAATTAAACTGTATCACAATCTGAATCAAACAATGATAGAAATTGGGGGAGTTTGAAATTTTACTAAACAATTTAAAATATTATCTGGAAATACTGATTGTGAAAACAGACAAGATAACTTTAAGAAAAATGAAGAACTTTATCTATTAGGTAGGTATTAAACATTTAGCAAGCCACCAGTAATTAAAATACAACTACTGTAACAAAGTACTGTAAAGTAAGCAAAAAATGGAGGGGCAAAGAACTGACCCAAATATACCTGGCAATTGATAAATATGGCAATATGATGAAACTGGCATACCACAATATTCTTTACTATTAAAACAAAAATGTTAATGTTTATTACTAGAACATCTGCTAAACAATAAGTGAAAAAAAGCTCATTACAGAACTCTATTACTGTATAATCTTATTATTTTTTTAATGTGTGACTTTGTGTGCATGCATGTCGTATATATGCCATCTTGGGTGTTGACTGGGCGTTCCACTCCTCTTAAAGATCTTGATCCAATTATCTTAAATTCCCAAGTCTATACCTATGAACACTCAAAGATCTCCTCGTGATTCCTGAAACTTTCTGGAGTTTAGTTCCTCATGATCTCTGCTACTTCCTTTTAAATATACAGAAGTTTTTGGTTCTTGTAAATTTTACTGAAGATGGGGATAAAGGAGCTCACAAAGGAAGTTACATTATGTAATTCATGGCTCTATGAGATCTGAGAGCTCCCTTTAATTCCTCACTTTTCCATGTTTCCTACTTAATTCTCACCACCTGTATCCAGTATAGAAATTCACCAAGTATCCTTTAATGCTTAAAGCTGCCCTCTGGGTCTCACTGTCTGTTCTCAACTAACTTATCAACTTATTTCTTCTAAACAAATAGAGTCCTCTCCATTTTAGAAATTCTAATACAAATTTTCTAAAATTATAATTATCTTCCTTGACTTAACAGTGGGGTTGTATCTCAATACACCATCCTAAGTTGAAAATATCATTAAGTAAAAAATGCATTTAGTCCACCTCACCTACCAAACATCATAGCTTAGCCCGGTCTACCTGAAACATGCTCAGAATACTTACATTAGCCTGCAGTTGGGCAAATCATCTCACACACAGCCTATTTTAGGCAAAGGTTGGACATCTCCTGTTTTCATCTTGGGCAAAATTTGTACCACTGTTGATGTTAAATTAATACTTTATTTCTCTTAAAAATAGGTGAGCTAGCCGGAATGTCTGGAATATTTACCCTGGCCATTATGGGACTTTTTTTAAATTCTACAAGTTTTAAACCAGGAGTTGAAGCACTTCTTCTTGAGTGAGTAGCTGGTATATTTTCACTTTGTTTCATGCATTAAAAGGTATAATATTGTAATAGCAACTAAATCTACATCTACATTGGTCAAAGTAAGATATTGACTCCAAAACTACCTGACTAAAAACCTTTACTAAAAACTCTTATTTGCTTGTGTCTTCTAATCCTCTAATTTTAGGCAGAACTTATAATCTTACCCTGAGTTCATGTTAGTTCTGTTTTCCTACTAATTCGCTCAAGTTTCTGACCATCTACTCAGTAATTTCCAGTATAATTTACTAGACAGGGCCAGGATTAAGGTAAGGCATGTGAGGCACTCATCTCCAGCACAAAATTTTAAAAAGTGCCCAAAAACTCAGTAATGAAGATAAATAATACTTTAGTGCAATAATTTTTTTAAAAAATTGAAATTAATACAAAAAATCCATGTTTGTGAAAATACAAAAATTTTAAATAAAGATGGAATCAATACTACAGATTAGTTCCTCTTGCCTCAGGCTCCAATATGGCTCAGCATGGTACTACTACTGGAATAGAAACCCAGCAACTTAAGGACAATGAAGAGATGGCATGCAAAGCAAATTAAAAGATTAAGCTAGAGCATTTGAAAAGGATTGGCCATGTTATGAAAGAAAATATGGCCAAATGTGCAAATGTATAAACTGCTCAAGGGCATCCAGCTTAGAGGTGATTGAAATGTGTGCCAGCATAGAAGAAGGGTGCTGCTTTCTGTGATGGTCCAACCCATAGGCTGAGAACTTGACTTAAATCACACAATGGCAACATATGTTAACAGAGGCTCTGAACATAATCAATGATTTTGGAGTTTGGGAGAACATTATAGAAAATAGAGTAAAGTTTAAAGTATAGAATTTTATAGAATTTTGAAGCACTTACTAAATTTCATGTCAATTACAGTGGAAGCCAATTATACCAGCAGCTAGGCAGAATTACTTGCCACAGTTAATTGCTGGAGGAAGAGTTAAAAATGTTATGTGTTTCAACTCTGCCTTTGGGAAGTGATTCTGAAGACTCATTTCACCTTTCTGTTCTAACTGAAACCTGGGTCTCCCCTGACATTACTTCCCTTGCATCCCTTAAAAGCTTTTCTCACTCGTCCCTGGTACTACTGTGCCTAGAGCTGTGGTAGGTGATCTCTCTGTACCTCAAAGTCATTTCTAGATCATTCTTTATCATTCTTCCCTAGAAAAACCCAGTTTTGAAGCTCATGCCATCAGATTACACATCTGCCACCCTATTGGTCGAGTTATATCTAGAGCCTGGAATCACACTCTCCATTTCATGAAGATTTGGCTCCCCCTCAGTGTGACTGTCTGCAACACCATTACCCTATCACCATTCTTAGTGATGTTAATCACTATCCACACAGTTGATCTTTCTACTCCACCTTTCAGTTCCTGGACCTTCTCTCCTCCTATGAGCATGTTTCCCACCTTGCTTGAAAGACAAGGGAGGTCGGGCACCCCTGTCCAGAAAGTCCTCAGTCCCCAAGATGACCGCTCGAGGCCCATCTGGGTCAGTTGGCAGCTGACCAGGTGGGTCAGCAGCCCCCCCCCCGCTCCCCTGTCTACCTCGACCTGGCCTACCTGCCCAGCGGGAGCAGCACCTGGCTGGTGGACTAGGAGTTCCGGCGGGTGCATGCGCTCTACTATATCATCAGTGGCCAGGACCAGCGCAAGGAAGAGGGCATGCAGGCTGTCCTGGACGCCCTGCTGGCCGGCAAGCAGCAGTGGGACTGTGACCTCCAGGTGACCCTGATCCTCACCTTCAATTTGGTGGCAGCCAAATTCGGCCACCCACTAAATGACCACGTCATAATCTCAATTTCAAGAATCTTACAGTCTAAAATATGATGTGTGTCATCTCCTACTCTCCAAGATAGTAGAAATCTAGGATAACAATGGTAAATCCTCCTATACCCTACAGTAATCTGCAGCAAGACCTTGCTAGTAGTCTCTAAGAGAAGAGATACATCATCTCCCATGTTTTCAGCTTACAGCCTCTAGGACCCCGATTAGACAATTCTGCAATCACACTGAGACTACACTGTGTCAATCCTGTGATCTTTTACTGATCCTCAGCAGCCTCGCTTCCTCCTTACCCAGATCATTTCTTCTGTTTAAAACCATCTAATAACTGGCTACAGGTCAAAGCTGTTTTAATGGCAAACAGAGACCTATGTCCCCCTCATTTCCACCATTCTCACCCTCACTGAACCCGCCGGAGCCACACTGATCACTCCGCTGTTCTTCAGACTTGCCCAACATGCTCCCTATTTGTGCTTCTTCTGTCCTTGTGTTTCTGTTCCTGAAATGCTCTTCCCCTCCATGTTGGCAGAGTGGACGCCTTACTTCTTTCATGCTTCTATTTATACATCACCTTGCTGAAAGAAATTCCCAAAATAGAAACTACTTCCTTGCCAGGCTACAATATCTTTTATTCCTGACAAATTGACATCCCAACAACATTCAATCCATAGGTCATGTCATTTCTCTAGGCTAGTGGCTGTGCAACGTCAGGCAATAAAAATAATATAGTTGTTTGGATCTGTTGAACCAAAATCATAGGACTTCTGATTTTTTAAAAAAAATTTTAAAAATTATCCCCTGATGACACTTACATACAGACAGGGTTGTGACCCTTTGCTACATAAAAGATTTAGATTTATTAAGATACTCATGATCACCAAATAAAAGGGAAGGACTTTTTTTTAAAACAGTCAGAAACACTTTTTCAGTGTGCCTGAATAAATTATTGCAACCACACACGTGCACACACCCATGCACAAGGACATGCACACGTCCGTGAGATGGGTTGGAGCTTGGTTGTTCGGCTCACACCCACCTTGAATTTGATAGACTGATTCCTTGAAGAATCTGGTTTCCTCCTCATCAGGTTTCTCCCATTAATTTCTACCACATATGAAAGGGTCTTGACAGCACCTCAATATTTGCTGCTTAATTGATTTGATTACATTTTATGCTCATTTAATGAGACTGTTATATTTGGTATTCAGCAGCATTTTTCCACAATGTTAGGAAAATTTTTCAATTATGTCATTGTTAAATGAAGAGAAAAGTATGACAGTCGTTCATATTCACCATTCGCTTGACTAAATTATGCTACTCAGTGTTCACAAGGGATTTCATTAATTGTATGGGTAGGTGAGTATAATGCTTTGAGGGATTTTATTTTATTATTTTTTGGGGGGTGCCTATGCACATGGTGCAACAATTGGATTTGTTTTTGATAGTGAAGTCAAAAGAAGGATAAAAAACACAAAAATTACACAATTTTCATAAAATATATCATAGAGTGTTTCCATCTAAGTTAACATTGGATGCAGCATTTAAATCCAGAAGCTAACAGAATTAAAAGCATGGCCATGCATATGTAAGAAAGGGCTGATAATTTACAGCCTACAGTAATTAGCCTAAGTTTGGTCACAGAAACAGTATTTTGAAGGATTTGCCTTAATATTTCCTGGACTAGAATGTTTTACATGCAATTTTTCTCTGATAAGGCCTAGGTATTCGTGCCTCTTAAATACTGCTCAGAACTGAAAACTCATATTACTGCAACAGAAAAAGAGTTGTTTTTAGTGTTGGATCTGGTTTTTGGCAAATCCATTTTTCTGGAGAAGGGACAACCATTCTTTTTAAGGGTTCCAGGGACTGTCTAGAAGCATATGGTTAAACCAAGCTACCTTCAACTCATGAAAGTGGTATTCATGTCCCCTTCTAATCTTTTCAATTTATTTTTTTGTTAATACAATATTGTGACATTCAACACAGGAAATCTATAGAAAGATAACAAGAAGTACATTTTGAATAGCCTCCGATGGTCCCAACATCAAAACATGAAAAATACTGGTAACTGAATGTCCTTTTCCAAATTCCTTTGCCTGTAACAGATGAGAACATGCACTTCGGAGTGATGTAGAGTTTTCCTGGGCTCTTGGGCATTTGAATGTACATATTTTCACAAATCCCAAAAGGAGAAATCTACAAAGGCATTCATTTGAATAAAGGATTAATTCACATCTTCTAAGTGCTAGCTAGATTTTGGGATAAGTCTTAATTCTATCACTATGTAAAACAGACTAGCAGTTCAGTATTTCTTTTAAAGATAAATAATTTTAGCTCTTCCTAACAATACAAGGAGTTCACAACCAGGATTTTCAAGCTACGTAAACCATGATGCCTGAATGAACCAAAACATGTTTTCAGAATCAATCCCAAAAGAAAGACACTAACTTACATGTAGTTGCTTTAGAATTGTTTACTTGCCTGACTGCTCCTTTCTCCCAGTTAAATTATAAGCCCTTTGAGTGTAGGTAAATGCCTTATTCATCTGTATTTTCTTGATTAGGCCTAGTACAATGCCTCACATGGATAATACCACATTGTGATAAATGTGTTAGATTAGTTAACTGTAATTAACTACATTCAATTTTTTTTTTGGCAAATGCAGATTCTGGAATTGCCTATCATTTGTTGCTTTTCTTATGGTGTTTACCTTCGTTGGACTTCTAATTCCTGCACATACATATTTATATATATCATTTTCTGACATATATTATTCATTAAATATCTATTTCACACTTATTGTTTTAAGGTAAGAATGTCATTTGAATTTTTCTATTTATAGGACATTAAGTAAGCCCAAAGATATTTTTTAAATAAATAAGTTTCATTCCTTAGAATGAAAATGGAGAATTGCCTCTTTTTTTTTTTAATTTTATTTTTATTCTTTGCCCAAGGGGTACAGGTCTGTGAATCATCAGGCTTACATCTTTCACAGCACTCACCAAAGCACAAACCCTCCCCAATGTCCATAACCCATCCACCCTATCCCTACCCTCCCACCCCCCAGTAACCCTCAGTTTGTTTTGTGAGATTAGGAGTCTCTTATGGTTTGTGTCCTTCCCCATCCCATCTTGTTTCATTATTTTTCCCTCCCTACCCCCCACGACCCCCCACCCTGCCCCTCAAGTTCCTCATATCAGAGAGATCATATGATAATTGTCTTTCTCTGATTGACTTATTTCACTCAGCATAATACCCTCCAGTTCCATCCATGTCGTTGCAAACGGCAAGATTTCGTTTCTTTTGATAGCTGCATAGTATTCCATTGTATATCTATACCACATCTTCTTTATCCAGGAGAATTGCCTCTTGAACTTGCCAAAGAATCATTAGCAAATTACTGTTTTGGTGGGGTTTTTTGTTCAATTTCTAACTGCATGTCAAAGCAATCCAAGCACTCTCTAAAATTTTTGAAAATGAGAAGGAAAACAATCTTTCATAATTTTACTGCCCAGGGAATACTGCTGTTAATGTTGTTAATAATACTGGTATGTTTTGTCCAGTGTTATTTTTTCCTATGAGGTTTCATAAAGTTCAGCACCGAACATAAATAAAAATTTTTTGTTGCTTTTGTTTACTTAATGTTGTATAACAAATAATTTCCGTCTGATTAATTATAGTTACAAATAGATTTTTAAAAATCATTTTGAAGTCCTCTTTATACATGTCCTTAAATAATTTTTGTAGTCCCCTTTTCAGCGGTAAAAGGCAGGAAAGAGTCTGCCCATGTAAGTGAGAAGGACGTGACACAGGAGGAAAAACCACCATGGCTACACTCTCCAGATTCTATCCCTCATATTGCTAGCATTCTACCTCCTTCGAGTAGTTTTTCTAGAAGTCAACATCGATCGGCTAGTGCCAATTAAATGGAAATTACTACCAAATAATCAGATACAATTAGTGTAAAATGTACGAGAAATGTGATTAAAAGAAAAACTAGAAACCAATCTGCCAATATTGTATAGATTCAGCAAGGTTAAAATCTACAAAGAACAAAGAAGGGGAAGACATTTTTCCCCCTCAGTTCTTATTCATTAGATTTGTTTTTATTTCTTTTTGGAATTCAGAATAGAATATATCTACAAAACATCTCCAACTTTTTCTTTTCTACCTCAAGAAATGTGGAATTACCCTACTACAAACTTCATAGAAGGAAACTAAAAGAATAATGCCATCCTCTTGTCATCTCTCTCAATGAAATGCCCTTCTGCCTTTTTTTGGTGCCCTGCTAACAGTGTGTGAAAGATGGTCCCTTTGTCTGAGAGTCGGCCATTCCACAGGGAATAAATTGGAATAGAGCAGGATGAAATGGGAAGAAAAATATCTATGGCAAGAGTAACTTTTGAAAATCTCTTTTGTCTTTTAGACTTCTGGTCTTTCTAATAATGAGCCCTATTTTGTCTCAACTTGGTCACGGGTTCAGTTGGCGCTGGGCATTCATAATGGTCTGGAGTGAAATGAAAGGAACGCCTAATATAAACATGGCTCTTCTGCTGGCCTACTCTGACCTTTCTCTCAGCTCTGAGAGGGAAAAGTCTCAAGTAAAGATAAATGAATTTTTTTTGTTTGAGCATTTTATGAATACTGTTTGCTGTGTACTAAAATACATTTTTTGTAGTGAGATAGCTCAGTCCCACGTGGACTGCGGGAGTGATTTAGCTATGATGGCAAGATTCGGGAGAGGAAAAACAACTGGCAACTTTCCTCTTCTTAGAGAACATTCTGGCTTAGGAATCCCTAAACTCTTACCTTAACATTATAATCATGTTTTTCATTGCAAGAGCAATAAAACCACAAAAGACAAGAGAGGTGAACACACCTGTCCCTATTCTTACTTTTCTAACACATGATTGAATGATTTGGGTTTATCTTTTCTGACCTCTTTTTTTTTTATGATTTTATTTATTGATTTGAGAGAGAGAGAGAGAGAGAGAGAGAGCATGACCGAGAGAGCACAAGTGAGAACACAAGCAAAACGGAGCACAAGCAGAGAGAGTGGCAGAGGGAAAGTGAGAAGCAGACTCCCCACTGAGCAGGGAGCCTGATGTGGGGCTGGATCCCAGGACCCTGGGATCATGACCTGAGCCGAAGGCAGACACCTAACCTTCTGGGCCACCCAGGTGCCCCTTTCACTACACTCTTAAAATAAGTTTATTATGGGGGTGCCTGGGTGGCTTGGATGGTTAAGCATCTGCCTTTGGCTCAAGTCCTGAGCCCAGGGTCCTGGGTTGGAGCCCTGCATCAGGCTCCCTGCTCAGCTGGGAGCCTGCTTCTCCCTCTGCCTCTGCTGTTCCTCTCCTGCTTGTGTGTACTCTCTCTCTCTCTCTCCCCCTGCCAAATAAATAAATACAATATTTTAAAAAGTAAGTTTATTATGAAGGTTAAAGGAGTTAAAACTTATAAATAATTTAAAATAGTACCTGATTAGGGTGCCTGGGTGGCTTGGTCAGTTAAGCCTCCAAATCTTGGTTTTGGCTCAGGTCATGCTCATGAGATGGAATCCCGCATTGGGTTCCAAATTCTCTCTCTCCCTCTGCCCCTCCCCCCAGCAAATAAATAAATAAATAAATAGATGGATAGGTAGATAGATAGATAGATATTTTTAAAAATAGTACCTGGTATAGGGTATGTACTCAGTAAGTGTTTTTATTTTTACTTACTGCTAATAGCCACTTGAGAAAAATAGAAACCTGCTTATGATTGACTTTATTGCTTTCCATAACTTTGTGAGACCACATTTAGTAATGCTAGGAACCAGACCATTTTAAAGGTCTAGTGAAGTTACCTCTTCATTGATACTAGCCTCAAATTCTGCCTAATAGAACATAAAGGGCATGACTCTCCCTCTACCTCATTTCCAAGTAAGAACATTACAAGAAACTCTATAAGAAATTTCCTGTGAAGATATCAAGATGCATCTAACATTTCCATTGTGGGGGGGTTTTTTACACATAAATTCCAAATGCAGAGGGAAAAGCAACAAGGGAATTATTTCATGTCTAATTAGATAATAGCCCAAAAATTAAAAAATTAAACTTTCAAACACTCCTATTAAAACCAAAATTATCTGGGGTGCCCAGGTGTCTCAGTCATTAAGCATCTGCCTTCAACTCAGGTCGTGATCCCAAAGTCCTGAGATCGAACCCCGCATCAGGCTCCCTGCTCGACCGGAAGCCTGCTTCTCCCTCTTGTACTCCCCCTGCTTGTATTCCCTCTGTCACTGCCTTTCCCTCTCTCTCTCTCTCTCTCTCTCTCTCTCTCTGTCAAATAAATAAAATCTTTAAAAAAAAAACCAAAATTGTCTAATATTACATGATCTCCCCCTTCTTTTTAACTATCTCCACATGCATGAATAATCAAGGTCAGTTCAGCACCACACATCCCAACCAGTGTAATGGTAGACATTGCACATGGATCTGGATTCTGAAATTTCCAGTTGGCTGCTATTTTCTGTCTGGCCATCAGCGAGTTAATACCCACCCCATCACACATGTCAGTTTCCTCATTCCAAAAGGGACTTAATACCAGTGGTGTGCTAGAAAATGTTTAATAAGTAACTTTCTTAGGGGTCAGAGGGAGCCCTAATTGGTAGTATTTGCCAATTGCCGTTGCACAATCACTCTAACAGAACGACAATCAACTCCATAACTTCCTGAAAATTTAACGATCAGCTCTCATAAACTGGAAAAGTCAACTCCAGCACACCACTATCTCAAAGGGTTATTTGAGAAATTGAAAATGTACATAAAATGCTCAACACATTGTTTAGCATACTGTAAATGTACAATAAGTATGAACTGTAATGACGATGATAGTGATGCCACATAGACCCAATCTGAGATAAAACCCTAATAAACAAAATCATGTAGTGAGATGCCCTCACTAGTAGTAACTAGTTGAGAAGAGAGTTGCACTTCTTCCTTAATATGGCTGAACTCTCCAGCTAACTTTTTAATACTCATGAAGCAGCACTACAGGAAAGGGCTAAAAATAACTTAATCTTTTCCCTACTAGCACTCACAAAGTTAAATAACCTTGGGTAAGTAACAGTGCCCGAGTTTCCCACCTATGTAATTGGACAATACTGGTATTTACTTCATAGAATTGTAGTGAGGATTAAATAAGACTGATATATTGTGCTCTATGCTTACTACATAGATGTCAGATCGTATTACTATTAATTAACTAACTTAGTGGACCTCTACTTTGAACGCACGTTAGAATGCTTCAGGAAGTTTTAGCAAATTACTGATGCCTGTGGACTTCTGGCTCTGGCCATGATGAATAATGGATATCAGCCCTTTTTTCTATAGTAAACAGCTATTAAACCTGTTACATATATGAAGCACCCAATATATAAAGGCCCAAGAAGTGCAGCAAGGGAATTAAGAGACAAAGTTTTCTTCCCCGCCCCCACAATGTCTCTATAAGTACATGTTTACTTGTCAAACCATGTATCCTGCCTGAGTCTTGATTTGGTTCCAAACACATGGATAAAATATATGCAGAAAGACAGAGAATCCCCAGAGTACTTTCATCATGCCTGACATTTAAATTCTCTCCTACTATGAGCATTTATTGACCTAGTACAATCTAGTTTAATTTACATTGGTAAATATAGAATACGTTACAAGAAATTATCATGAATACTTACTTTGTATTTTTCTTTCTACTCTAGGTATTATTTCATGGAGTGTCGGTATGCTTAGTTTCCTTGATTGTCAATAGATTTATTTTGCCAATGGCAGTTAGTAAACTAGGTAAGCCCTAGTAATTACTAATTACAGGATAAGCCCTACTAATTACTAGGGAACCCCTAGTAATTACTATTACTGAGTGAAGAGACAGACATTCTAAAAATGCTAAAGTATTGCTAATAATGAGGAAAGAAGCCACATAAATGAAAATCGGGTGTCTAATTGAAGAGGAAATTGGCTCTCTATAAAAAGCATATGAATAGGGGCACCTGGTTGGCTCAGTTGGTTAAGCATCCGCCTTTGGCTTAGGTCATGATCCCAGTGTCCTGGGACTGAGTTCCACACTGGGATCCCTGCTCAGCAGGGAGTGGGCTTCTCCCCCTCCTTCCCACTCATGCTTTCTCTCACTATCTCTGTCTCTCTCAAGTAAATACATAAAAAAATTTTTTTAAAAGCATATGAACAGTTTAGGCCAATAAGCTTGTAAATTTAAAAAGATTACTTATTTGCATTTGTCTAGTTTAAATAAAATAATACAATACGTTTATTCAATTATTCAACGAACTTTTACTGAAAGCTTCCTTTATGCCAGGCGCTATTCTGATAATGATGCATTATGAACACAGACAGGATTTCTATGTCAATGGAGCTTATTTTGGGAAAAAGAGAGACAGTTAACAGGCCAAATGAGGCAGGGCCAGAGAGTCATGTGCACATCAAAGTAAACAAATCACATATAAGATAGAAAATCACATGTAAGATAGAAAATACAGTGGGTCCTAGGTTCCTGAGGAAGCTAGAGACTGAGAGTGTTCAAGGAAAGAGGGTTTGACCCTTTGAGAACAAGTAGATAGTTGAGAATATCCAGATGGGAAAGGTAGGAAGGAGTTAATTAATGAAGGGCCTCAGATTTTAAGATTTTATTCTAAGAGCAAGGGGAATTCTTGGCCAGGTTTAAGCAAGTAAGTGTAATTATATGGTTAACTCTAGTTCTGTGGATAAATGATTGAAGAGCAGAGAAGCAAAATTGCAGTTGTAGGAGGCAATTGCATTATGCAGTATGCCTGTTTTCATCTTCTATTTTTTAACAAGGGAAAAATGGAGATCGAGAGAGTTAAAATTTCCTGCCCAAGGTCATGCAACAAGGTAATGGCAGTTGAGGAACTAGAAACAAATAGCCCTGATGCTTTCAATCCATTATATTCCTAGCTGCTCTATTACCCTTTCTGTTACACAGAGCTTTCATCTTAAAGGCATTTTTAATCAATCTGAGACTCCATCTTTATGAATGACATCGCATTACCCAATCTGCCTGCCTGCCTTGTATTTGCAACAAAGCCTTTCCTCTTTTCTTTTTAAAATTCTCTGAGCCTTAACATAGTAAATTGGGAAAACAAGATTGAAGAGGGGAAGTTTTGCAAAGAGTATCTATGTTCTACTTAGTAGCTAAATAAACAAAATTCTTATTGAGGAGCACATATTTATTTGCACTGAGAGCAGTGAGCATTTGCTCATGGAACATTATTGCCTTCCAAGGAAGCTTCTATGGCTCATTAAAAGGAATTTGTGTCTGATAGGAAGAGTCCTTCAAACCCTAATGAGGTCTGGAGATAAATATGTATACTTTTATATATATATATATATACACACACAATATTACATTTAGATAGGATATATATGTGTATGTATATCTATATTGATGCCTCCTACATATGCATCTCCTGCATATTTGTATATTTACCTATATTCTGTATATTTGTAAATATATACATATATATGGGATACATACATCAGGGATGTATATGTAGGAAGTATAGATATACATATACACAGATATATATCTCCTACATATATATCTCCTATATATGTATGTGTCATCTATTCTGTGTACATATATATATGATATTATTATAGGGAATTCGTTTTCATGATCAGGGAAGCTGAGAAGTCCCAAGATCTGCAGTCCAAAGGTCTGAGAACCAGGAAAGCCAATAGTTTAAGTTCCTGTCCAAAAGCAAAGGCAGGAGAGGACTGATGTCCTAACTCAAAGACTATGAGGCCGAGAGTGAATTTTCTTTTGTACTATTCAGGACTTCAGTGGTTTGGGTGAGGCTTGCCGCCAGTGAGGAGGGCAATCTGCTTTACCCAGTCTACGAAGTTAAATGTTATTCCATCCAGAAACACCTTCACAGACAAATACAGAGTAATATTACCAAATATCTGAGTATCCTGGAGCCCAGTCAAGTTGACACATAAAATTAATCTCATCTAACAAACTGGGAAAAGGGACTTTTAAAAGATGGGTAAGGTAATCAAAGACTTAATACATTCAATGTGCTAGGAAGTGTTTTCTCAGCATATAGTAAGCTCTCAATAAATATTAACTATTACTGTTATTACTATGTACCTCAGCTTTTTTGAGGAGTATCAAAGTAGAAAAGCTTGAAATTGTTAATGTCTCCATTATTAAACAATTTATGTTGAGTCTTTAACTTAAATAAAAAAATTGTTGGTGGCAGTAGGAACAAAAGGAAACTATGTAATCCATATCAAAATGGTGGTATCCTTATTATTGATAAAACATACTCTTCATACCAAAGGTCTTCTTGATGTCACATCAACAAAATATAAATCACTTTATTGTACATTTCAACACTTTCAAGAACTAACCAAATCTGCAGCCTCTGCACTCAAATTTGACAAAGATCTTGCTAATGCAGATTGGAATATGGTTGAGAAAGCAATTATACTTCAAAACCCATATGCGGTAAGCAAGTCATAACTTTTGTTTACTCCTTCAAAGTAGATATCATTACCTTAAGTCTAAATGTTATAAATATTAACTCACAGTTTCAGTACTTGTAACTGACAAGAGAAGTTGTATTGGAAACCCACTGTCATAATGGTAAGAAGGGAATCTTAATGTTGTAAATTCAAAAGAAGGAGCAATGCTTTGGAGCTCCCTATAAAAGATACCGTAAAAGAGGAGAGTGAGCCAGAGAAAATGGCTACTTTCTTATTAGATTGACAGTGACAGCCTTAGCTCAGCATTTATTTAGCATTCGTTTACACTATTATATATGCCAAGTACTTGCTAGCCCCTCACTTATGATTAATATTATTTTTTGATATCAAATAGAATTCAAAGCCAGTATCATAAATTTTAGGTGTGGGTGAGATGTCACCTCCTGCTTCTGAGATAGGCTTTAGAATATCTATGGTCAGACTTCTTAGTCATTGAAGGGTATGTAACTCCTCAGTCAGTCATGGCTGCCATAAGGAGAAGTAATAAAAGTTGTTCTGGAATCTTCTCAATGCTACTGTTGCTTTGCCATCTCCTGTGGTACATCCAGTTTCCAATGCAATGTTTCAATGCATACTGTATGATGCAGTTGTTGCAATGTTTTGCTGAGTCTTAACGATATGAGGAGCCAACTTCTAGAAGTATAGACATAAGATAATTGGTCTCTATAAAGCAGGATTCAGCAAAATCCATTTCATATCCACTAACCAGTGCTTGAAGCTCCAGCTGGGGACCAAGCCCTCTACCTATAGGAATACTGCCGTGATTTCTGGATACGACAAGTACCATGTCAAATCAAATTATTTTCTATAGTAGCTCCCAATTTCTGATTGTGGACTTTTGCTAACCTGATTGCATGAGACTCATGTAAAAAGCTTATTAAAATATGGCTTTATTTCCCAGCCCCACTCAGGAGATTCTAATAATGCAGATGGTCTGAGGTGGGTCCCGGGAATATGTGTTTTTATTCCATTTACCCAGCTGATTCCCAGCAAAGTCAAGGTTGAGGCCCCCACTCTGATACTTGATCTGTTTCAGAAGGCAGATAATCAAACATGGGGGATATTATGGTGTTATGGATAGAGCACTGGCCTTGGACTCAGGAAACTTGGGTTTATAACCTGGCTTTGTCACTTAATGAATGACTTTGTGATCTTGAGCAAACCACTTATTTTCTGTAAGCTTCAGCTTTTCTCAACTGTAAAACGAAGTTATCCATAATCCCCATCTCCTAGTGCTAAGTTCATTTTCTGCTCTACCTTAAGTGATTAAGTTAAGGCAGTGACTGTCAAACTTTAGCAGCAGCAAGAATCACGGACTGCTTTGTACAAACACAGATTGCTGCCGTGTTCCCCAGACTTTCTGATTTAGCAGGTCTGCACTGGGGTCTTGGAATGTGCATTTCTAACAATTTCCACGTGACGTTGAGGCTGCTGGGGGTCCACACTTTCAGAACCATTGGTTTAAAATGGGATCATACATGTGGCAGCTTTTATAAAATGTCAGTAATGCCATGTAAACGTAAAAACAGGATAACTCCTTTCCTCTAAGACTGGCAATTATTTTACCTACTGTGAAATGATGAGGAAAGTCATTTTTCTGTATATAATAGATTTTCTAAAATTTTTCAAACCAAATTTTTAGGTGAATTATTTGAGGGTTATGCTAAACAATATGTTATTATTCATGTATTTGGGTTTTGTTTTGTTTTGTTTTTATTTCTGTTGCACTTAGTTGAGCCAAGGAGACCAAACAGAACATCCAAAGGTGACATGTCTAGACTGTAACAAGGAAATAGATGGGACCCTTAACATTGAAGCAATGGAGCTGGCCAACAGGCGTCTCTTGTCGGCACAAATAGTTAGTACTTGACCATACACTTTTAAAATGATATCTGGGCCTAAAATTATCCTGAGAACTTTTTCCTTCACTAAAGACATCTGGATTATGCTTACCTGCCTAGCTTAAGAGATTGTTACAAAGGCAAAGGGAAGTTTGGCATTATCTTAGGAATCCATTTGACTGCCAAAAGAAGGAAAAAGGGAAATAGATCCATCCAAATTAGCCTAAGTAAAAGGTGATTTATTGAGAGGATTTGGGAATTTCACAGACACCAGGGCAGGAATTACAGGGGAACTGAATGTTCAGGTGTGTTATGCAACCGTTTCCACAGCACTGCCCATCTCTGGGTCCACGCCAGTTTTTCATGAAAGATACCACCAACTCTGCTAATAGCTACAGGTAGAGAGTAGTTTTCAGATCAAATCTTGGATAAAAGTTAGAGAAATTCTGTGGCACAGCAGCATACTAAACTCTCTGGGAAATTGCTAATAGCCTAGTTACCATTTACTATCCAGGTCAGGATCTTGACTCGTTGCCATGACTCATGCTCTCACAGTGTTCATGGTGGGCCTTCCTCATTGCATATGGACTCTCATGCATGTCTCAGCTATTTGAGCCATACAGAATTCCAAGCATTCTACGTGTTAATTCTCACTTGGGAAATGGAAGGTCTATAGGGTACGATTGTTCTCTCTTCAGCATTAGTCCTAGCAGAGAGGTTGACTCTCAAAGGCAACTTTTCCAAGGACCTAAATAATTTAAGCATCTGAGGCAGTCCCATGAAGGATGAACTTATGCCCATGTAGTGCTTTGTTCCACCAGCAGATTTTATGATATCATATCTTTGAGTCACTCGCAGATTTTTTATTTATTTCAGGAAAATACAAGAACCCTCCAAATCAATACAGGAGACTCCATTTTAAGTCTTGCTTTCATTAGTAATGTGACTCAGGACTTTTTCTTTTTAGTCTCTATTCTCCCCATTGGTAAAAGAGGAAAATGCTAACTGCAAGACCTCTTAGATTTTTTTCCACTTGTGATATTCCATGTTTTCTGCAATATACATTCCATGTACTTTTTTGGTTTCTTGCCCTAAATGTTTGTTTTCTACCATTATATCTTTGTTGATTTTGTGCTGCGTATTGAGTCTTAACCAGGATATCCTATTTTTTAAAGTAGGTTGAATCTTTCTGTTCTGTTCTCCAGCTCTTTATCTCATCTCGCATCTTTTTAGCGCCTCTTTGTTCTGGCACATCTTCATGTTTACCTTGGTTCATTAATTTGGTTTCTGCAACCTCAGTTCTAATGCTCACTGCTCCAACCATAATATTAATTAGTCTATTAGAGTTTTCAAAGCTTTGAGAGCTTTTATTTAAATCTCATCCAGTTATATTAACCAGGGCAATACCGTCCCTACTGATGTACATTAGAAGAGGAAGCACGGTATGATGAGACAGTGCTATAGGAGAGGCAACATCCCCCAACCATAATGGGGGAAGGGGAGACAGACTTTAAATTCAGAGAAATTCAGAGAATTTCTAATGTGATCTTGGGGAAAATGCTTAACTCTCTGTGTCTCAGCTTTCTCATCTATGAAATACAGATTAGAATATCTTTCCCATAAATTTCCTGCAAGAATTGAAGAATTCTATGCAAGATATATATAAATCAGTTAATTTCATAGTATGGTAGGGAGCCCAATAAATGGCAGTTATTTTAAGGAATCAACTGTTCTCTAAATTCTCCTTACATTTTGGTATGAATGATCATTTAAGAATTAAAATTTTTCTAGAGTCTGTTTTGTCCTTTGTGTTGCTAAGCTTTCATGAGTTTCCTACTACTTTCAGCTTTCTTATTTTTCTACAGACTATGGTGTTTACTTTTGAGGATATTGAAAATGTGCTCATCTCAACATTATTTTATAAGTATTTTAACTAATTTTAAGAAGAATATTACTCTTTTGAGTTCCTTCCTGTGTTACAGACAAATGACCTTTGTTCCCTCATTCTTAAACTTAGTTTTATCCTGGGGCCCCTGGGTGGCTCAGTCAGTTAAGCCTCTGCCTTCAGCTCAAGTCATGATCCCAGGGTCCTGGGATCGAGTCCTAAGCGCTACATCAGGCTCCCTGCTCAGTGGGAGTATGCTTCTCTCTGCCTCTGCCCCTCCCTGCTTCTTATTCATTCTCTCTCTCTCTCTCTCAAATAAATAAAATCTTTTAAAAAATTAGTTTTATCCCATTCTGGTATCCCTCAAGAGCAAACTGCATTTTAATATCCATAAATGATTGTGCAGATGTGTTCTATGGAAGCAAAAGTCTTTACTTATATCATACATTGCAATTTAGGAAGCTGGTCCATACAATGATTTTGGACAGTGAGGCCGGGGCAGTGTCAGGGGCTTCTCCAGCATCAGAGGTAGTGCCAGAAGCAAAGTGGCCTCTCAGTATATGGACTGAATGAAGAAATGACTGCTTTCTGTCCCACAGAAGCCATTCATTTAGTCCTTATAATAGACTGGCGAAAACGGAGTAGTGTTGTCAAAATATTTGGAGAAATTAAATCAAAGATATAAACCAGGATTCTCTACTAGAGCAATTCTCAGAGTCTTTGATTTTCTAATGTGCATCATAAACTTTGAAGATGGGATACACTTGGAGCAGAAAGTTCCCATAGTTATTTGGCCACAGAATGCCACTTATTTTTGAAAGCCTAATTAAATCTAGTAGGAACCTAGTTTCCCACAGAATCAGTTTGCTTTTACCCAGAGTTCAGACAGACCTTCTGCACTGATCCAAGGTCTGGACTGCCTAGAAACATTCTTTTTATAGAGATAGTGGATTATTTAGGGATTTTGACATCTTTCTCACAGACTACCTTTCCATAAGGAAACACCAAGTTGTTATGGTCATTCATGCTATGTAATAATCTGTACCTTTCTTTTAGGCAAGCTACCAGAGACAATACAGGAATGAGACTCTGTCCCAGAGTGCAGTCCAGGTGCTGGTCGGTGCCGCGGGAAGTTTTGGAGAGAAGAAGGGAGAGTAAGTACATTCCATCCTAAGCCCCTGCATTAGGAAATGGTGCAAGTGAGTTTGCTTGCTCTTTCCGGTAACTTGGGATCATCCGGTAACTCGTGTGCAAGCCACAGCCTGCTCTGCACCCCCAAATCAGGACAAATCACTTCCTTTCAGTTTCCCAGCATGCTCTCCTTATTCAGACTCCTGCACATTTGAATGTATTACTGCTGCTGGCTGAGACACGAGTCTTGCCTTCCTCCTTTCGGCCCCAAAGCTGAGCTGTGGTAAAACACACTTCCTTTTAGACTGCGCGAATGCCTCTCTAAACTCAAAGACTCCCTTCATTCCTCCACGCACATCAATGGATATTCTCTCTTAATACCCAGCATCGTTTTGTAATAGCTTTTTTTGCTGTAAGCCTCTGTAGTACACGGCAAGTTCCTTGAAGTCCGCGTATTAGTCTCAGATCCCCTCGGAAGGACGAAGGATGGATGAGTGGGCTAAGGGGAGAGTTAAACTGCCATGCAGTTAACAACGATGTCACCCAGAGCCCGGACATAACATTCCTTCTTGTTCCAAACCACACTCCTGTGTCCCCTGGGTGGCTCAGTCTGTTAAGCATCTGCCTTCAGCTCAGGTCATGGTCCCAGGGTCCCGGGATCAGGCCCCATGCTGGGCTCCCCGCTCAGCGGGGACTCTGCTTCTCCCTCTGCCTGCTGCTCCCCCGGCTTGTGATTTCTCTTGCTCTCTCTGATAAATAAAGTCTTAAAAAAAATAAAATAATAAAATAAAATAAACCACACTCCTACTACCGAAAACACCTAAATTCCCTGTTCAAACGGTCCCAAAGCTCATTTGTAAGGTCTTCTTGGGCCTTTCCCCTGGGCCATTATCTCGCAAACAAACTGGGCCCTTGGTGTGCACCTGCTGAAAGCTAAGAGAAGTGCCAGTATGGTGTCCGGCCAGGAGCGGTGGCATGTGGCACAGAGAGGGATAAAGCCCTGTGTGGGAAGAGAAGCAGCCAGATGCTGGAGCACAGTCTCATTCCAGTTTCAATACAGATTTCAAAGAGTATAAGAGATTCCACTTCAAGCCTAGCCATACAAGTCATTATGGAGTACTTGTCAATGTAGGAAGATGAAATACATCTTACTTAAAATTTTGTTTTCTTGATGAATGAGCTGTAAGGACAAGGGCCTCTATTTGCCCCCTCGCTCTAGGCCATTTGAATGCTTACAGGAAAGACACTGGGAAAGAGGGCTGACCAAATGTGATCACTTAGAAACAATATGATGCACTTTAAAGACAGATGCATGGCGTACAGTGAAAGTTTTTAAATGGATGAATAAATAATATGCTGAAAAGCATTATCACTGCATTGTTCGGAAGTTAATACATTAACAAAAAAAAGCAATATAGAGCAATTCAACCCGTTGCCTTGATTTTTCCTCTTTAAATCCTCCAGGAAGGCAGAAGCAATGTATGCCTATGAAGACCCAGAGCAAGGAGGTCAACACTGGGGAGAAGGGAGTTAAAGGGTTGAAAGGATTCCTAGTGGACAATAAAGGCACATTTTAGAATATATTATTTTTTAGTGATTCACAAAAGAGATAATGTTATATACTAGTATGTGCAAAGTTATATGGCAGGCACTATGGGGACTATCAGGTTAAATGGAATGGTATTCCAATCCCCAGAGAACTAACTATTAATTGCACTTACAGTCAGTACTTGCCTTGGAGTTGACTTTGCCATTTGCTGGTCATTCCTATCAGTAGCCCCATGTGTTGGTGTGTCCTGTGTCAAGAAAACAAGACTAAGGAGAGAAAGAGTTGGGGGATTTAAACAAGGAAGGGCACCAGGACCTGTGCTAACTGCCTGTGTAATTGCCTGAGAAAGAATTCTTTGAATAGAGAGCTTATATTTATTAAGTACTGTGCCAAGCACAGTTTTAAACATGTTGCATGTATTACCAATCTAATGTTAAAAAATCCAGTGAGATAAGTGTTAGTATTATCTTCATTTTGCTGATGAGAAAGGTGAGGAGCAAAAAGATGGAACAATCTACCCACGGCCACTTGCTTGATCAATTACAGAGCTCACATTTGAAGCTTAAGCTGCCTCACTATCCAATTAAAGAGATCACAACTGTCTTCCTAAATCAAGAAAAATCAGGGAATGTGATGATAAAAAAATAAGAATTCGGGAGCCTGAATTGCTGACATCACAGAATTTTAGGATTCATGGGAACTTAAGAAATGACCAGATCTTAGTTGAGACATTAATTGCTTCAAGGTTTCCTGATTCCCCAACACTTCATTAAATAGTCCCCCTACTTGGATTCAGAGCACCCTATTGTTTTTTATCTCCACAGCAACACCCACTACAATTTATTGTGATTGTTATTTGCATATTTCATTCCCCTAGTCTGCTGGATCCTTCAGGGCTGGATCTGTTTTTTGTTTATGGTTTCTCCCCAGCTTTTAGCAAGGATAATATATTCAGTAGATGTTTTTTTAAAGATTTTATTTATTTATTTGACAGAGAGATACAGAGAGAGCACAAGTAGACAGAGCAGCAAGCAGAGGGAGAGGGAGAAGTAGGCTCCCAGCTCAGCTGGAGCTGGATGCGGGGCTTGATTCCAGGACCCTGGGATCATGACCTGAGTGGAAGGCAGCAGCTTAACTGACTGAGCCACTCAGGCGCCCCTTCAATAAATATTTTTAAAACTAGGAAACAATCAAGTCCTATATACATTTGTGATTTTCCATGTAATTACCGTATCATTCTATTGAGTCACCGAGAATTGAATGACTCCCTTCTTTTCAATTACATCTGTATCCCCATTGCAGAGCAACTGCTCAAATTTCAGAGTAAGAACAGTACAGTCAATAGGAAGGACAAGGTCCACCTTTGAATTTAAGTCTCCAGTACCCTTCTACTAAGCTATATTTTAAAGTAGGTCTTCAGACCCAAGGACAAAGCCCTATCCCCCTTCTGATGAAGATAACGAAAACCAAAGTATTTGGCTAACCAAGACCAAATCATAGCACATAGATATGAGCTACCTTGATAGAAAAGCCAGCAGAGACCTAGAGACAGTGGGATATATGCTACCAAACTGTTTTGGGGTTTTAAGACCACTGACTTCTCCAAGTAACCATTAACTCTTTACTCACCACTTGTATTTTCTCCATTAATTCCCCTAACTACCTGCCCAGAAGGTAAAATCAATCAAAGAGATAAGAGAATGTATGAGATAGGCTGGATGCTTCATATATACTTTCTTATTTAATTGTCCCCAACTGGCATGGATATTTTTATGTCTGTTTTGTAGAGCAAACATTTTAATGAGATAATTTGTTCATTGCCTCACCAGATAATGGGGGATCCAACATGAAAACTGGATATATTTGAATCATGTTATTCTTTTCCTCCAAGAACCTTGACCTCTCTATTTTAAACCATGTGTCGCTCTTTAATGAGTGAGCCCCGGAATCTAAGTTCATAATTATATGCCTACTTGTATCTACAACTTTGTGACTTGGACCAACACTCATGCAAGTGTCCTCTTTCCAGTTATCAATGGACAAAATCATCTTCCTGCTTTCTGACATTACTGCATTAAATCTATTCCCCAAATTTTAAAGCACGTTTAATGGTTACTTCTTTTTATCTGCAGATATATGAGTCCCGAGACAATAAAGAATTATTCTGAAAGCAAAAAACTTCTTGCCTTTATTAGAAAGGTACTGCTTAATTGGGTGTATAACACTAAAAAGGAAAAAGGGATCCCATCAAGGTAAGCGATTTTGAACCTTACTAGAAACGTTATATATTGATTTTAAATCCCCTTTTTAATTTTTTTTAATTTATATAGCATGTGACTCTAGATCTTGGGGTTATAAACTGAAGCCCCATGAAAAATTTAAAAAATAAATTCATATCCTAAATATATTGGGAAATATTTGGGGTAGTTTAT
This sequence comes from Ailurus styani, assembly GCA_002007465.1. NCBI lineage: Eukaryota > Metazoa > Chordata > Mammalia > Carnivora > Ailuridae > Ailurus > Ailurus styani. The sequence continues at coordinate 4,444,798 of LNAC01000059.1, forward strand.
AATTAAATTACTTATATACATATAAAAAGTTACTTGAAGAAAAAAGAGATAGTATAATAACTTTTTTATCATTGAAGTAAATTTCATATAACAAGATTAACCATTTTTAAGTTGTCATCCCATGTTATTTAGTACATTCACAATGTTGGGCAACCATCATCTCTTTCAAAATCCAAGACATTTTTATTGCCCCCAATGCAAATCCAGCACCCGTTAAGCAGTCACTCTCTATTCCGCCTGCCCCCCAGCTCCTGCACCGCACTAGTCTGCTTTGTCTCTTTGAATTTACCTGTCCTGAATGTTTCATATAACTATATACATGAATATATATTCATATAACTAGAATCATCCAATATATAGCTTTTTGTTTCTGGCTTCTTTCACTCAGCATAATGTTTTCATCCACATGATGGAATGTACCGTAACATAAGTTTCAGCCACTTCATAGCATGTATCAAGATTTTATTCCTTCTTATGGCTGAATAATAAACAGTTCACTGTACAGATATACCATATGTTGTTTACCCATTTATCAGTTGATGGACATTTGGGTTGTTTTCATCTTTTGGGTATTGAGAACAGTGCTGCTAAGAAGATTCACGTACAAGTATTTGAATACCTGCTTTTCACCTTTTGAGTATGCACCAAAGAGTGAAATTGCTGGATCATATGATAATTTTTTTCATATGATAATTTTATGTATAACTTATCCCGAGGAACCACCAAATTGTTTTCCACAGCTGCTAGGCAATTTCAAAACCAGGAAATATAAGTTTATCAACTTTTTTCAAGATTGGTGTAACAATGTGGGTAATTCCATATAAATGTAACTCCATATAAATTTTAGGATTTGATTAATTTTGCAAAAAAAAAAGTCATTGAGACTTTCACAGGGATTGCATTGAATCTGCAGTATTGTCATCCTAACAATATTAAGCTTTCCAATTCATGAACATGAGGTGACTTTTCATTTACTTAGATCTTCTTTAATTTCTTTCAGGAATGTCTTGTAGTTTTCAGCATACCAGTCTTTGATTAAAATTAATCCTATTTTTTTCTTTTTTGATGCTATTACAAATGAAACTGTTTTCTTAATTTCATTTTAGAATTGTTCATTCCTAGTATATGATTTCTGTATATTGACTTGTATTCTGAAGCTTTGCTGAATTCATTGATTAACTCTCCTGTTTTTTGTGAATTTGCTGGGATTTTCTGTGAAAATCTTTATCTTTATCATGTCATCTATGAATAGAGATAATTTTACTTGCTCCTTTCCAATTTGGATGCCTATTGTTTCTTAGATTCAAGAGGAGGAAATGTAGACACCTCTTCTCCATAAAACTATCAAAGATTACGTGACATCTTTAATCTACCACACTCAATAAATACAAGAAAGTTATTTTCATATTATAGGGTTTTTAAAGCCTTCAATACTGACTAAAGCTACAACTTTCTAAGTAATTACTTTTGTTGATGCAACTTAATGGAAGGGAGATTTTAAAAATTCCCGTAAAGACAAGATAAAGCTTGTCTTTGTTTGAAGGTTATTCTCTACCACCTTTCATTGTTTCCAAGGTAATTACCCATATCAGATCTCAACACAGCTAGGGGAGGAAATACAGTGCCCTCTTTAGGAGACCACAACTAATCTACTGAAGGAATTACAGGACCTAACTAATACAAGCAAATACTGGTGGACCTATTATGGAATGGATCTTCAGGGTACTGAACAACAGGGTTAGAACATAAGGCCAGGGCGCCTGGGTGGCTCAGTGGGTTAAAGCCGCTGCCTTCGGCTCAGGTCATGATCCCAGGGTCCTGGGATCGAGGCCCACATCGGGCTCTCTGCTCAGCGGGGAGCCTGCTTCCTCCTCTCTCTCTGCCTGCCTCTCTGCCTACTTGTAATCTCTCTCTCTGTGTCAAATGAATAAATAATAAAAAAAAAATCTTAAAAAAAAAAGAAGCAGATTTCTTAAAAAAAAAAAAAAAAGAACATAAGGCCAGATTCAGAAGACTTTTTTGGCATGGTGGTCTTATCCATGATTTGAGGTTCAACATTCTGTTAAGGACACTTGGAGCTGGTATTATCATACTCTTGGGATTGTTCTTTGAAGCTTGACCAGGGCAATAACCTACAATAAATGAAGTGCAGATGATAAAAACTGGAATACTTAACTAGATTATTATATGAGAATGAAGGACCCACCACATGAGTTTACCCCCCTGGGAAGGACCAGAGGACATTTACTTTCACAAGGCCACACTGAGAAACTCAGTGATAGATGTCCTCTGTAAGATATGATTGACAGTAGTTGAGGTTGCCATGGAATTAGTCTTACTAGTATCAAAAGGATTTGGGAATGGCAGGAAACAGATGGCAGCACTTCAATGTCAAAAACAAGGTGGGCATACTTTATTTTGTGGACAACAAACCTGGAATAGCAGAGCTCCTTGACCTGGGTATGGGTAACAAATAATGTGTGTCAAAGGGCCATATAGACAAATAGTTACATTTTATTTGACTTTTCTAAAAATAAAGAACTGGTCATCAATGAGATCAACTACGGCTAAGGAAGATCATGATTCCCCAAACTTTCCCTTTATCTAAGTCAGTTCTCAGAACCAGAGCCTTTGAGAAAGGTCTACAATAACACCACAAATACATAAGATAAATATTCCCTCAATCTTTTCTTAGCTAGAGCTTTAGTCAGTTTACTAAAAAAAGTACTTTTCAATGGGGAAAAAGAGATTACTCAGACTTTTTAAAAGACTTTGTGGGGGGAATATAAATAAATAAATAAACAAACAAACAAAGACCAAAGGCTTGAAATGCTATCACAATTCTCAAGTTAGAGAGGAAGCTTTTAGGCTAGATGACATATGGAAACTCTGACCCAGTCTGCTTCACAGTAATCCAGCAAGTCCACTGTGTGATTATTTCCCTAAATCTCCAAGTGTGTACTTGGGATGAATATAGTCAGTGTGTAGCTGAACATTCACATTTTCTTGCAGAATAAGAATTATTATGGCAGGAAGGTACAAGTGACCAAGCGGAACCCTGCCCAAAATAGTCATAGGAAGCAATATAGTATTCCAGGAGTAAAGAAATTAACACCAGCATTAAAGATTTATTTATTTTTATTTTATTTTAATTAATTTGACAGAGAGAGTAAGATTGCAAGTAGGCAGAGAGGCAGGCAGTGACAGAGGAAGAAGCAGGCTCCCTGCTGAGCAGAGGGGTTTGATCCCAGGACCCTGAGATCATGCCCTGAGCGGAAGGCAGAGGCTTTAACCCACTGAGCCACCCAGACGCCCCCAGCATTAAAGATTTAAAGGAATTGGGAGTAATCCCCACCATATCCCTTTCAATTCATCTATCTGGCATAACAAGTCAAAGTATAGTCACTTATAAATTTAAGCAAAGAGTAACATCAACTTTATCCATTCGTCTGTTGAAGGGCATCTTGGCTCTTTCCACATTTTAGCTATTGTGGACATTGCTGCTATAAACATTGGGGTGCATACGGTCCTTCTTTTCACTACATCTGTATCTTTGGGGTAAAAATCATGGAACACTACATCAAAAACTAATGATGTACTGTATGGTGTCTAGCATAACACAATTTTTAAAAAATGTTAAAAAAAAGAAACATTAAGTTAAATAAATAAATAAATAAATAAATAAATAAATAAATAAATAAATGTCTGGTAGGGGGAAAAAAGGTAACATCAAGTGCAATGCTGTGCCAGATATGACTTTATTGCTGAAAGAAATCAGGAAAAGCAGTTTGTATTCTAGTCCAAGATAGTGATATAGGAGACTCCTGAATTTAACTCCTTTCATCAACACACCGAATCTACAGCCACAGATGGATCACTTCCCTCTCAAAAAAATCCAGAATCTAGTGGAGTGACTCCTATACATCAGGCTAATGAGAAAATACCTGCATTGAAACAGGAAAGGCTGAGACACACTCTCAACATAAAACTCACCCCCTGACATTGAGGCATGCAATCAGAAGGGAACTCATGGCCCCGAGCTTCTCCATGAGAAATAAAGGGTTTGGATCCAACATCTAGTGGCCCAACTTTTAAGACTTCCACTTGAGAGATGGGTCCCCAAATCACCTGCCCTAAGAGATCACTGGGTTTATGTCCACAAGATCCAGAAGACTAGTGTAGACAATGAAGCAGTTCTTAATGTGCTCACAAGGACAGTGTCTCCCCGAAATGAATTTGTGCAAGAATTTGACACACCCCCTATTAGTAACAGAAAAACATATGAAAGTATAAATCTCACTGGTAAAGATAAATATATGATAAAATTCAGACTACTCTAATATTGTAACAATTGTGGGTAAATTGCATAAAAATCTAGCATAACGGTTAAAAGTCAAAAGTATTAAAAAAACAAATATAGTTACAGTAATGGATACACAAGATAAAAAGGGGTAAATATAAATTATGACTCTCAAGAAACTGGGTAAAGAAGGTGTGTACCTCAACAAAACCCACTGGTGAAAATCACACAGCTAACATCATATTCAACAGTGAAAAGCTGAAGGCTGAAAGCTTTTCCTCTAAGATCAGGAACAAGATAAGGAGGCCCACTCTCATCATTTTTATTAAACATAGTATTGGAGGTCCTAGCCAGAGTAATTAGGCAAGAAAAAAAAAGTCATCCAAATAAGAAAGAAATGAGTAAAACTGACACCTTTTGCAGATGTCATGATATATACAGAAAACCCTAAGAACTCCACCAAAAGTTAGAACTAATAAATTCAGTAAAGTTATAGGATACAAAATCAATATATAAACATCAGTAGCATTTCTATACACTAATAACAAAAGAAATTAAGAAAATCTCCCATTTATAATTGGATTAAAATGAATAAAATACCTAAGAATAATTTTAACCAAGGAGGCAAAAGACCTGTACACTGATTACTATAAGACTTTGATGAAAGAAATTGAAGAAGACACAAATAAATCTTATGCTCATGAATTAGAAGAATTAATGTTGTTAAGATGGCTATACTACCCAAAGCAATCTATAGATTTGATGTAATCCTTACCAAAATTCTGATAACATTTTTTATAAAAGTTTTTTAAAAATTCTAATATTTGTATGGAATCACAAAAGATCCCAAATAGTCAAAACAATCTTGAGAAAAAAAGAATAAAACTGGAGATATCACTCTTCTTGATTTCAAACTATATTAAAAAGCTGTAATAAGCAAATAGTAAGGTATTGGCATAAAAACAGGCACATTGATCAATGGGACAGAATAGAGAGCCCAGGAATAAACCCATGAGTATACAGGCAATTAATTTATGACAAAGGAGTCAATGATATACAATGGGTAAAGGATAGTCTCTTTAGTAAATGATGTTGGGAAAACTGTACAGCCACATGCAAAATAATGAAACTAGACCACTATCTTACACCATACTCAAAACTCAATTTGAAATGGAGTAAAGTAAGACCTGAAACCATAAAACTCCCAGAAGAAAACATGGGGGATAAACCCCATGATAGCATTCTTCCTATTCCATATTTGAGTGAAATCATATGGTATTTGTCTTTCTCTGACTGACTTATTTTGCTTAGCATAATATACTCTAGTTCCATCCATGTCATTGCAAATGCAAGATTTCATTCTTTTTGATGGCTGAGTAATATTCCATGATTTCCAAGATTGTGTATGTGTGTGAATACACACATATACCACATCTTCTTTATCAGCTAATGGACATTTAGGCTTGTTTCATAGTTTGGTTATTGTTGATAATGTTTTTATAAACATTGGGGTGCATGTGCCCCTTCAAATCTCTATTTGTGCATCTTTTGGGCAAATATCTAGTAGTGCAATTGCTGGATCATAGAGTAATTCTTATTTTTAACTTTCTGAAGAAATTCCCTACTGTCTTTCAGAGTAGCTGCACCAGTTTGCATTCCCACCAAGAGTGAAGAGCCTTCCCCTTTCTCTGCATCCTGCGTCCTTGCCAACATCTGTTGTTCCCTGAATTGTTAATCTTAGCCATTCTGACTGCTGTGGGTGGTATCTCGTCGTGGTTTTGATTTGTATTTCCCTGATAATGAGTGATGTTTAGTATCTTTTCATGTGTCTGTCAGTCATCTGGATGTCTTCTTTAGAAAAATGTCTTTTCATGTCTTCTGCCCATTTCTTAACTGGATTATTAATTTTTGGGGTGTTGAGTTTGATAAATTCTTCATAGATTTTGGATATTAATCCTTTATCAGATATGTCATTTGCAAATATCTTCTCCCATTCTGTAGGCTGCCTTTTAGTTTTATTGACTGTTTCCTTTGCTGTGCAGAATTTTTATCTTGATGAAGTCCCAGTAGTTCATTTTTGCTTTTGTTTCCTTGCCTCCAGAGATGTGTCTGCAGCCAAGGTCACAGAGGTTGCTGCCTATGTTCTCCTCTAGGATTCTGATGGTTTCCTGTCTCACATTTAGGACTTCCATCAATTTTGATTTAAATATTTTGATTAAATGTGGATGCATACTGTTCCATTACTGTGGATTCATACTGTTAAGAAAAAGAAAAAGTTTACAGAATGATATGTATGATAAAATTTCTTTTGTGTTTACAGATAATGATTACATAAGCAAAAAGATTGGACCAATATTCAAACAGTTAATAGTAATCATGTCTGGCAGGTGGAAGGAATTCCCTTTGTTTTATTAATTTTTTTAGTATTTCCAGTTTGAATTATTCCCATCTTGTGACCAAAAGTATTTCTATTAAAACTAAAAATGGATGAGAGTTGAGGAAGATGGGGGGAAAAAGAGGGGAAACAAGCCTCGAGATATCTAGCAGAGGAGGAAATTAAAAGAACAATATCTGAAGTGGGATGCCAGAAAGTGTTAGGTAGTGATTGCTCCTACCCAGAACTAAGCTGGGCTGTGTACTATAGATGGTAAGAACAGAACTGAACGTATTATGAAAATCATTCAGTGTAATTATTTTATTAGATAAAACTCTTTTTTTTGTAGATATTGCATTCTTCGTAGATGCCATAAAATTGTATTTACTGATGAATTTGAGTATATTGGATATCTTGTGATACTAATGAATATGTTTCCTATTATAATTTCTTGGATACCTGACTTAAGTGATATCTATGAGGATGAATTAATATACTCTAACTACTCTTTTCTTGCATTTTACATCGTGGAATCCCTATTTAAGGTAATCCAAAATTGTGTGTGTGTTTGTGTGTATGTGTGTGTGTATCTGTGTACGCGTGAATATGTTATATGTCTCACAGAGAGAGTCCCTAATTTCATTTTCCAACACTAACTACACCCAGTTTTCTAAAGGAGTATATGAAATTCTTTCTCACTTCTCAAATAAACTTTAAATTTTAAAGGTAAATTTTTAAGGCAACTCAGTAGAAAACATCCATACTTTAAGAACTGATTTTGCGGGACACCTGGGTGGCTCAGTTGGCTAAGCAGCTGCCTTTGGCTCAGGTCATAATCCCAGGGTCCTGGGATCAAGTCCCACATCGGGCTCCTTGCACGGCAGGGAGCCTGCTTTTCCCTCTGCCTCTGCCTGCCACTCTGCCTGCTTGTGTTCTCTCTGTCTGTCTGTCAAATAAATAAATAAAATCTTAAAAAAAAAAAGAACTGATTTCGTATTTGTAAACATAAAATTTAAAATGGTGGGCGCCTGGGTGGCTCAGTGGGTTAAGGCCTCTGCTTTCAGCTCAGGTCATGATCTCAGGGTCCTGGGATCAAGGCCCGCATCGGGCTCTCTGCTCGGCAGGGAGCCTGCTTCCTCCCCTCTCTCTGCCTGCCTCTCTGCCTACTTGTGATTTCTCTCTCTGTGTGTCAAATAAATAAATAAAATCTTTAAAAAAAAAAAAATTTAAAATGGTATGTGTCAAAGGAAGTTTCAAAGGTATTGGCAGGGTTCATAAATTTAGCAGGGTAGTGTTCATTTTATTTTTTTAATAATAGAGATAGGTAGAGTGATAGATATCCCTTCATACCTGAGAAACACTTCGTGATTTTATTTTTAGATCTAAGATAAAGGTAGTTGTAAATGAAGAAATCCACCCCAACAAACTGATAATAGTATTGTGTTACATGGCTCAAAAAGCAGAGAGTGAGTATGTGAGTATATAACATGACGGACAAAAACAAAGGAAAAGTTAGAAGCAACACCATGACACCCGCAAGGGACATCACTCCCAGTGACTGGACCTTGGGATGGATTGGTCAGCATGGATATTGGAGAGATGTTAGATTTGTGTGGAGGGTATGGAAAATGAGACATGGACGTAAAGAATAAAGAATTTCATAGGCCATGCTGTCCCTTTCACTTCCCTGGCATCATTTACTGTTTATAGTCTAATAACTTCCAAATTCATATTCCCAGCTCAGATCTTACCAAGAACCTCAGGTCATATACACAACTGATAACTGGATCTCTCCAACAAAATGCTATACAAACATCTCAAACAGCACATTCTAAAAAATTTATCTTCTCTAAACCTACTTTTCTCTCAAAATTCCACTGGAAATCCAATTTCCCAGACTAGCTCCACAATCATCTCAATACTTTCCACTTTCTTAGCTATGATTTAATATTTCAACCATTTTAATTTTAAATTAATATGATTACTTATTTGTATTTCAGACAAGTAGTCTTAAGGTAGATAAGAAAAAATCTAACTAGTGATGTTTCAGTTATTGCGGAAAATGCTGCAATAAAGGCAAAAACAATTTAACGTATTTTTTTTTTAATCAACAGATGGCTGCAATGAGGAAGGAATATTTTTTACATGCCTGGAACCTATTTGAGTTAGCAATTACATTAGTTGGCATCATAGATATAATTCTTATTGAGACAAATTCTATTACTTATACTCTTGATTTTATTCTAGCAGTAATCTTTATAAAAATTGTTCGATTTCTTCGCATACTACGTATTTTGAAGGTAAAGAACTATTAAATCATTCAATTTCAAATTTCTACTGACTGCTTCATGAAATATGGACTAAGATCAGTTTAATAGTTTTATGATTTCCACATTATATTGAGATGATGTTTAAATTTTAAATTTTATAACCCCTTCACAAATTAAATTTTATAACATATTATTATGTGAATATCCAAATTATATTTGTAGTTTATTTAACACCTGAAAGTACAGAAATACTCAGCATAGCTTTTTCTTTGAATAGAGAGCATATAAAAAATTCCATATTAATGTAAGTGTAAATTAACCCTGAAGCAATATTTATTTTTATAGGTACCTGGTATAAAAGCTGGAAATCAACAAAATAATCATGTAAACCATTCATAGTGACAAAGCAGATAGTATAAATTCATACACGTTAAGAAACCAAAAATACACATTTCATGTTATATAAATTCATAGTAATATAAAATCACAACATCAAAAATAACCTAGTACATCTTTCTATAACAAGTATGATATTATTTATCTATTTGATTATTTCAATGACATGGAACTCACTCCATCACAAGGCATAGAAAATATATAAATGGAACAGATATACACTCCCTGTCTCTCACTGGCTAGCTCTATTTATACACAAACAAGACACATACACATTTAAGCACTGTTGGAGATACAAACCTAAGTGAGACACAGTTCATCTAGAGATAAAACTAACAGATTAGAATCTGTACATTTAGAGCTTTCTTATATATGCTTAAAAAATACTTTTGTTCCCAAGAGAAATATATCTAGTATGTCTAAAAGTATGCAACTACTACCTTTTCCCATTTTAGTATGAAATGAGACTGTAAGTAATGCTAGTGTGCAATTTGACCTAAGGAAGGCAAGTAAAGTATATTCCAGTGACCAGTTAGTTCTTTCTGATAGGAAATTTGGTCTACCAAATATTTTAAGTGAAGAAACTGGTAAGCCACCTAAGAAAAGTTTGTACAGGAAGTATAGGTAGTCAGGAAATTCTGACCCCTTATCTTATGTCAAATGGTAGACCCTGGAACGTGAAGACAAATTAGATAAACTCTCTACCCCTAGAGAACTTGTAGAAGGAAAATGACACGTCATTTAGATGTTCCAATGTTACATTGTAGGATAAGTGCAAAACAGATTATGTACAGAACGCTAATGAGATTTTTAAAAAAAATATGTCCTTTATTAGGTGATACTTAAACTGAATCTTGAAGGATGAGCATCAGCTAGTGCTTTAAGGATTAATGGCAGCTGGTTGGAGGGCAGAGTCTGGAGATTATGGAGCATAGACAGGAAAACACAGGAAAGACCCAACTCTGGGAAAGTTAGGGGAGTACACAGTCATAACAGATAATCTTGAAAGTTAAACCTCAGCAAAGGAACAATGAGAAGCTAATGGTGGGATCAAACAAGAAGTAAAATTGTGCTGGGTTCTAACCCTCAAATAAACCTTCTAGGAAGAAGTTTAGTAGGAGATTTTTCAGATAAAAGTAGCAATACTTCATTTATGACTTAAGCCCAGAAGATTAATTGCATCGTTTTCCAAGAATTTAAACCAGTTGAAAGTAGCATCCAATTCTCTATAGGGGACATAAGTAAAGAGTAAAGTCATAATTTCACATGGGTGTCCAACATTATTAATGATAAGGAAATTGCTCTGATTATGAAATTATAAAATTACCATGAATGAAATAATTAAAAACCTTGACAGTTTACTATAGTTACTGTTGAAAGCATGTTATTTCTTATTATTATCTACTTTAGTTAAGCTAATCAATATATAATTAACTAAATGTATACAATTTATATTAAATAGTAGTTCTGTTGCTTTTTCCAGCTCATAACCCCAAAGTTGCTGCAAATAATAGATCAAAAGATGAGTCACCAGCTGTCCTTTAAGTATGCTATACTAAAAGGATATGTCCAAGGTGAAGCTGACATAATGACTATAATTGATCAGATTTCAAGTTCTAAGCAGGTTAAACAGGTGAGAAAAACTTTCAGTAGTAAGGAAAGTGTTTATTCCTCCAATCCCTCTGTTGCCCCCACCCATTATGTCCTCTGTATATATGTAGATGTGGTCTTGGACTCGATTTGCTAAGTAATTTCCGTAAAAACTTAAACTAGTCTACACTTGTGTTACTCAAGAGCCTCCTTAATGAAATGTCTGTGCCACAGTAGCAAATAATGAGGCTTTTGCAACCCACCTTTTGGGGCATATGAAACATGTGCAGTGGTCATCAGCTCCGTCCTGATGCAAGTTCCAGGATCTGTCAACTACAGGTGCACTAAATAGGAAATACTGGAGGATGAGATATAATGGCAGTGTTAAGCAAAGGGAGTTTCCTCATAATTCCCAAAGGCGCCCTTCCTCTCTCCCTGCCTGATTTTCCCACAGTAAAAGAAGCAAAGGATGGGGATCTGGCAAATGGAAAAAATAAGAATAACTCATCTAGGAGAAAATCTTATCTAATTTCTTCATGACACAGATAAGGAACAAAACAAAACAAAACAGAACAGAACAAAAATCCAAGAGAGGTTGAATGATTATGCTCAGTCACATAGCTAGTAAACAGCAAAGAAAATTCTAGGGCCTAAGTTCTAGATTTTCACTTTTTTGACCGAGGTGGTAGATCTCACAAGTTTGTCAACTGTGAAATACTTACCTTTCTTTTTTTTTTTTTTAAAGATTTTATTTATTCATTTGACAGAGAGAGAGAGACATTACAAGTAGGCAGAGAGAGAGGAGAGAGGAGGAAGCAGGCTCCCTGCCGAGCAGAGAGCCCGATGTGGGCCTCGATCCCAGGACCCTAGGATCATGACCTGAGCCAAAGGCAGCGGCTTTAACCCACTGAGCCACCCAGGCACCCTTACCTTTCAAAGCAATGTGGAACATGTGAATGTCAAGTAATATGCCCAAAGCTCTGAAGTTGAGAAAATTGAACATGTGATATGTAGTAGAACACAAAAAGCAGTATCTTTCCTTTCTTCACCACCTGTAACTTTAAAACTCTTTTCCTAAATTTTGTTATCTGTTCTAACCTGGAAAAGGATATTTAGCACTGGAATCTGAGGACACGCAGTAGGAAAAACAAGAGGAACTGAATCTCTGAGATGTCCACTTTTAGTCCTTATTTTTGCTCTCACACAGTTTGTCCAAACCTTCTACCTCATTTAAGATTGAAAGCTTTTCCTGTGGCCCCAAAGTTGAAGAGGAAAGTATCAACTGTGCTTGTGTTTTCAGAATCAATAGTATCATAAAGCAGGTTACTTTAAGGGAAAAAAAAAAAAAATGACTTGCCTTCCGGCTTCTCAAAATCAACCTTGTAATGCCACTTTTTATTCTCTCCACCAATTTGCTGGAGCAAAATAAAATTTATTGCACGAAATTCAATTCTAATCCCTGAAAATCTTCCCCGTCACATGTTTTCTTTAAAGTTATTAGTTGGGTACAAAAAAAAAATCCATCAGTTGCAAATGTAAAGATATTTTATAACAGCTTGTTCTCCAGTGGGGTTAACTCTTATTTTGTAGGTGTTACTACGGAGGATAATGAAGAACAGAGGACATGCTATGAAAGAGCTGGGTATGTACCCTTCACCCTAAAGATTAAGCACAACCATCTCTTATCATCATTACCTCAGAAGGGCAATTATTTTGATAACTAAACTGATCTTTGAGGAACCCTATTTATTACTAATAATGAAGTGTATAATTTCAACAATCTCTATGATCATATCTTTGGCTTGGATCGGTTTAGTGTAATATTACCTCTCCACACTTGTTTTTCCTACCGTATATACCTCAATGAAGACCTTTTAATTTCTTTTTAAAGGAAACACATTAGCATTGCATGTTTATACATGTTTTTATCACCTTATAAATTCTATTTTCTCCAAACCAAAAGTACACATACCATCCTGAGCAATACAAGGAAGAAGTTATTTTTTTCCCCTTCACTTGCTACAGAGCTACCATCCAAGGATTTAGGATTTATAAGGTAAAATCAGAACAGAATCTCAAAGATCTCTGATATGACAACTGGAAGCTTCTATGCCTAAATATGGCAACAGCTTATTCTCTGAGTCATGCCACATCGTGCTCCTAGTACAGGATAAATCCTGGGAGTGGGACAGACACACTCCTATAGTATGGTGTTCATATGGGAGGAGAAGAAGGGGTTTGGTACCAGGTGGTGGGCAGAAAAATGGTGCAACAAATCTGAGAACTGAACAAGACTTGAGAGATTTTGCATGGCAGATAGTTGTTGAGCCAGACAAGAAGCCATCATGAAGGAAAAGCCGAAATGTAGAATCTAAGTGAATGCAATTCTCATGGGCATTCAGGAATCCAGGTAAGACAGTCAGAAGAGCATAGATGGATGAGTCCTCATGTTGGGTGGACAGGGACCCAAGATGAATGAGAGGACTTAATCAGAAGCCATATCTAAGGCACAGTTTGTAGTCCAAAATCCTAGTTCAAACAGAATAGAAATGTAGGACATACACTCCAGACCTAGTGCCCAGAGGAGCCTCTCAATGTCCCATGTGGGTGTATCAGTATAATTGTTAATCCTAGGACTAGGACTGTCTGTCCTTCCTCATGGGCTTAGCTATAAGCTGAAATAAAAATAGCAAGCAGAACTCTTCAGCTACTGGTGAATTATGATTGATTGCAGAGGCCTTATCAGGGAGAGATACATTTGTCTGTGTTGAGTGTTGTATTCCATGGATTTAGAGAGGAAATACTAGCTTATTGTCCGTATGAAATATTTAAATAATGTTCTTATTTTATCTGAAAATATTATTTTTCAGGCTACTTAGAGTATGATCACCCAGAAATCGCTGTTACTATGAAAACAAAGGAGGAGATTAATGTCATGCTCAATTTGGCCAGAGAAATTGTTAAGGTTTTTAGGTCAAAAGGAATTATTCATAAAATTGAAGGTTCTGAAATTAATAAGGTAAGGTAGCATATTTTTAAAGCAAATATACTTACTTGATATATAGTCATTCATGATTTTCAAACTTACTTTTGATTTTCCAATATAGGCCATCTCTGAGATATGAATATCTAACTTAAAATAATTGCCTAAAGAAAAACACCTACCACAGAGCACTTCCTTCCTGAGCTCCAATGATCAATTTCTCTTTCCCTTTCTTGCCACAGCAAGGGCATCTCTTTCTATGCTTTGCTCCCAAACCAATGGTGTGATGAAACTATTTCTCATCCTAGAGTACACTGGATATCGGTATTTTTCTAGGAATTATCTATGCCACTGAAACAACTTTTCCCATAGAATCCCATGATTTAAAAGAACATCCAATTATAGGGTAAAAATTCACTACATTTTCTTTCTCTAAGGCATTTAAATGGTACCATGACATAAAAAAAAAAAAAAGAGGGTCCCAGCTAATTCTATAAGTACAAAATTTACTCTTCAGACTGGGGATGATCTGAGAAAAAAAACAGGAAAGCTATTATGCTTGTGAATATGTATACAAAACTTTTAAACATAATGGTAGCTAATTAAATCTGGTAGTATATTAAAAGTTTAGTATCCTAAGACTAATAATATTTTAGATCCCAAAAATAGCTATATAACTTATTAAGAGATTAAAAATTTGAAGAAAAAGAAGAAAAAATGGACAAAATTTATTATTCAAAATATTTTTTTTAAATTCTCATGAGGTTAATAAGAGAAGTAGCATCCTTAACTGAATAAAGATTTTCTATTAAAAATTTAAAAGAAACATTGTATTAAATGTCAAAATATTTATAAGTATTCCAATTAAAGTCAGAACCAAAAGAAAAATGAACAGTGCCACTCCAAATATTGAATGCTGTGCTGGAAGTCTTAGCCAGGTCAAGAAAAAAAAGAAATGAAATTGAGTGATGAAATTTTTGGAAAGAGGAAAAAAATGTTGATTGTTTAACTTAAAATCCTAGGAAAATAAATTAAAATCTGTAGGGTTAATAAAGTAAATCATAGGGTATTCAGAAATAATATCAACATTTAAAATTCTTCCTCAACTGAAGAAAAAGTAGAAAAATATTCTATTCACAGTATTGATTAAAAAGTCTAGATCCTTGGGCACCTGGGTGGCTCAGTGGGTTAAAGCCTCTGCCTTCAGCTCAGGTCATGATCCCAGGGTCCTGGGATCGAGCCCCACATCGGGCTCTCTGCTCAGCAGGGAGCCTGCTTCCTCCTCTCTCCTCTCTCTCTGCCTGTCTCTTTGCCTACTTGTAATCTCTCTCTCTGTGTCAAATGAATAAATAAAATCTTTTTTAAAAAGTCTAAATCCTGGGCGCCTGGGTGGCTCAGTAGGTTAAAGCCTCTGCTTTCGGCTCAGGTCATGATCTCAGCGTCCTGGGATCGAGGCCTGCATCGGGCTCCCTGCTCGGTGGGGAGCCTGCTTCCTCCTCTCTCTCTGCCTGCCTCTCTGCATACTTGTAATCTCTCTCTGTGTGTCAAATAAATAAATAAAATCTTTAAAAAAAAAAATCTAAATCCTTAAGTGTGAACTTTACATAAAATATAACATCTATGTGCCAAGAACTGAAAGGCATACTTGAGCAGGTAGAAAGATCAGTCACCTTAAAGATAAAACAATGGAAATTATCCTATTTGAGGAACAGAAATAAAAAGATTAATGAAAAGTGAACAAAATCTAAGGGACCTGTGAGAACCAATCAAGTGGACCAACATATGCACTGTGGGAATTCCACAAGGCAAGAGAGAGAGAATATTTCAAGAAATAATGCCTGAAATCTTCCCAACTTAGATGAAAGACATAAATATTAACATCCAAGAAGTTCAATAAATTCCAAGTAGGATGACCCGAAAGAGACTCACACCAAGACACATTATAATCAAACTGTCAAAAGACTAAAGGAAAATTTTGAAATCAGCAATTGAGAAGCAACTCGCCCATATAAGTAATCCTCAGTAAGATTGTTATCAGATTTCTTATCAGATACTTTGGAGACCAGCAGGAAGTGAACTGATATATTCAAAATGCTAAAAAAGAAAAAAAACCTATCAACCAAAAATCCTATATCCAACAAAACTGTCCTGCAGAAATGAGAAAGAAATTAAGACATTCCCAGATAAATAAAAGTGGAGGTAGTTTATTACCACTAGATCTGCCCAGAAAGAAATGCTAAAAGGAGTCCTGCACATTGAGTAGACACCTCACAACAGAAGATATTCAAATGACTAATACATAACAAAGGTACTAAATTTCATTGTCACAAGCTTAATACAAATTAAAACCAAATGAAATAGCAATACACAACAACCAGAATACTTGACTTCTTTTTTTAACTGACAATACTAAGTGTAGGAAATGATGTGGAACTGGAATATTAGAGTAAGAGTGTAAATAGTGTAAATTAATGCAATCATTTGGAATTGATAGATGGATCTATTAAATTTGAACATACACATATGACACAGCAATTAGATTACAGAACCATATATCCACAGAAATGTATACATATGTACATCAGACAAATACAGCAGCATTACAAAAGGTCAAAACTGGCACATACCAAATGTTGATCAAAAGTAGAAAAAACTGTGGTATATTCATACAGCATAATCCCCAACAATGATGAAAATGACAGGAATGAACTTCTCCTTGCAATATTAGAGATGAATCTCAAAAACATACTCTTGAACAAATGAAACCAGACACAAACAAGTACATACTCATTGATTTCATGCAGATAAATCTCAAAACCAAACAAAGCTAAACTCTGATAAAAGAGAGATCATCTTTAGATAGAAGAAATGACTACAAGAGAATATAAGAGAGGATTTTAGGTGTAGTAAATATTTTATTTCTTAATCTGGGTGCTGGTTACCCAGAACTTTCCACATTGTAAATGTTCTTTGAGGGAACATTTACAATCTGCACACTTTTTGTTTATATGCTATAATTCAGTAAAATTTAAAAAAAGTTAACTTTTAAATATTTATGACTTCAGAATGATGATAACAGAAAAATGCTATCAGTAGGGAGAAGGTGAAGGTTTCCATGGAAGAACAGAAATCTCAGAAGAGCAAGTAAAGGAAATAGTACAAAGCCATAATTTCTAAAACATTCTGTGAACACAAGTTTTGTTCATCTTCTTTCTTAAATTTTGTGGTTTTAGCTAATAATGGCCAAAAAAAGAGAGATACTTGATTTTCAACCTGTTATCAAGCCTCTTACTGTTGAGGAAGCACTCCACCATATTCCGTGGCTAGACAAAGACGAAGACCATATAAGCTTCATGGAGGTAATATTTTTTTTCTGGTAATACCATCTATAATATACTAACAAATGATTTTTTTTAATGAAGACTGTGGTACTCTCCAGCATAAAACTCCATGTATAAATACCCCATCTGAAGTTACAATGGTCTATGAATATCCACATTTTTCTCTTTGATATTCAGAATTCCTATTTCCTCTTACAAATTTATCACTAACACAGTAAGTTGGATCTTACTGACTGATATTTTAAAATGTAAGAACTTTTATTAAAGTGTAAATGTCAACCTCCCCAACCACTGCTAATATAATGTTTATGTCTTATATATTTGGTGATATTTTTAAGGAAAGAGCCAGAGTTGTAACATTTGATTGTGGAAATGATATATTTGAAGAAGGTGATGAGCCCAAAGGAATTTATATAATAATATCAGGTATGGTAAAGGTAAGTCAGATTTATTCATAAATGGACTTGTGAACAATAGTAAAAAAAAAGTCTATAAAATTGAGAATTCACAGTTTTCCATGTTAAAAACCACATTGTTCTTCTTTAAGGACAACAGCCACCATCCAATTTTCTTGTTCAAACACAGTGGTTAGCATTACCTTTCACCTTTTAAGCATTGTTTTCCCATAGATAACAAGAAACCATCCAAAGGACCATCTTTAAGATGCAATATTTTAAGTTGTTTTCATCTTATGTTTTTCTGAATTGGTCATTTAGTCATTCTAAAGCAGGTATAGACCGGCTGAGTAGAAGGAATCAGAAAGATCGCAGTACCTAGGAATGCTTTTGCTAATTGAATAAATTTGCTTTAAAAGGTACAAGGAAGGAGCATCCTCAAAGCAGAATCTACATATTAAAAGTGTTAAAACCAAAAGAAAAAAGTAAAAAATTAGAGAGTTTTGGTAATTAACCGGCATATTTTTCCCCTCTTTCTTCCTTCTTCAACAGCTTCAAAGATCAAAACCTGGTTTCGGAATTGACCAAATGCTCTGGGAGTCAGAGGAGAAAGATTATCAGCTAATGTACACAGACTTTGTGATCAGTGGGGAAATAATAGGAGAGCTAAACTGTTTAACTAATGAACCCATGATGTGTTCTGCTACCTGCAAAACTGTAGTGGAGGTCAGACAACATCACCTTATTGCCTATTGCTGTAACTTATTAAATATATAATATCAAATTTAAAGTTATTTCTGTACTTAGCATATGTTTACAGTCTAGTAATAATTGTTTTAAAAATAGGAATAGTAAAGGAATAAAGCCTGTTACCAAATTATACTTATCCGGTATACTGTACTGGCAAAATGGCTTGCAAAATTAACCTATCATATTGTAAGATTTAACCAGAAAAACTGATTAAATGAGGTCTGTCATGGGGAAATTAGAGGACATATTTTAGCTATCAGTACCATAATTTGGGGGGATAAGGAAAAGAAAAATCAGAGAACTAATATGTATTAATAAAGAAGTTGAGCATAGTAGATGGAAGTTTTCCCAGGCACAATGCGGACAAAATTCTCAAAGCAACAGGAGCTAACTGGCCTAATTTAAACTCAAAAAGAACAATGACTGCAAACAACTGAACCCCATAATATATAAAAATCCATAAATTGAAGATGATACCAAAATTTGTTTAGTTTCCAATAAGATTGTTGGGATATTAACTTACTATTCTAAAAATGGATTTTTTTAAAATCAAAAGATTTCAACATTTATCATGCCTTTCCTCTATGAACTCTTTCAAGGTAACAAAACAAACAAATAAACAAAAAAATATGAGGAAATATTCTTCTATGCAGAATTCCAGCTAACAAATTTAGAAACAGAGAATTAGAATATCTTCATTTTGCCATCTCAGTGAAATAATAGATCTAGGCAACAGCCATCAATTGATGCTAGAACTACTGTATGCAATGTTAATGGGAAACTTTATAATGAAAGGACCAGGATAAGTTGACACCACCTAAAACAATTGTAGCATCACTAAAAGTTGGACAACTGGAAATCACATATGTCTGGAGATGATGCTGCAAAACTGGTTCTTTGAAAAAATCAACAAAATTGATAAACCGTTAGACAAATTCACAAAAAGAAGAGAGAGAGAGAGAGAGAGAGAGAGAGAGAGAGGATTCAAATCAGAAATGAAAGAGGAGAAATAACTGACACCACAGAAATACAAAGGACTGTAAAAGGATATTATGAAAAAGTATATGCCAACAAATTGGACAGCCTAGAAGAAATGAATAAATTCCTAGAAACATATAACCTTCCAAAACTGAATCAGGAAGAAATAGAAAATTAGAACAGACCAATTATTAACAGCAATGAAATTGAATAAGAAATTAAAAAAAAGAAACTCCAACAAATAGAAGTCCAGGACCAGACAGCCTCAAAGGTGAATTCAACCAGACATTTAAAGAAGAGTTAGTACTTATTCTTCTCAGACTATTCCAAAACCAAAGAGGAAGGAAAGCTTCCAAATTCATTCTATGAGGTCAGCTTTACCCTGATACCAAAACCAGATAAAGACACTACATAAAAGAGAACTCTAGGCTGATATCTCTGATGAACATCAAAATACCTACCAATAGATGCAAAAATCCTCAACAATATATTAGCAAACTGAATCCAACAATACATTTAAAAAAATCATTCACCACTATTGAATGACATTCATTCCCAGGATGCAAGGGTGGTTCGATCAAATCAATCAATGTGACACATCACATCAATAAGAGAAAGGATAAGAACCATATGATCATTTCAATAGATACAGAAAAAGCATTTGACAAAGTACAATATCCATTTATGATAAAAGCCCTCAACAAAGTAGGTTTAGAGGGCACATGCCTCAACAAAATAAAAGGTCATATGTAAAAAAGCCACAGCTAACATCATACTCAATGATGAAAAGCTAAGAGCTTTTCCCCTAAGGTGAGGAACAATACAAGAATGTCCACTCTCACCACTTTTATTCAACATAGTACTGCAAGTCCTACCCACAGCAAATGGACAAGAAAAAGAAATAAAACTTATCTAAATTGGTAAGGAAGAAGTAAAACTTTCACTCTTTCACAGGATACAATATATAGAAAACCCTAAAGACCACCAAAAAAAAAAAAACTAGAACTGATAAATAAATTCAGTAAGGTTGCAGGATACAAGATCAATGTACAGAAATCCATTGTATCTCATCAACGGATGAATGGATAAAGAAGAAGTGGTGTATATATATATATATATATATATATATATATATATATATA